>JBBGZY010000277.1:6475000-6795000 GCA_037952925.1 Lithobates clamitans | reverse complement strand
GCAGCCTCACTGGGCTCATCCATGCAGCCTCAGTGTTCCTGTCTATACAGCCTTACTGTTCCTGTCCATGCAGCCTCAGTGTGCCCATCAATGCAGCCTCACTGTGCCCATTAATGCAGCCTCACTGTACCCATCCATGCAGCCTCATTGTGCCCATCCATGCAGCCTCACTGTGCCTGCCCATACAGACTCACTGTGCCCACCAATGCAGCCTCACTGTACCCAGCTATGCAGCCTCACTGTGCCCGTCCATGCAGCCTCACTGTGCCCGTCCATGCAGCCTCACGGTGCCCATCCATGCAGCCTCACTGTGCCCATTCATACAGCCTCAGTGTGCCCATCCATGCAGCCTCACTGTGCCCATCCATGCAGCCTCACTGTGCCCATTAATGCAGCCCCACTGTGCCCATCCATGCAGCCTCACTGTGCCTGTCCATGCAGCCTCACTGTGCCTGTCTATGCAGCCTTACTGTTCCTGTCCATGCAGTCTCAGTTTGCCCATCAATGCAGCCTCACTGTGCCCATACATGCAGCCTCACTGTTCCTGTCCATGCAGCCTCAGTGTGCCCATCAATGCAGCCTCATTGTGCCCGTCAATGCAGCCTCACTGTGCCCATCCATGCAGCCTCACTGTGCCCATCCATGCAGCCTCACTGTGCCTGCCCATACAGCCTCACTGTGCCCATCAGTGCAGCCTCACTGCGCCCGTCTATGCAGCCTCACTGTGCCCTTCCATGCAGCCTCACTGTGCCTGTCCATGCAGCCTCACTGTGCCTGTCCATGCAGCCTCACGGTGCCCATCCATGCAGCCTCACTGTGCCCGTCTATGCAGCCTCACTGTGCCCATCAATGCAGCCTCACTGGGCTCATCCATGCAGCCTCACTGTGCCCATCCATGCAGCCTCACTGTGCCCATCCATGCAGCCTCACTGTGCCCGTTAATGCAGCCTCACTGTGCCCATCCATGCAGCCTTACTATGCCCATCCATGCAGCCTCACTGTGCCTGTCCATGCAGCCTCACTGTGCCCATCCATGCAGCCTCACTGTACCTGTTCATGCAGCCTCACTGTGCCCATCCATGCAGCCTCACTGCACCTGTCCATGCAGCCTCACTGTGCCCATCAATGCAGCCTCACTGCACCCGTCTATGCAGCCTCACTGTGCCCATTAATGCAGTCTCACTGTGCCTGTCCATGCAGCCTCACTGTGCCCATCCATGCAGCCTCACTGTACCTGTCCATGCAGCCTCACTGTGCCCATCAATGCAGTCTCACTGTGCCTGTCCATGCAGCCTCACTGTGCCCATCCATGCAGCCTCACTGTACCTGTCCATGAAGCCTCACTGTGCCCATCCATGCAGCCTCACTGCACCCGTCTATGCAGCCTCACTCTGCCCATTCATGCAGCCTCACTGTGACTGTCCATGCAGCCTCACTGTGCCCATCCATGCAGCCTCACTGTGACCATCCATGCAGCCTCACTGTGCCTGTCAATGCAGCCCCACTGTGCCCATCAATGCAGCCTCACTGCGCCTGCCCATACAGCCTCACTGTGCCCATCAATGCAGCCTCAGTGTGCCCATCTATGCAGCCTCACTGTGCCCATCCATATAGCCTCACTGTGCCTGTCCATGCAGCCTCATGGTGCCCATCCATGCAGCCTCACTCTGCCCGTCCATACCGTCTCAGTGTGCCCATCAATGCAGCTTTACTGCACCCGTCCATGCAGCCTCACTTTGCCTGTCCATGCAGCCTCACTGTTCCTGTCCATGCAGCCTCAGTGTGCCCATTAATGCAGCCTCACTGTGCCCATCCATGCAGCCTCACTGTGACCATCCATGCAGCCTCACTGTGCCTGTCAATGCAGCCCCACTGTGCCCATCAATGCAGCCTCACTGCGCCTGCCCATACAGCCTCACTGTGCCCATCAATGCAGCCTCAGTGTGCCCATCTATGCAGCCTCACTGTGCCCATCCATGTAGCCTCACTGTGCCTGTCCATGCAGCCTCATGGTGCCCATCCATGCAGCCTCACTCTGCCCGTCCATACAGCCTCAGTGTGCCCATCAATGCAGCTTTACTGCACCCATCCATGCAGCCTCACTTTGCCTGTCCATGCAGCCTCACTGTTCCTGTCCATGCAGCCTCAGTGTGCCCATTAATGCAGCCGCACTGTGCCCATCCATGCAGCCTCACTGTGCCCATCCATGCAGCCTCACTGTGCCTGCCCATACAGACTCACTGTGCCCACCAATGCAACCTCACTGCACCCAGCTATGCAGCCTCATTGTGCCCGTCCATGCAGCCTCACTGTGCCTGTCCATGCAGCCTAACGGTGCCCATCCATGCAGCCTAACTGTGCCCATTCATACAGCCTCACTGTGCCCATCCATGCAGCCTCACTGTGCCCATCCATGCAGCCTCACTGTGTCCATTAATGCAGCCTCACTGTGCCCGTCCATGCAGCCTCACTGTGCCTGTCTATGCAGCCTTACTGTGCCCTTCCATGCAGCCTCACTGTGCCTGTCCATGCAGCCTAACGGTGCCCATCCATGCAGCCTAACTGTGCCCATTCATACAGCCTCACTGTGCCCATCCATGCAGCCTCACTGTGCCCATTCATGCAGCCTCACTGTGCCCATTAATGCAGCCTCACTGTGCCCATCAGTGCAGCCTCACTGCGCCCGTCTATGCAGCCTCACTGTGCCCTTCCATGCAGCCTCACTGTGCCTGTCCATGCAGCCTCACTGTGCCTGTCCATGCAGCCTCACGGTGCCCATCCATGCAGCCTCACTGTGCCCGTCTATGCAGCCTCACTGTGCCCATCAATGCAGCCTCACTGGGCTCATCCATGCAGCCTCACTGTGCCCATCCATGCAGCCTCACTGTGCCCATCCATGCAGCCTCACTGTGCCCGTTAATGCAGCCTCACTGTGCCCATCCATGCAGCCTTACTATGCCCATCCATGCAGCCTCACTGTGCCTGTCCATGCAGCCTCACTGTGCCCATCCATGCAGCCTCACTGTACCTGTTTATGCAGCCTCACTGTGCCCATCCATGCAGCCTCACTGCGCCTGTCCATGCAGCCTCACTGTGCCCATCAATGCAGCCTCACTGCACCCGTCTATGCAGCCTCACTGTGCCCATTAATGCAGTCTCACTGTGCCTGTCCATGCAGCCTCACTGTGCCCATCCATGCAGCCTCACTGTACCTGTCCATGCAGCCTCACTGTGCCCATCAATGCAGTCTCACTGTGCCTGTCCATGCAGCCTCACTGTGCCCATCCATGCAGCCTCACTGTACCTGTCCATGCAGCCTCACTGTGCCCATCCATGCAGCCTCACTGTGCCCATCCATGCAGCCTCACTGTGCCCGTTAATGCAGCCTCACTGTGCCCATCCATGCAGCCTTACTATGCCCATCCATGCAGCCTCACTGTGCCTGTCCATGCAGCCTCACTGTGCCCATCCATGCAGCCTCACTGTACCTGTTCATGCAGCCTCACTGTGCCCATCCATGCAGCCTCACTGCGCCTGTCCATGCAGCCTCACTGTGCCCATCAATGCAGCCTCACTGCACCCGTCTATGCAGCCTCACTGTGCCCATTAATGCAGTCTCACTGTGCCTGTTCATGCAGCCTCACTGTGCCCATCCATGCAGCCTCACTGTACCTGTCCATGCAGCCTCACTGTGCCCATCAATGCAGTCTCACTGTGCCTGTCCATGCAGCCTCACTGTGCCCATCCATGCAGCCTCACTGTACCTGTCCATGCAGCCTCACTGTGCCCATCCATGCAGCCTCACTGCACCCGTCTATGCAGCCTCACTCTGCCCATTCATGCAGCCTCACTGTGACTGTCCATGCAGCCTCACTGTGCCCATCCATGCAGCCTCACTGTGACCATCCATGCAGCCTCACTGTGCCTGTCAATGCAGCCCCACTGTGCCCATCAATGCAGCCTCACTGCGCCTGCCCATACAGCCTCACTGTGCCCATCAATGCAGCCTCAGTGTGCCCATCTATGCAGCCTCACTGTGCCCATCCATGTAGCCTCACTGTGCCTGTCCATGCAGCCTCATGGTGCCCATCCATGCAGCCTCACTCTGCCCGTCCATACAGCCTCAGTGTGCCCATCAATGCAGCTTTACTGCACCCGTCCATGCAGCCTCACTTTGCCTGTCCATGCAGCCTCACTGTTCCTGTCCATGCAGCCTCAGTTTGCCCATTAATGCAGCCTCACTGTGCCCATCCATGCAGCCTCACTGTGACCATCCATGCAGCCTCACTGTGCCTGTCAATGCAGCCCCACTGTGCCCATCAATGCAGCCTCACTGCGCCTGCCCATACAGCCTCACTGTGCCCATCAATGCAGCCTCAGTGTGCCCATCTATGCAGCCTCACTGTGCCCATCCATGTAGCCTCACTGTGCCTGTCCATGCAGCCTCATGGTGCCCATCCATGCAGCCTCACTCTGCCCGTCCATACAGCCTCAGTGTGCCCATCAATGCAGCTTTACTGCACCCGTCCATGCAGCCTCACTTTGCCTGTCCATGCAGCCTCACTGTTCCTGTCCATGCAGCCTCAGTGTGCCCATTAATGCAGCCGCACTGTGCCCATCCATGCAGCCTCACTGTGCCCATCCATGCAGCCTCACTGTGCCTGCCCATACAGACTCACTGTGCCCACCAATGCAACCTCACTGCACCCAGCTATGCAGCCTCATTGTGCCCGTCCATGCAGCCTCACTGTGCCTGTCCATGCAGCCTAACGGTGCCCATCCATGCAGCCTAACTGTGCCCATTCATACAGCCTCACTGTGCCCATCCATGCAGCCTCACTGTGCCCATCCATGCAGCCTCACTGTGCCCAATAATGCAGCCTCACTGTGCCCGTCCATGCAGCCTCACTGTGCCTGTCTATGCAGCCTTACTGTTCCTGTCCATGCAGTCTCAGTTTGCCCATCAATGCAGCCTCACTGTGCCCATACATGCAGCCTCACTGTTCCTGTCCATGCAGCCTAAGTGTGCCCATCAATGCAGCCTCACTGTGCCCGTCAATGCAGCCTCACCTTGCCCATCCATGCAGCCTCACTGTGCCCATCCATGCAGCCTCACTGTGCCTGCCCATACAGCCTCACTGTGCCCATCAGTGCAGCCTCACTGCGCCCGTCTATGCAGCCTCACTGTGCCCTTCCATGCAGCCTCACTGTGCCCGTCTATGCAGCCTCACTGTGCCCATCAATGCAGCCTCACTGGGCTCATCCATGCAGCCTCACTGTGCCCACCAATGCAACCTCACTGCGCCCAGCTATGCAGCCTCATTGTGCCCGTCCATGCAGCCTCACTGTGCCCGTCCATGCAGCCTAACGGTGCCAATCCATGCAGCCTAACTGTGCCCATTCATACAGCCTCACTGTGCCCATCCATGCAGCCTCACTGTGCCCATCTATGCAGCCTCACTGTGCCCATTAATGCAGCCCCACTGTGCCCATCCATGCAGCCTCACTGTGCCCATCCATGCAGCCTCACTGTGCCTGTCTCTGCAGCCTTACTGTTCATGTCCATGCAGCCTCAGTGTTCCCATCAATGCAGCCTCACTGTGCCCATACATGCAGCCTCACTGTTCCTGTTCATGCAGCCTCAGTGTGCCCATCAATGCAGCCTCACTGTGCCCGTCCATGCAGCCTCACTGTGCCCATCCATGCAGCCTCACTGTGCCCATCCATGCTGAATCACTGTGCCCATTAATGCAGCCTCACTGTGCCCATCCATGCAGCCTCACTGTGCCCATCCATGCAGCCTCACTGTGCCTGCCCATACAGACTCACTATGCCCACCAATGCAGCCTCACTGCGCCCAGCTATGCAGCCCCACTGTGCCCATCAATGCAGCCTCACTGTGCCCATACATGCAGCCTCACTGTTCCTGTCTATACAGCCTTACTGTTCCTGTCCATGCAGCCTCAGTGTGCCCATCAATGCAGCCTCACTGTGCCCATACATACAGCCTCACTGTTCCTGTCCATGCAGCCTCAGTGTGCCCATCCATGCAGCCTCACTGTGCCCATTAATGCAGCCCCACTGTGCCCATCCATGCAGCCTCACTGTGCCCGTCCATGCAGCCTCACTGTGCCTGTCTATGCAGCCTTACTGTTCCTGTCCATGCAGTCTCAGTTTGCCCATCAATGCAGCCTCACTGTGCCCATACATGCAGCCTCACTGTTCCTGTCCATGCAGCCTCAGTGTGCCCATCAATGCAGCCTCACTGTGCCCGTCAATGCAGCCTCACTGTGCCCATCCATGCAGCCTCACTGTGCCCATCCATGCAGCCTCACTGTGCCTGCCCATACAGCCTCACTGTGCCCATCAGTGCAGCCTCACTGCGCCCGTCTATGCAGCCTCACTTTGCCCTTCCATGCAGCCTCACTGTGCCTGTCCATGCAGCCTCACTATGCCTGTCCATGCAGCCTCACGGTGCCCATCCATGCAGCCTCACTGTGCCCATCTATGCAGCCTCACTGTGCCCATCAATGCAGCCTCACTGGGCTCATCCATGCAGCCTCACTGTGCCCATCCATGCAGCCTCACTGTGCCCATCCATGCAGCCTCACTGTGCCCATTAATGCAACCTCACTGTGCCCATCCATGCAGCCTTACTATGCCCGTTCATGCAGCCTCACTGTGCCCATCCATGCAGCCTCACTGTACCTGTCCATGCAGCCTCACTCTGCCCATCCATGCAGCCTCACTGCGCCTGTCCATGCAGCCTCACTGTGCCTATCAATGCAGCCTCACTGTGCCTGCCCATACAGCCTCACTGTGCCCATCAATGCAGCCTCACTGCACCCGTCTATGCAGCCTCACTGTGCCCATCCATGCAGCCTCAGTGTGCCCATTAATGCAGCCTCATTGTGCCCATCCATGCAGCCTCACTGTGCCCGTCAATGCAGCCTCACTGTGCCCATCCATGCAGCCCCACTGTGCCCATCCATGCAGCCTCACTGTGCCCGTCCATGCAGCCTCACTGTGCCTGTCTATGCAGCCTTACTGTTCCTGTCCATGCAGTCTCAGTTTGCCCATCAATGCAGCCTCACTGTGCCCATACATGCAGCCTCACTGTTCCTGTCCATGCAGCCTCAGTGTGCCCATCAATGCAGCCTCACTGTGCCCGTCAATGCAGCCTCACTGTGCCCATCCATGCAGCCTCACTGTGCCCATCCATGCAGCCTCACTGTGCCTGCCCATACAGCCTCACTGTGCCCATCAGTGCAGCCTCACTGCGCCCGTCTATGCAGCCTCACTTTGCCCTTCCATGCAGCCTCACTGTGCCTGTCCATGCAGCCTCACTATGCCTGTCCATGCAGCCTCACGGTGCCCATCCATGCAGCCTCACTGTGCCCATCTATGCAGCCTCACTGTGCCCATCAATGCAGCCTCACTGGGCTCATCCATGCAGCCTCACTGTGCCCATCCATGCAGCCTCACTGTGCCCATCCATGCAGCCTCACTGTGCCCGTTAATGCAACCTCACTGTGCCCATCCATGCAGCCTTACTATGCCCGTTCATGCAGCCTCACTGTGCCCATCCATGCAGCCTCACTGTACCTGTCCATGCAGCCTCACTCTGCCCATCCATGCAGCCTCACTGCGCCTGTCCATGCAGCCTCACTGTGCCTATCAATGCAGCCTCACTGTGCCTGCCCATACAGCCTCACTGTGCCCATCAATGCAGCCTCACTGCACCCGTCTATGCAGCCTCACTGTGCCCATCCATGCAGCCTCAGTGTGCCCATTAATGCAGCCTCATTGTGCCCATCCATGCAGCCTCACTGTGCCCGTCAATGCAGCCTCACTGTGCCCATCCATGCAGCCTCACTGTGCCTGCCCATACAGCCTCACTGTGCCCATCAGTGCAGCCTCACTGCGCCCGTCTATGCAGCCTCACTTTGCCCTTCCATGCAGCCTCACTGTGCCTGTCCATGCAGCCTCACTATGCCTGTCCATGCAGCCTCACGGTGCCCATCCATGCAGCCTCACTGTGCCCATCTATGCAGCCTCACTGTGCCCATCAATGCAGCCTCACTGGGCTCATCCATGCAGCCTCACTGTGCCCATCCATGCAGCCTCACTGTGCCCGTTAATGCAACCTCACTGTGCCCATCCATGCAGCCTTACTATGCCCGTTCATGCAGCCTCACTGTGCCCATCCATGCAGCCTCACTGTACCTGTCCATGCAGCCTCACTCTGCCCATCCATGCAGCCTCACTGTGCCTGTCCATGCAGCCTCACTGTGCCCATCAATGCAGCCTCACTGTGCCTGCCCATACAGCCTCACTGTGCCCATCAATGCAGCCTCACTGCACCCGTCTATGCAGCCTCACTGTGCCCATCCATGCAGCCTCAGTGTGCCCATTAATGCAGCCTCATTGTGCCCATCCATGCAGCCTCACTGTGCCCGTCCATGCAGTCTCACTGTGCTTGTCCATGCAGCCTCACTGTGCCCATCCATGCAGCCTCACTGTGCCCATCCATGCTGCCTCACTGTGCCCATCCATGCTGCCTCACTGTGCCCATTAATGCAGCCTCACTGTGCCCATCCATGCAGCCTCACTGTGCCCATCCTCGCAGCCTCACTGTGCCTGTCCATACAGACTCACTGTGCCCACCAATGCAGCCTCACTGTGCCCAGCTATGCAGCCTCACTGTGCTCGTCCATGCAGCCTCACTGTGCCTGTCCATGCAGCCTCATGGTGCCCATCCATGCAGCCTCACTGTGCCTATTCATACAGCCTCACTGTGCCCATCCATGCAGCCTCATTGTGCCCATCCATGCAGCCTCACTGTGCCCATTAATGCAGCCCCACTGTGCCCATCAATGCAGCCTCACTGTGCCCATACATGCAGCCTCACTGTTCCTGTCTATACAGCCTTACTGTTCCTGTCCATGCAGCCTCAGTGTGCCTATCAATGCAGCCTCACTGTGCCCATACATGCAGCCTCACTGTTCCTGTCCATGCATCCTCAGTGTGCCAATCAATGCAGCCTCACTGTGCCCATCCATGCAGCCTCACTGTGCCCATCCATGCAGCCTCACTGTGCCCATCAATGCAGCCTCACTGTGCTCATCCATGCAGCCTCACTGTGCCCACCCATGCAGCCTCACCGTGCCCATTAGTGCAGCCTCACTGTACCCATCCATGCAGCCTCATTGTGCCCATCCATGCAGCCTCACTGTGCCTGCCCATACAGACTCACTGTGCCCACCAATGCAGCCTCACTGTGCCGAGCTATGCAGCCTCACTGTGCCCAGCTATGCAGCCTCACTGTGCCCGTCCATGCAGCCTCACTGTGCCCGTCCATGCAGCCTCACGGTGCCCATTCATACAGCCTCAGTGTGCCCATCCATGCAGCCTCACTGTGCCCATCCATGCAGCCTCACTGTGCCCATTAATGCAGCCCCACTGTGCCCATCCATGCAGCCTCACTGTGCCCGTCCATGCAGCCTCACTGTGCCTGTCTATGCAGCCTTACTGTTCCTGTCCATGTAGTCTCAGTTTGCCCATCAATGGAGCCTCACTGTGCCCATACATGCAGCCTCACTGTTCCTGTCCATGCAGCCTCAGTGTGCCCATCAATGCAGCCTCACTGTGCCTGTCAATGCAGCCTCACTGTGCCCATCCATGCAGCCTCACTGTGCCCATCCATGCAGCCTCACTGTGCCTGCCCATACAGCCTCACTGTGCCCATCAGTGCAGCCTCACTGCGCCCGTCTATGCAGCCTCACTGTGCCCTACCATGCAGCCTCACTGTGCCTGTCCATGCAGCCTCACTGTGGCTTTCCATGCAGCCTCACGGTGCCCATCCATGCAGCCTCACTGTGCCCGTCTATGCAGCCTCACTGTGCCCATCAATGCAGCCTCACTGGGCTCATCCATGCAGCCTCACTGTGCCCATCCATGCAGCCTCACTGTGCCCATCCATGCAGCCTCACTGTGCCCGTTAATGCAGCCTCACTGTGCCCATCCATGCAGCCTTACTATGCCCGTCCATGCAGCCTCACTGTGCCCATCCATGCAGCCTCACTGTACCTGTCCATGCAGCCTCACTGTGCCCATCCATGCAGCCTCACTGTGCCTGTCTATGCAGCCTTACTGTTCCTGTCCATGCAGTCTCAGTTTGCCCATCAATGCAGCCTCACTGTGCCCATACATGCAGCCTCACTGTTCCTGTCTATACAGCCTTACTGTTCCTGTCCATGCAGCCTCAGTGTGCCCATCAATGCAGCCTCACTGTGCCCATCCATGTAGCCTCACTGTGTCTGTCCATGCAGCCTCATGGTGCCCATCCATGCAGCCTCACTCTGCCCGTCCATACAGCCTCAGTGTGCCCATCAATGCAGCTTTACTGCACCCGTCCATGCAGCCTCACTTTGCCTGTCCATGCAGCCTCACTGTTCCTGTCCATGCAGCCTCAGTGTGCCCATTAATGCAGCCTCACTGTGCCCATCCATGCAGCCTCAGTGTGCCCATTAATGCAGCCTCACTGTGCCCATCCATGCAGCCTCACTGTGCCCATCCATGCAGCCTCACTGTGCCTGCCCATACAGACTCACTGTGCCCACCAATGCAACCTCACTGCGCCCAGCTATGCAGCCTCATTGTGCCCGTCCATGCAGCCTCACTGTGCCCGTCCATGCAGCCTAACGGTGCCAATCCATGCAGCCTAACTGTGCCCATTCATACAGCCTCACTGTGCCCATCCATGCAGCCTCACTGTGCCCATCTATGCAGCCTCACTGTGCCCATTAATGCAGCCCCACTGTGCCCATCCATGCAGCCTCACTGTGCCCATCAATGCAGCCTCACTGTGCCTGTCTATGCAGCCTTACTGTTCCTGTCCATGCAGCCTCAGTGTTCCCATCAATGCAGCCTCACTGTGCCCATACATGCAGCCTCACTGTTCCTGTTCATGCAGCCTCAGTGTGCCCATCAATGCAGCCTCACTGTGCCCGTCCATGCAGCCTCACTGTGCCCATCCATGCAGCCTCACTGTGCCCATCCATGCTGAATCACTGTGCCCATTAATGCAGCCTCACTGTGCCCATCCATGCAGCCTCACTGTGCCCATCCATGCAGCCTCACTGTGCCTGCCCATACAGACTCACTATGCCCACCAATGCAGCCTCACTGCGCCCAGCTATGCAGCCCCACTGTGCCCATCAATGCAGCCTCACTGTGCCCATACATGCAGCCTCACTGTTCCTGTCTATACAGCCTTACTGTTCCTGTCCATGCAGCCTCAGTGTGCCCATCAATGCAGCCTCACTGTGCCCATACATACAGCCTCACTGTTCCTGTCCATGCAGCCTCAGTGTGCCCATCCATGCAGCCTCACTGTGCCCATTAATGCAGCCCCACTGTGCCCATCCATGCAGCCTCACTGTGCCCGTCCATGCAGCCTCACTGTGCCTGTCTATGCAGCCTTACTGTTCCTGTCCATGCAGTCTCAGTTTGCCCATCAATGCAGCCTCACTGTGCCCATACATGCAGCCTCACTGTTCCTGTCCATGCAGCCTCAGTGTGCCCATCAATGCAGCCTCACTGTGCCCGTCAATGCAGCCTCACTGTGCCCATCCATGCAGCCTCACTGTGCCCATCCATGCAGCCTCACTGTGCCTGCCCATACAGCCTCACTGTGCCCATCAGTGCAGCCTCACTGCGCCCGTCTATGCAGCCTCACTTTGCCCTTCCATGCAGCCTCACTGTGCCTGTCCATGCAGCCTCACTATGCCTGTCCATGCAGCCTCACGGTGCCCATCCATGCAGCCTCACTGTGCCCATCTATGCAGCCTCACTGTGCCCATCAATGCAGCCTCACTGGGCTCATCCATGCAGCCTCACTGTGCCCATCCATGCAGCCTCACTGTGCCCATCCATGCAGCCTCACTGTGCCCATTAATGCAACCTCACTGTGCCCATCCATGCAGCCTTACTATGCCCGTTCATGCAGCCTCACTGTGCCCATCCATGCAGCCTCACTGTACCTGTCCATGCAGCCTCACTCTGCCCATCCATGCAGCCTCACTGCGCCTGTCCATGCAGCCTCACTGTGCCTATCAATGCAGCCTCACTGTGCCTGCCCATACAGCCTCACTGTGCCCATCAATGCAGCCTCACTGCACCCGTCTATGCAGCCTCACTGTGCCCATCCATGCAGCCTCAGTGTGCCCATTAATGCAGCCTCATTGTGCCCATCCATGCAGCCTCACTGTGCCCGTCAATGCAGCCTCACTGTGCCCATCCATGCAGCCCCACTGTGCCCATCCATGCAGCCTCACTGTGCCCGTCCATGCAGCCTCACTGTGCCTGTCTATGCAGCCTTACTGTTCCTGTCCATGCAGTCTCAGTTTGCCCATCAATGCAGCCTCACTGTGCCCATACATGCAGCCTCACTGTTCCTGTCCATGCAGCCTCAGTGTGCCCATCAATGCAGCCTCACTGTGCCCGTCAATGCAGCCTCACTGTGCCCATCCATGCAGCCTCACTGTGCCCATCCATGCAGCCTCAATGTGCCTGCCCATACAGCCTCACTGTGCCCATCAGTGCAGCCTCACTGCGCCCGTCTATGCAGCCTCACTTTGCCCTTCCATGCAGCCTCACTGTGCCTGTCCATGCAGCCTCACTATGCCTGTCCATGCAGCCTCACGGTGCCCATCCATGCAGCCTCACTGTGCCCATCTATGCAGCCTCACTGTGCCCATCAATGCAGCCTCACTGGGCTCATCCATGCAGCCTCACTGTGCCCATCCATGCAGCCTCACTGTGCCCATCCATGCAGCCTCACTGTGCCCGTTAATGCAACCTCACTGTGCCCATCCATGCAGCCTTACTATGCCCGTTCATGCAGCCTCACTGTGCCACACCATGCAGCCTCACTGTACCTGTCCATGCAGCCTCACTCTGCCCATCCATGCAGCCTCACTGCGCCTGTCCATGCAGCCTCACTGTGCCTATCAATGCAGCCTCACTGTGCCTGCCCATACAGCCTCACTGTGCCCATCAATGCAGCCTCACTGCACCCGTCTATGCAGCCTCACTGTGCCCATCCATGCAGCCTCAGTGTGCCCATTAATGCAGCCTCATTGTGCCCATCCATGCAGCCTCACTGTGCCCGTCAATGCAGCCTCACTGTGCCCATCCATGCAGCCTCACTGTGCCTGCCCATACAGCCTCACTGTGCCCATCAGTGCAGCCTCACTGCGCCCGTCTATGCAGCCTCACTTTGCCCTTCCATGCAGCCTCACTGTGCCTGTCCATGCAGCCTCACTATGCCTGTCCATGCAGCCTCACGGTGCCCATCCATGCAGCCTCACTGTGTCCATCTATGCAGCCTCACTGTGCCCATCAATGCAGCCTCACTGGGCTCATCCATGCAGCCTCACTGTGCCCATCCATGCAGCCTCACTGTGCCCGTTAATGCAACCTCACTGTGCCCATCCATGCAGCCTTACTATGCCCGTTCATGCAGCCTCACTGTGCCCATCCATGCAGCCTCACTGTACCTGTCCATGCAGCCTCACTCTGCCCATCCATGCAGCCTCACTGCGCCTGTCCATGCAGCCTCACTGTGCCCATCAATGCAGCCTCACTGTGCCTGCCCATACAGCCTCACTGTGCCCATCAATGCAGCCTCACTGCACCCGTCTATGCAGCCTCACTGTGCCCATCCATGCAGCCTCAGTGTGCCCATTAATGCAGCCTCATTGTGCCCATCCATGCAGCCTCACTGTGCCCGTCCATGCAGTCTCACTGTGCTTGTCCATGCAGCCTCACTGTGCCCATCCATGCAGCCTCACTGTGCCCATCCATGCTGCCTCACTGTGCCCATCCATGCTGCCTCACTGTGCCCATTAATGCAGCCTCACTGTGCCCATCCATGCAGCCTCACTGTGCCCATCCTCGCAGCCTCACTGTGCCTGTCCATACAGACTCACTGTGCCCACCAATGCAGCCTCACTGTGCCCAGCTATGCAGCCTCACTGTGCTCGTCCATGCAGCCTCACTGTGCCTGTCCATGCAGCCTCATGGTGCCCATCCATGCAGCCTCACTGTGCCTATTCATACAGCCTCACTGTGCCCATCCATGCAGCCTCATTGTGCCCATCCATGCAGCCTCACTGTGCCCATTAATGCAGCCCCACTGTGCCCATCAATGCAGCCTCACTGTGCCCATACATGCAGCCTCACTGTTCCTGTCTATACAGCCTTACTGTTCCTGTCCATGCAGCCTCAGTGTGCCCATCAATGCAGCCTCACTGTGCCCATACATGCAGCCTCACTGTTCCTGTCCATGCATCCTCAGTGTGCCAATCAATGCAGCCTCACTGTGCCCATCCATGCAGCCTCACTGTGCCCATCCATGCAGCCTCACTGTGCCCATCAATGCAGCCTCACTGTGCTCATCCATGCAGCCTCACTGTGCCCACCCATGCAGCCTCACCGTGCCCATTAGTGCAGCCTCACTGTACCCATCCATGCAGCCTCATTGTGCCCATCCATGCAGCCTCACTGTGCCTGCCCATACAGACTCACTGTGCCCACCAATGCAGCCTCACTGTGCCGAGCTATGCAGCCTCACTGTGCCCAGCTATGCAGCCTCACTGTGCCCGTCCATGCAGCCTCACTGTGCCCGTCCATGCAGCCTCACGGTGCCCATTCATACAGCCTCAGTGTGCCCATCCATGCAGCCTCACTGTGCCTGCCCATACAGCCTCACTGTGCCCATCAGTGCAGCCTCACTGCGCCCGTCTATGCAGCCTCACTGTGCCCTACCATGCAGCCTCACTGTGCCTGTCCATGCAGCCTCACTGTGGCTGTCCATGCAGCCTCACGGTGCCCATCCATGCAGCCTCACTGTGCCCGTCTATGCAGCCTCACTGTGCCCATCAATGCAGCCTCACTGGGCTCATCCATGCAGCCTCACTGTGCCCATCCATGCAGCCTCACTGTGCCCATCCATGCAGCCTCACTGTGCCCGTTAATGCAGCCTCACTGTGCCCATCCATGCAGCCTTACTATGCCCGTCCATGCAGCCTCACTGTGCCCATCCATGCAGCCTCACTGTACCTGTCCATGCAGCCTCACTGTGCCCATCCATGCAGCCTCACTGCGCCTGTCCATGCAGCCTCACTGTGCCCATCAATGCAGCCTCACTGTGCCTGCCCATACAGCCTCACTGTGCCCATCAATGCAGCCTCACTGCACCCATCTATGCAGCCTCACTGTGCCCATCCATGCAGCCTCAGTGTGCCCATTAATGCAGCCTCATTTTGCCCATCCATGCAGCCTCACTGTGCCCGTCCATGCAGTCTCACTGTGCCTGTCCATGCAGCCTCACTGTGCCCATCCATGCAGCCTCACTGTGCCTGCCCATACAACCTCACTGTGCCCATCAATGCAGCCTCACTGCACCCGTCTATGCAGCCTCACTGTGCCCATTCATGCAGCCTCACTGTGCCTGTCCATGCAGCCTCATGGTGCCCATCCATGCAGCCTCACTGTGCCTATCCATGCAGCCTCAGTGTGCCCATCAATGCAGCTTCACTGTGCCCGTCCATGCAGCCTCACTGTGCCTGTCCATGCAGCCTCACTGTTCCTGTCCATGCAGCCTCAGTGTGCCCATCAATGCAGCCTCTCTGTGCCCATCCATACAGCCTCACTGTGTCCACCAATGCAGCCTCACTGCACCCGTCTATGCAACTTCACTGTGCCCGTCCATGCAGCCTCACTGTGCCTGTCCATGCAGCCTCACGGTGCCCATCCATGCAGCCTCACTTTGCCCATCCATGCAGCCTCACTGTGCCCATTCATGCAGCCTCACTGTGCCCATTAATGCAGCCTCACTTTGCCCATCCATGCAGCCTCACTGTGCCCATCCATGCAGCCTCACTGTGCCTGTCCATGCAGCCTCACTGTGCCCATCCATGCAGCCTCAGTGTGCCTGCCCATGCAGCCTCACTGTGCCCACCCATGCAGCCTCACTGTCCCCATCGATGCAGCCTCACTGTGCCTGTCCATGCAGCCTTACTGTTACCATTAATGCAGCCTCACTGTGCCCATCCATGCAGCCTCACAGTGCCCGTCTATGCAGCCTCTCTGTGCCCATCCATGCAGCCTCACCAGTCAGTGCCTGCATTAAACACAGCGGGCATCTCCTGCTGTGTCATGGAGCTGAGTCTGAAATGTTCGACCGCGCTGTGACAAAGGTCCTGCTTCCTCCTAGACCAGCTCGTGTGATAGACAAAACACTAATCTAATGGCAGGAAATTGAATCAGTGTTCTGTCTATCACAGGAGCTGGTCTAGGAGGAGGCGGGGCTTTTGTCACAGTGCGGCCAAAAATTTTAGACTCAGGTCTGTGACACAGCGAGAGACCATTGTGTGTGACATGTACACAAGAGGGGGAGGAGGGATGGAGGGGAGCACTGCAGCCACAGCTCAAAGCGGCCCCAGAGCAGGCAGCCTACCGGGAAATGTCCCGGTATCCCGGTAGGCTAGTCCCGTCCTGCTTGCAGTCCTGCAGGACATGGCTGCTAATGGGAATGGCGTTCCTGCTGTGAAAAAAGTGCAGGAACATCGTTCCTATGCGTTCTCGCAGGACTTGAGCCCTGCCTAAAGATATGCCTATAATAAAGCTTACCTATAGGTACTGTAAGCATCTCCTAAACTTGCACCGTTGAGTGCAGTTTCTTCAGAAGCCTGTGCCGTGACTGGCAGCTCCCGTGCCCTTGTGCAGGAGTGATGTCACATGGCCCTGGCTAGTCACACAGCCGGAGTCCGTGGGCATGCAAGGAAGACGGGTGAAGATGAATGCGGCCTCCAGCAGGGACAAAGCAGGCTTTGTTTGCAGGTAAGTGTCACATAATGTGCTGGGGGGGGGAGGAAGAGTTTACTACCACTTTAATTGGTCCCATATACGTCTCTTAACATTTCCTGACTACTTAACCAGCTGTAGGAGAGAGCACAGGAACTGTAAGCTTGCAGGACCAAAATTAAAGAGGAGGACCTGCCCCCCACTAAAAATTAAAAGTCAGCAGCTACAAATGCTGCAAATACTTTTAATATATGGACACTTACCTGTCCATTGAGCCCGCAATGTTGGAATCCCAGCTGATCTTCAGGATCGGCTGTTTGGTGCAGCCGCCACCATTGCCGGTAAGGGTACCCAACTGCGCATGCACGAAGCATGCTGCGCCTTCTAATTGGCCCAGCAGCAGAGGAAGGAGGAGGGGGCCGTACCTGTCCTGGCGGAGACGGATAAGCCAAAGTTCCACTTTTGAGTGGAAATCCACTTTAAGGCATTGGAGTTTTTTGACCTCCTGAAGGATGCCACATAGGTAAATGTAATTTGTACCTGAAACTTTCCTCCCACAAAACAAACTTTAGGTAATTCTCCTTTTAGTATAATGGCAACAATAGCTCTAATAATATCTGTGAATAGTATCCTATCTTACTACAGCTAGAAATTAAAAACAACATTGAAAGATGCTGTTTGAATACATTTCTACAGTTCTACAGTTCTAACGATAACATTATAAACTTGCATTTTCATTTCTGCTATGTTTTGCTATAAATAATACTCTTCAATGATCCTATATTTATGAACTTTATACAAATAATCAATTTTAAATTATAATGCATACTTTGTAGCAATAAGTATCATTTGTATACATAAACGACGAAAGCAAACAAGACATAAAGACAAATCTCATGTGTAAATACCTGTCAATATAATCTGTCTGACACACTGTATACAGCAGTATAGTACATTTAGGGGACTTCCAGATCAGAGTGTAAATTGCAGATTTCCAGGCAATGCATGCTGAAAGGCAAATAAGTAAACCAAAGACAGCAAATTAGATAAGCAATTAGTATATGCATTCCATTTATGTCTCCTCTCAGACTTCTTCACTGTAATGGCAAGGGATTTCATTTGAGTTATTCAGTATTGATTAATTGTAAAGTATACCTTTTTGGATATATCTGCTAGTGGCAGGATATGACCTTTTTTCCGTTAAGTATTTTTAAAGGATGTTAGACTCATTCAAAACCAAAGAAATTAATCTAAAATATATGTTAAACAGTATATGAAATGATTGCAATATTCATTAAAGTGACTATGTTATAAACAAAAGTACTCATTGGTCTCAACCATAACGCATGATGAGATTACATACTATGCTGCAGCACATACTGTTTCTACAGGCTGACCTCTGTACATCTATGGATAGATGTTTTGGCTGAAAAAAAATTCTGCAGCTATAAGATTTAAAACTCAATATCTGCTTAGAGTGACTTCATGCATCAGTGCCCCCCTCCCCAATAGTGAGAAACTCATGAGTTTTACTAGATAATAGACGTCTTCAAGCATTGTAGTTTTTGTGTAAGAAACACATGAAGAAATAATGTAAAACATGCATTTGTGCTACTTTTTCTGCAACTTTTTCTGGTTCCTCTAATGCCCATCTAATGCTCCCACTGTTCCTGAGCCTGTGGCCATTTTCATGACCTCCTGCACTCCACACTCTTTTGACTTAAAATGTGAACACTCAAAAACCATTGAAATAGAGAACCCCCTAAAGGAATACTTCCTTCTCAACAATGTAGGTGACATCTCTCCCGAGATTCTCTGGGCAGCCCATAAAGCCACCATTAGGGGCAAAATAATCAGTATAGCAACTCAACTCAAGAAAGAGAGATTAATAGACATTAAAAACCTTGAAAAAACTTTTGCTGCCCTCAAAACCAAACACAAGAAGTGCCCTTCTAAAGCCCTAGTGGAATAATTGGATGCTGTCAGGCTGGAACTGAATTTGGCTCTCATGGTAAAAGTGGAGAAACACATCTGCTGGAGTGAAGCAAAATTCTACCACCAAAAAGATAAAATAGGCCCTATGCTGGCCTCCAAGCTATCCCCACGACCTCGTACCCACTGCCTACCTAAGATTAGAGTCGCAGGAAATCCTCCCTCAGCCAACCCCAACAAGGTACTAGAAGCCTTCCGAGGGTCCTACACCAATCTCTATAGCATTACCCCCATGAACAAGGGCCCCTTGATATCTAGCTTTCTCAGAGATCTCCCGATACCAACTCTCACCACAGAACATAAGGACATTATGGAGGCGGGCATTTCTGTTGAGGAGATAAGGGAGGTAATTAAAAACCTCAAAACAGGTTCAGCTCCTGGACCTGACGGTCTATCCGTACTATATTACAAGGCCTTTGCAGACACTTTAGCGCCTCACGTGGCAATTTTTTTTAATGCGAAAGCGCAGGGATCTCCCTTGGATCCTCAACTCAACACCACCTACATGGTGGTAATCCCCAAACTGAATAAGAACCCAGAGGAGGTTGAGAACTATAGACCTATCTCCCTCATAAATAACAACCTCAAGATTTTGACGAAAATTCTGGCCAATTGCCTAGCCTCCTTTATAAACCGATACGTACAAAAAGACCAAGTAGGGTTCATCCCAGGCAGACAGGGGCCTGACCAAATCAGAAGGGCCATTTATATGGTTTCCCTTCTACAATCGGGTTGGGACGGGGGCCCCAAACAAGAATTGATGCTCCTATCCCTAGACCTACACAAGGCCTTTGACACAGTCAAATGGCCTTATATATTCACATTAATGGAGCAATGGAGATTTGGTAGTCGCTTCTTGGGTATCGTTAAAAAAGTAAAAAATACTGCACCAACCTCTACATAAAGCCGCCCAAAACAACAATAATGGGGCATACACATGGTTGGACTTTTCGGCTACAAAAGTCCTACAAACTTTAGATGGACTTTTGGCAGACTTGTGGCTGACTTGAGGTGGACTTTCTAACGAACGGACTTGCCTGCATACGATCACACAAAAGTCTGACGGATTCATACGTGATGACGTACACCGGACTAAAATAAGGAAGTTGATAGCCAGTAGCCAATAGCTGCCCTAACGTGGGTTTTTGTCCGTCTGACTAGCATACAGATGAGCGGATTTCTGGGTCCGGCGGAGTTACGACGTAAAGATTTGAAGCATTATCCAAATCTAAAGTCCGTCAGATTTGTGACTGGAAAAGTCCGCTGAAAGTCCGGGGAAGCCCACACATGATTGGATTGTCCACCAGATTTGGTCCGTCGGCGTCCGTCGGACTTTTGTAGCCGAAAAGTCTGACCGTGTGTACGCTCCATAAGACTAGTTGTAAAATGGTATAAGGAATAAATGTGTAGCGCTAAAAATATATATCAAACTCACAGTTGCCTGTCAATAGTGATAATATGGAAACAAACTAGTATATGGAAATAGTGAGATGTTACCAGTGTGTAAAACATGAGGTGTAATTACCGGAAAATTACTGGATACAGTGGAATGTTACCAGTGCATAAAACATATGGTGTAATTATCGGAAAAAGCTGGGTACATAAGTCCCAGCACTACATGCTAGCAGCAAGTTTAGTGACGGGTAAAATCACAGTGAATTAGTATTAAAAATACAACAATGAAGGTGCAATACAACGTTAGACATTAAACATATTCGAACTTGAAAAATTACTGAGTGGCATAATATAACCAGCCAAAACTAAAAAGTCCAAATGCTGGTACAGCAAACATTCAAATCGTGTAGAAAGTGACAAAATAAAATACCAGGCAATCTCTGCATGTTCATATATATCCTGCCATTGAAACAACACCTGGGATTGTGCCTCCATCATCTAGGGATAAGGGGATTGGGTACTCTTACCCCAAGGCGTGGATCCACACGCCAGCGGTGGTGAATCAAACAGGCATATATGGAAATCCAATGAGCATTGTGCTCCAAATCCTTCTGTAATGGAAAATAGGAGACCTGGATGCAGTTCACCAACCTCGATCCTCCAAGTGATGGAATTAGTAGAAATGTAAAAGAGAAATATGCCTCTACATGGTGTAAATCTCCAAAATGTTTTGAAGTTTTATTGAAATAAAGGAATCCAACATCCAAACAAATTGATAAAAATGGGTTCAATAAAAGAAGTAAAAGAGCACAGTGGAGGTGGCTTAGATTATGTCCCATGAAAAGTTGACCAGTGTATTGCTAGACTCAAAACTCAGTTTGAATCCACCTGGGAACCATGGGCCCAACATGTGGGTAATGCCCTCATCACTGGGATACAAGCATAACAAGTAAGCTTCATTACTTTACCTCCACCCCACATCCTGTTGATTGGCTTTTCTTTCTTTTCCCTTTCCCCCCCCCACTCTGTCAACCCCCCCCCCCCCTTTTTTAATCCACCTCGCTCATGTGCACTGTGGCCCTTTATTACATTCATATTGACAGTGTAGATTAAGTACCTCCAGGCACTTAAGTCTCAGGGCCCCCCTCGGGGCACACAGGCTAGGTGTCCAAACCACTTTACCATACGCAAAATTCATTGCCTACCAATGGTAATGGCTACACTCTGAATGTTTGAGGGTGGATTTTCAGGCACAGTTTACTCCCTACAGGGGTGCCGGGAGAGCCTCCCAGGGCACCTGGAACCAGAAATTCCCCAGCATGAGTGCTGTAAGGTGCCAACAGAACCACCTTAGAATTATAAGCCTAAACATATTCCAAATGTTTTTCTATTTGTTAGTGTATAGGCTCTTTCCATGCCTCAAGGAAGAATTTTGTATTTCATTTTTGTTGTATCTCATGTATCTTGGCTTTTAAAAAAATAAAAATCTTTGAAAGTAAAATGTGAATGCTCACTCTATATCTTTTGCATTAGAGGACCTCCAGGTGCCTTGGTGAGATACTGTTCGATCTTACAGCAGAATCCTTGACTCTTTTTGGGGTGAAACAAATTGGGTGTAGTTCACTTAAAAAAGTTTAACAGAGTTTATTATAGTACCAACTAACTCTGAGAAAGAGATGTGCCCAAAAAGGCAAAAGAATGTAGAAGGGCCTTTAAGCCAGGACAGCACTCTGATTCTTCAGATTGCAGTGTTAAGACAGAACATGTGCTCATTAAATTAGTCATCAGAACCCCTTGCAATGTACAGAGCTTGTAGCCAGTGCTGCTGAACACTCCTAGGCAGATAATGTATCCCCCCAGGGTCGTAAGGTATCAAGAAACTCTTGGTGGGGGCAAGAAAGTAAAAGCTTGGCAGGCTGAGTAGAAGGGAAAACAGAGAGATGGGGGGAGGGGAGGTGGGTAAGGCCACTAGATACAGTTTTTTTTAAGCTCTTTATTTAATCAAGGCATTCAAATATACATACAGCTGTACACAGGGGTCGAACTGTTGAACGGACCATTTCTGGATGATTTTCAACTTGTGTGTACCCAGTTTAAGACTGCCAGATCAGTGCAAGAGTCATGTGAGAACAGACCTTCAGTCAATGGGATCACAGGTAACAGTTCAGCTGCGCATCCATAGAAAGGTAGTAGCAGCTCAAATGTCCATAGGACAAGAAGATAACAGATCAGCTTCATCAGCAGATCACAAGGGATGAACTTCAATCTGCAGACCTTGTCGGTTAAAGCAACCTGACAAGTAATAAAACATTTTTTTTGTTCCTATTTAACCCTCTACAAACCCTTAGCTTACCTCAATCAGCCGTAATTAACTACTTTCCCTTTCCCCTTCAACTATAATTTCCTGTTGATTTTTTTTTCTTTCATTATTTATTTTATTTAAGGTTTACAAAAAAACATCTTTGCAAGACAATATCATGAAAAGAAAGCCTTGTTTGTGCTTAAAAAACAATATACAGTATGTGTTACTTTGCTGTCCTTCATATTGTAAAAGGTATTGCTGAATAAACAGGTCCAAAACAGAAATTAAAAAATTGCTTTGATCCATAGGAGGGGTACAGGCATGAGAGTTCAAATTGGTAAAGAAAAGGGACATTCTTTAGAGGACAGAAAGGACAGCTGGTTCACAAAACTTGTGAAAGAGCAATTTATATTAAGCTAAAATAATTATCCTCAGGAATTCACACCTTAGCCATGAAAAATAATATCTAACAGCTATACAGACTTCCTCACACTAGGGGCGAACTGATGGTTCAGTCCAAACCTAGGTGGTTTGGGCAATAAAACAAACACCCAAACTTTTGACTGTTCATTCAGCCCCCATTTGGCGTGAGATGAATATCATATATAGAAGCAATATTTCTACTACTTCTAGTTATGACAGCTTCCTGATGTCACTGACTGCTAAGGTCACATCAGGTGCTTTCACCCCCTGTGTCCCTAGGAACTGCTGAAATCACCAAGAATCCCTGCTTTGTAACCAAAGGGGCAGGGACAGCCATGACATCATTGGCCATGGCCTTATTTGTTTAATGATATCACCACTATCCCTTCCCCTTCCCTTATAAATCTGATGAGAGCTCAGTGAGCTGTCATTTAGCCAGAGTATCTTTGGGTCTATTGTGTGCACTTGGACATCAGGCTTTTTTTCTGGTGAGGTGGGCAACGGGTATAATGACTAGGGATGAGCCGAACAACCCCCTGTTCTGTTCGCACCAGAACATGCGAACAGGAAAAAAGTTTGTTCGAACACGCGAACACGTTAAAGTCTATGGGACACGAACATGAATAAACAAAAGTGCTAATTTTAAAGGCTTATATGAAAGTTATTGTCATAAAAAGTGTTTGGGGACCTGGGTCCTGCCCCAGGGGACATGGATCAATGCAAAAAAAAGTTTTAAAAACGGCCGTTTTTTCAGGAACAGTAATTTTAATAATGCTTAAAGTCAAACAATAAAAGTGTAATATCCCTTTAAATTTCGTAGCTGGGGGGTGTCTATAGTATGCCTGTAAAGGGGCGCATGTTTCCTCTGTTTAGAACAGTCTGACAGCAAAATGACATTTCGAAGGAAAAAACCCATTCAAAACTACTCGCGGCTATTGCATTGCCGGTCCGACAATACACATAGAAGTTCATTGATAAAAACGGCATGGGAATTCCCCACAGGGGAACCCCGAACCAAAATTAAAAAAAAAAAAATGATGTGGGGGTCCCCCTAAATTCCATACCAGGCCCTTCAGGTCTGGTATGGATATTAAGGGGAACCCCGGCCAAAATTTTTTTAAAAAATGACGTGGGGGTCCCCCTAAATTCCATACCAGACCCTTCAGGTCTGGTACGGATTTTAAGGGGAACCCAGCACCAAAAAAAAAAGGCATGGGGTCCCCCCAAAAATTCATACCAGACCCTTATCCGAGCAAGCAACCTGGCAGGCCGCAGGAAAAGAGGGGGGGGACGAGAAAGCACCCCCCTCCTGAACCGTACCAGGCCACATGCCCTCAACATTGGGAGGGTGCTTTGGGGTATCCCCCAAAACACCTTGTCCCCATGTTGATGAGGACAAGAGCCTCATCCCCACAACCCTGGCCGGTGGTTGTGGGGGTCTGCGGGCGGGGGGCTTATCGGAATCTGGAAGCCCCCTTTAACAAGGGGACCCCCAGATCCCAGCCCTCCCCCCTGTGTGAAATGGTAAGGGGGTACTTACCCCTACCATTTCACTAAAAAACTGTCAAAAATGTTAAAAATGACAAGAGACAGTTTTTGACAATTCCTTTATTTAAATGCTTCTTCTTTCTTCAATTTTCCTTCATCTTCTTCTTCTGGTTCTTCTGGCTCTTCTGGTTCTTCCTCCGGCGTTCTCGTCCAGCATCTCCTCTGCGGCGTCTTCTATCTTCTTCTCCTTAGGCCGCTCCGCACCCATGGCATGGGGGGAGGCTCCCGCTCTTCTCTTCATCTTCTTCATCTTCTCTTCTTCTTTTCTTCTCTTCTTCATTTTCTTCTCCGGGCCGCTCCGCATCCATGCTGGCATGGAGGGAGATAGAAGACGCCGCGGAGGAGATGCTGGACGAGAACACCGGAGGAAGAACCAGAAGAACCAGAAGAAGAAGAAGATGAAGGAAGATAGAAGAAAGAAGAAGCATTTAAATAAAGGAATTGTCAAAAACTGTCTCTTGTCATTTTTAACATTTTTGACAGTTTTTTAGTGAAATGGTAGGGGTAAGTACCCCCTTACCATTTCACACAGGGGGGGCGGGATCTGGGGGTCCCCTTGTTAAAGGGGGCTTCCAGATTCCGATAAGCCCCCCTGCCCGCAGACCCCCACAACCACCGGCCAGGTTGTGGGGATGAGGCCCTTGTCCTCATCAACATGGGGACAAGGTGTTTTGGGGGGCTACCCCAAAGCACCCTCCCAATGTTGAGGGCATGTGGCCTGGTACGGTTCAGGTGGGGGGGCGCACTCCCGTCCCCCCTCTTTTCCTGCGGCCTGCCAGGTTGCGTGCTTGGATAAGGGTCTGGTATGGATTTTTGGGGGGACCCCATGCCGTTTTTTTTTTTTGGCACGGGGTTCCCCTTAAAATCCATACCAGACCTGAAGGGCCTGGTATGGAATTTAGGGGGACCCCCACGTCATTTTTTTAAAAAAATTCTGGTTCGGCGTTCCCCTGCGGGGTATTCCCATGCCGTTTTTATCAATGAACTTCTATGTGTATTGTCGGACCGGCAATGCAATAGCCGCGAGCAGTTTTAAATGAGTTTTTTCCTTCGAAATGTCATTTTGCTGTCAGACTGTTCTAAACACAGGAAACATGCACCCCTTTACAGGCATACAATAAGACACCCCCCAGCTAAAAAATTTAAAGGGATATTACACTTTTATTGTTTGACTTTAAGCATTATTAAAATCACTGCTCCTGAAAAAACGGCCGTTTTTAAAACTTTTTTTTGCATTGATCCATGTCCCCAGGGGCAGGACCCAGGTCCCCAAACACTTTTTATGACAATAACTTGCATATAAGCCTTTAAAATTAGCACTTTTGATTTCCCCCATAGACTTTTAAAGGGTGTTCCGCGGCATTCGAATTTGCCGCGAACACCCCAAATTGTTCGCTGTTCGGCGAACTTGCGAACAGCCAATGTTCGAGTCGAACGTGAGTTCGACTCGAACTCGAAGCTCATCTCTAATAATGACTGATGATGGATTTAAAATTAGGTGCTTTTTTGGAGATTTGTTTATGTTATTAATAAAGGACTTGCAACATTTTTGGGCATCCTTATTTCTATAGGACTTGGGGCCCCCTTATTGCTTCCAGATTCTGATAAGACCCTTGCCCATAGACCCCCACAACCACTGGCCAGGTTTGTGGGGAAGAGGGTCTTGTCCTCAACTTGGTGGGAAGGTGCATTGCCAGTGAGGTCCCACATAGCAAGATACCCACCATGTTGAAGGCATGTTACTTGGTATGGTGGTGGGGGCACACAATTGCCACCCTCCCCTATTCCCTGGCCAGGTAGGCTGCATGCTCGCATTAAGGGTCTGGTTTAAATTTTTAGAGGGACCTTGTGCTTTTTTTTTTTTTTTTTTTTTTAACGTGGTCCCCTGTTAAAATCCATAACTGACTCAAAGGTTCTGATATGGATTTCTTTTTTTCTTTTTTTGCATGAAGTACCCTCAAAAATCCAGACTCAATTTTGTGCTACAAATAAGATACAGTTTAAAATGTTGGGAAATTAAACTTAATTTCTAGCTTTTTAAAAAAAAATATATATCTTGGTGGACCTTTGGGGTCTGCATGATGTGTTTTCCTTAATGCCAGTTCTTTAAAAAATGAGTGCTCCTGGTGGAATATAATTTTGTTACAGATAAAGGTACATGTACAGATTTGGAAAACAAAAACACATACAGAGGTATCTGCACTATAGGACAATATGATCAGATATACATAAATTAAAAACAGCCAGCATAAATTTGTTTATGGCAAATAGAATACATATAAAAATCTGTATGCAGCGCTATAAAAGGTTAAATACAGTCCATATTGAAAATGGAAAAAATGGGGAATGAAGATGAGACCCTGCATCAGCTTCAGTGACTAGGAAACATACCACACCACATTGACACTCCAATCTCCTTACACGAAGAAGGAAAAAAGCAGGCATCAACAGGGATCCAAAAGGCACCAGCTTCCAACAACAGGTGGACGGCTATATGCTGAGAACACAGAGACTGAAAGAACTTGCCACAATCCTCTATCTCCACACAGGACTCCAATTGATATAATTCAAAAATACGGTGTCACCAAGATGAAATAAAGCAATACATAGTGAAGCCCGTAATGCATGGGAAAAGCTTTATTAAAATTGTAATTACAGTAAAATTGTAAAAACAAGCAGTATTGAGTCAGATGCAGATTGCATGCTTGCGTCTTCAGGGACCCGCCTAATGTGTTTCATCCAATAGGACATCCTCAGAGGCGTGGCCCACGGACACAAGCACGCCCTTTTATGTATCCAAATGAGAACTCTTCTTAACTGGAAGTTGATGGCAGGAAGCGCCCATTATTCGACAGTGCGTTCCAACCACCGGAAGTAGGAGCACAGCCACAACACATCCAGAATCAACCAAGACAAACTGGAAGCTCTTCTCTGCTCTCCAACAACCGGCCATAATGTATGCTAAAAAACCTTGCTAGATACTAGCATACTCTCTAACACTGAATTCACAGCAGTATTCTAAAATTCTTTTAACCCAAAAGAAGACTAAAAAGAAACAAAAGACTACTTAAATGGCCATTCAGTTTCTAATCAATACACAATCCCTGACTAAAAAACATCCATCTGGTGAGTATGTCTCCCCCTAGTGAATACTAGAAAATTCACAGGTGCTAAAAATATGCACATATAAATGCATGGATATATCATCTCCCAATAAATAAACATCAAAAGATATCCATCCATATAATAAAATGAATCATAACAATTCAAAAAGATATAGCGATAAAACTGGAGAAAAGGAAAAGAAAAAAAAATAATAAAATAAAAACAATAGTAACTATCTGAAAAGGATTTTTACATACCCATGAACTATAGCATAGAAGGGACAGAATATCATCAACTATTGTTGATGAAGCAATTCACATCCCAATCTACGTTCAATCCAAAAGGAACATAACATTACAAATGATGAATCCAGCGGGTCTCCATTCTTGAGACTTCACGCCTCAAAAAACTGCCTCTCCAATGGGGCATGAATCTATCAATGGCGATGAAAATGGTACCCTTTGGATTTTTGCCATGACACTCTAAATAATGTCTAGAGATGCTATGTTTAAGGAATCCCTTCTTAATGTTGGCCATATGCTCCTTTATCCTAACATTTATAGCTCTTACAGTGTGACCCACATATTGTAGACCACAAGGACAAATTACCAAGTAGACAACATTTTGGCAGGTGCATGTAATAAAAGTATCAATATCATGGGGGGCGTGGCCTGACACAGCATGGAGTAGGACATGTATCCCCTGAGCTCCGTCCATTACTCCTGCTGTTATTAATCCTGGACATCCCATACAGCACCATCTGCTGGATCATCTCCCCAGAACATCCTCTACACGCTGAACTCTCCATTTCAGCAACAGGACGAACGGCGGCCCGAACGGAGCGGCGATTTTCTACACGGCGGCCGGTCTCAGGCATGTCCGCGGCTCCGGCCTACTCCTGGAGGTCCGCGGCCATCTTGGTCCACCTATACACCCAGCCCCCATTGAGATAGCTGTGCCTGCCGCTTTCTAAATAAGGAAAAACCTCCTAGGGGACCTAGAACGCACCTATCCCCTCATATACAGAACTCCTCTGGCCCCAAATACCCCAGAAGGAGCGGCGGTCGCACTTAGGCAAGACCGAGGCTTCGGCCTACACACTGAGGCTGGCGGCCATCTTTCCACACTCACAGACCCGGCCTGTGCTGCACTTCTACTCTGCTGCCTTTTCAATTCTTTCTGGGAAAACTTTTCTTTTGGAGAACCCTCAGAATTTACACTGTGCATTTAGATCGCTAGTAACCCAAACGGTACCGCAACCCAGTACACACTTGCCACATAGGGGCAGACTTTATTTCCGGATATCTTAGGGGCTCTGTGACTCTAGCCAGCACTGTTTCCCTTCTCACAGGCTACTAAATCTGCCGTAACAGTATCGGGGACTCATTTAATAATACACTGGACTCCCCAAGTATGTCACCAACCAAAACACAGAAGACAGTGGCGGCGAGACTTGACCAATACTGCCGACAAGACAAAGAAGATATGGAGGAAGATGGGGCCTCCAAGAAAGCAGAGGGGACGAACGAACAACGAGTGACACTGACAAATTACTTGAAGCAATCACCTTCTGTAGAACTTCCCTCACAGCACAAATTGAGGAAGTCAAGATGGATATTTCCCTTATTAGGCGAGACTTTCAAAAGCTCAGAGACAGAGTGAAGGAAGCTGAGACCAGGCTGAGCACAGTTGAAGACGCCATTCCACCTCTACAAACATCCTCAGACCGCATACAAAGGCAAATACACCAACTTCTTACCAAACAAGATGACATGGAGAATAGGCTGAGAAGATGTATTATACGCCTGATCGGTCTGCCAGAGGGGACTGAGGGCAAGGACACAACTACGTTTGTAAAGAACATAGCACATATCATAAGGGACTCCATTTTAGTTCTAAGAGACCATCTTATGTTTTACAGGAAAATTGAGAAAACTCATATTTGAGTTTTAACTGAAACCCATATTATCTTTAAGCTGTTATCTATAGAAAACCTTCTCAAGGTTGCCTATACATTTTAGCTAGAATATGGAGTTTGGCCTAGCTCATGTTTGTTCTTGATAAGATTAGTGTGTCCTTCACCTGTTAAAGAATATTCTAATAGTAGAAATGATGCAAGATTTTGTCTTATAACACCAGCTAATAGTTAAATATTAACTGAACCTATTTTCATTTCAATGACATGTATAAGGTTAGTAAAACTCCTCCCATCCCTCAAAAGATATAAATGCTGTATTTCTGAAACTCAAATTAGATGTCATTAAGTGGCTAAGCAAACCTGTCTCCTGTGTCACTTTATTGATATCTCCAGGCCTGGGGGTCAACGGAGGTCTTCCTGCATTACCTGAACCTATCTGGGTGGTCTTAGAAGCCGAAATCTCCTAACAAATCTGGGGGCTCGCCGGGAAAAAAAGCCAAATAAAATCATATCTGAAGGTAAGTCTTTATTTTGTCTTTATTGACGAAATATTTCTTGCCTCAGCTCTGATTAAAGCTTTTTAGACCCGTAAATTAGTAGGGGATAAGAACCACGCCAGAGGTTAATATTGGAGGGTTTTTGGGAAACCCACAAAGATAAGCAGTACTGCATACACATATATAGAGACATTCCTTTTGGAAAGGGATATGAAGTGGTTAATGAGGAAATAGACTCCGGTGACCCCAAAATCCTTTGCTTTTTCTTATCTATCGCATTAGAAGTTATAAGATAATCTGTTGTGTGTGTGTGGGTCAGAAGACTGGGTGGTAAGAACAGTCGGCTCCCACTGTCAATATGGGTCAGAAACAAGGTAAAGAAGATCCTCCCCCTCTTCCCAATCCAGGAGAAACGTGTAAGGATTTTGTAGCCAGAATTTGTGGTACTAATTATGAATTCATAGTCCCATGGGTTTCAAATTTAGCGGGATGGACCGAAGCCATACACAGTGTAGACCCCTTTCCCCGGGATGGCGCTAATGATGAATTTCACATAGATATGATAAAAGGATTGTGTTTAGGAGATAAGAGAGCTTTCCCTTGGTACCCCGGGGATCCTCAATGGGATATGGATTATATGGAAAAGGGAGGAGAGAACTGGTTAAAATACGCCCCATATTGGTTTCAGAGGGATAATAAGAAACAGAAAAAGCCCACCAAATGTTTAAGTAAGGAAGATTATGACCAGAAACATAGAGAAGAAGCCGATAAAAAGAGATTTGTCCCTGACCCAATAGCCTCACCCCTGCCAATAGTCAGTCATCCTCCACCCGCATATGTACATGTCTATCCAAGTTTAAGAAAGGAAGATATTGATCTTCTGGCTGGACATTATGCAACCAGACAACGGCAGGTCCCCCCCGCTCCACAACCACAACAGCAGATGCCTCCCGCTCCACAACAAGATAGACAGCACCCACAGAGGGCCCGAGTCGAGGTAGGGGAACCAGAAGATGATCAGGGAGCTATAGGAGGGGTAGTTTCACCACCTGGCCAAGAGCAGGAGGAAGAAGACGTTAAAGGGGATAGAATACTTAGTCCCCCTAAAACAAAGAGTGGAACTGTATATAGTAACACTAACCTTCAAGCACCTTTCATGACCATTGGAAATGAATTATTAAAAAAGGTAATAGACATTGAGGACATTGACAGGATAGTAAAACATTGCCCCAAACCCACCGCCTCTGCAGGTGGCACTTTAACTTACTTAAAAAAGGCCTGTAAGGGTAGAAATTACACACAGGAAGACATGCGTCTTATCATTGATGGTATCATAGGACACACCAGTTCCTGGAACTGGACAAATGTTCCAAGTATAAACACTATTGACACTGGAAACGCGGGAGTATATGGGTTAAACACAGTACCAGGTAGGAACACCATGTGGACAGAATTAGAGACTGAAATGATGAGAGTATTTAAAAATAAAAAGTTCCCTCCCTACTGCCATAGCATGCAAACAAAAGTCAGGAGAAACTGTAGTTGAATTCTGGAAAAGGTTTCATGAAAATTGGACAACAGAAGCTGGATTAGCTACAACTACTGATGTGGGAGCTTTGTTTATTCAAACTTTTATGAATAATCTAAAACCCCAGTTCGCCTTGGTGGTGAAACAGATGATATCTGAATGGACCACACAGACGATTGACCAATTTCAGGAAACCTTAATACAGAAAGAAGCAGCAGGGTGTTTTGATGTAATAAAAGAGAAAGCAGTGAGTAGCCTTTATCAGGGTGGAGTGCGAACTCAGCCTCCCCAAGATAATGGTGGACAATGGGGCAGTGGAAACAAAGGCAGAGGAAGAGGAAGAACAAAAGGGAGAGGGCATGGTTTTTCCAGACCACCCCAGCAGTCCCGCACATGTTGTTTTAACTGTGGACAACAGGGTCACTGGAGAAATCAATGTCCTTATGAATGGAATAACCCAAATACTCAAGATCAAGATCAAATGCATACACAGGGACCCCAATCTAGCCAACCAAATCAAGTTGCCCCAAAGCAACAGGGTCCCCGATTCCCTATACAGTGGAATCAACAGCAACTAAAATGAAGCTGCCCAGAAGGTAGTATCCCAGCATTTCCTTTGATCTCACACTCTTACAATGAACAACCAATTGTGACCCTATATGTCAAAAATAGGCCTGTTCCGTTTTTAACCGATTCAGGGGCAACTCGGAGCACCCTCAGTGAGGACTACTACAGAGGTGAGACTAAAATTGCTGAACCTTCTATGGGAATTAATGGGATACTTACCAAAACATACAAAACACCACCTTTACCAGTAAGTGATGTTGAAAGGGGAGGTGCAACAGTCTTGCATCATTGTTTCAGGATTATACCAAATTGTCCTGTGAATCTCTTGGGTAGAGATTTGATGGGAAAATTGGGTATAACACTGAAAATGACTACTGAAGGAGGGGTCTTCGTACACTCCAAGGTAATACCAATATATTACACTGAGGATAGTGATCTCCCTCCACCAGATGATCCGGTATGGTCAAAAAGCTCCTTGGATGTAGGTCTTATTTCTTGTACCCCATACAAGGCAGCTTTAAAATCATGGGCACAGCCGGTTTATCACAAACAATACCCAATTTCAAAAGAAAAAGAGGAAGGAGTGGCCCCAATGGTGGAAAGGTTCCTGCAGCTAGGAATTCTTAAAGAGACACTGTCACCCTACAACACCCCCATTAACCCAGTAATGAAGCCAGACGGCTCTTACAGGTTTGTACAAGACCTCAGAGCTATAAACAACCTAGTGATACCCATCGCTCCCATAGTGCCTGACGTGCCATCACTCTTAACCTCCATACCATGCGATGCAGAGTATTTTTCGGTCATTGACCTTTGTAATGCATTTTTTTCAGTTTCTGTTGACGAAGAGACACAGCCTATCTTTGCATTCAATTTCAGAAACCGCCAGATGACGTGGTGTAGATTACCCCAGGGCTATGTAGACTCCCCTGTAGTGTACACAGTGGCCCTCCAGGCAACCCTGCGGTCTTGGACACCCCGCCATGGTTCCGTCCTACTTCAATATGTTGATGATTTGTTGTTGTGTAGTCCAAGCCAGAAAGCATGTAAAAATGATGGTTTAGATCTGTTACATTGGTTAGCAGACAATGGTCACAAGGTTTCTAAGAAAAAGCTACAATGGTGTCAGGAAACTGTTGAATACCTTGGTTTTGTACTCTCCAAAGGAGAAAGGAAAATCAGTCACAAGAGAGCTGCGGCTCTCGTGGGTCTGCCCCGCCCACTTACTAAGAAGGACATGCTATCCTTTCTTGGAATGATTGGTTACTGCCGCCAATGGATACCTGATTGTTCCTACTATGATAATCTCCTGAGGCAAGCCACAGGTACTGACATGCCAGATTGTGTGAAATGGAATGATGAAATGTACAATGCTTTTGTGTATCTTAAAACTGCAATGGTCACATCTCCTGGACTTGTACTACCTGAATATGGTAAAATGTTTCACTTGTTTGCAAGGGACAACTGTAAAACAATGGCAGGGGTCCTGGCTCAGGAGCATGGGGGGAAACTCCGCCCAATTGCGTTTTTTTCAAAAGTTGTGCCGATGCCAGTACAGGGCATGCCGGCGTGTCTCAGAGCTCTGGCATCCTGTGCGATGGTGGTGGAAATGGCTACATCATTCACTCTAGGGCATGCCACCACACTACACACCACTCACAATGTATCCATTCTACTAAAGAACATCCATACCCAGCACATGTCAGCCCAGAGGCTGAGCGGTTATGAAGTAATTTTACTTTCTAACCCAAAACTTGAGATCAAATATGCCTCTCCCACTTCTGGCCCAGCTCCAATCCTGAATGCCTTGCTAGGCTTGAAAGGTGAAGAAGATGAGGTAGTGCCTCAACATGAATGCATGGACCTCATCGACCAAGACACATCCCCGAGACCAGACATGTCTTCAACTGCTCTCCCTGGAGCACAGAATGTCTTTGTGGATGGGTCTTGTTCAAGACCAAAGGATAACACATACCATGCAGGGTATGCTGTTGTTCAGCTGCCTGATAAAATACTGGAAGCAAACCCTGTCCCATTCCAATCAGCACAAGCTGCAGAACTTATAGCCCTTACTCGAGCCTGTCAGCTTTTTGAAGGGCAGGATGTAAACATTTACACAGACTCCAAGTACGCGTACGGTGTTGCGCATGATTTTGGAGTCATATGGAAAAGGCGGGGCTATATAGCAGCAGACGGTAAATCCATCTCACATTCCACGCTTGTCACAAGTCTGTTAGAAGCTATACAATTACCAAGGTCCATAGCTATACTACACTGTAGGGCACATACAGGGCAACAGGATGACATAGCCAAAGGCAACGCCTTAGCTGACAAAGCAGCAAAAGAAGCAGCATCCACACAGCCTGCAAACATACAAATGCCATTACTCTCACCAGAAATTCCTCTTTTGGATCAAACATTGCGTGATCTCCAAGCATATGCCACAGACCAAGACATCCAGCAATGGAACTCAATAGGTGTGCAGACAAACCCAGAAACTGACCTTGTCTGCCAAGAGGGGAGACCATGTATCCCTGTAGCCAGTGCACCCATTTTTATTTCACAATACCATGGGATAGGTCACAGAGGGTGGAAAGTCACATGTGAACTTTTGGATAAGGATTTTTACATTCCAGGTCTTCCCTCTCTCGTTAAGGCATATGTTTCCAGATGCATCACATGCATTCGGGATAACCCTAGCAACCCTCACAAAGCAAAACACGAACATCTGATATATCCATCTACACCATTCACTCATCTGCAGATAGATTTTACACACATGCCCAAACTAGGTAAAAGACAGGAATATTTGCTAATAATAGTGGACATGTTCTCAAGATGGATAGAATTGTTTGTAACTACAAAGGAAGATGCACAAACAGTAGTGAGGATTCTGATACAAGAAATTATCCCAAGGTGGGGTTGCCCACTACAGATCAACTCTGACAATGGTCCTGCATTTGTGGCCAAAGTTTGTCAAGACCTGGTAAAAACACTGAAAATAGAATGGAAGTTTCATGTTCCTTACCACCCCCAGAGTTCAGGTATAGTGGAAAGGATGAACAGGACCATTAAAGATAAGATCAGGAAGGCCACTGGAGGTACGTATGCAAATTGGAAGAAGGTCCTACCAGCTGTACTAGCCGAGGTAAGAATGACACCCTCTAAAAAGACAGGATACTCTCATTTTGAAGTCTTAATGGGTAGGCCATTCCCCACCCCATGGGCCAGACAGCCACTTATGTTAGAAAGAGGGGACCTAGATCTTATTCAGGAAGAATATGTAAAAAAACTTATTGAAACTTTGGATAAAGTTGAAAGGAATGTTGCTCGCACCTCTCCTTCTTCTTCACAGGAACCTACACACCCTTTCCAGGTGGGTGACACCGTGGTGGTCCAGAGATTGAACCGCACCAAGAAACAAGAGTTTCCCTTCGGACCCCCAACCACAGTGATCGCAGTCACCCGCACAGCTATTTTGGTAGAAGGACAACAGGCCTGGATTCATGCAAGTCGCGTAAAGAAGGTCAACCAGGACCCTAAGAAGCAAGGCAAAGATAAAGCACAGAGAGGTGAAGCAGGTGATATAAATCCTCGAAAACAGAGTGAAGCAGGTGGTCAAGACTCTGAACAAGATGACGTCGCTTATTTCACCACGGACTTCTGGGAAGGCCTTGTGCCTCCTATGCTGGGCTGCCCTGATTGTGTTCCTGCCAACTTGGCTGATAACTAACTGTATTTATTATTCTGAAGATTTGGGACTCATAAAGGGTATTTGTGGGGCCTCTAACACTCTACAACAGAATAATACACATGACAGACACAAGAGAAATGAAAACTCAGAAAGTTTTACAGATAAAATGTTATTGTTGAAGTTTAAATATAGCTACGCCCAGAAATCTGGATTTGAAAAATGTTGGATATGTAGTAAACTCCATCCTAGCACTGCTAGAATCCCCTTAATGGCCGTACCTCTAAACTTCACCCCACTCCTTAATGGCACACCTCCTGTCGTCCTCACAGAAGTCATAAGAACACTTTCAAATAATACCCTTACTTTCCAAATTACTGGTAGAAGTCATTCCCCAGACTGGTGTTTTAGGCTGGGAAACTCCACAAATGGAGCTGAAGTTTGCCAACAAGCTAATATTAACTTTTCAATGACTTCAATTGAAAGCCCTTTCTTTCATACTTCAGAACCTGCCCTAAACACCACTCTAATAAACTTTCTTAACTCCAGTTCCACTTCCACAGTAGGACAATTATTGTCGAGTTTAACTTTTTCCAGTTTTTCTGATGAAATAATGACAATATTCAACAAACGATCCTTAGCTCTAGGAAACAGTATTTATATTTGTTGTGGAAAAATCTGTCACCCTTGGATCCCCACCGAACCCCAAGGATGGTGTTATCTTGCATCCCTAGTCCCCATCATGGGCGTAGTAGGAGATAGCAAGGGAGGACACCTCCTTGAAGCTAGCATGCATCCTAGGTACCCCCTCAAACACCGCAATAAAAGGGAGTTATTTCTTACAAAGGATAAGGCATGGGCTTGGTTTCCCTCATGGACTGGGTGGGGAATAGACTTAATGAAAAGGTTGAATAATTACACTGGAATCATTGATGAAATAATGGAAAAGAATTCTGATGATATTACTAAATTAAATATAGAAACTAGGGCAATTAGAAAACAATTAGAACTACACGAGTTAGCCATAGAAAGCATGAGTGCTGCCTTAACTGGGTTATGTGAAAACACAGAAGATTATGAGTGTTGTACCTGGTTTCATAACACAAGTATGGAGGTACCAGATTATTATGATATAATTGCACATCACCGGAAAGAAGTAAGCAAATTACAAGATGAAGCTAGAAACATTGCTAAGACATGGGATCCTTTTGCAAACCTAAGTTCTGGGATAGGAATTTTGGCATGGATAAAGAGTGCTGCCATAACTATAATTATGATTGCTCTTTTTGTTTTGTTCCTATATGCCTGTTATAAGCTTATAATGTGCATAATTATTAAGGCATCCCGAACCCCTGATCCTGCTGCTGCGAATAGAATTTATCTGAGTATGTATTATGATAGAAGAAAATTTACATAACTGTGAAAGATAGTGAGCCATATAAATAATGTCTCAAAGAGGGGATTGTAAAGAACATAGCACATATCATAAGGGACTCCATTTTAGTTCTAAGAGACCATCTTATGTTTTACAGGAAAATTGAGAAAACTCATATTTGAGTTTTAACTGAAACCCATATTATCTTTAAGCTGTTATCTATAGAAAACCTTCTCAAGGTTGCCTATACATTTTAGCTAGAATATGGAGTTTGGCCTAGCTCATGTTTGTTCTTGATAAGATTAGTGTGTCCTTCACCTGTTAAAGAATATTCTAATAGTAGAAATGATGCAAGATTTTGTCTTATAACACCAGCTAATAGTTAAATATTAACTGAACCTATTTTCATTTCAATGACATGTATAAGGTTAGTAAAACTCCTCCCATCCCTCAAAAGATATAAATGCTGTATTTCTGAAACTCAAATTAGATGTCATTAAGTGGCTAAGCAAACCTGTCTCCTGTGTCACTTTATTGATATCTCCAGGCCTGGGGGTCAACGGAGGTCTTCCTGCATTACCTGAACCTATCTGGGTGGTCTTAGAAGCCGAAATCTCCTTACAACGTTCTTGGAACAACTACTCATCAGCACCTATGGGAGAGAGGCCTTTTCCCCTATGTTTGCGGTGGAGCGAGCACATCGTATGCCAGCCAGACCCCCGCCGCAGGGAGCCCCTCCTCGCACTTTCATAGCTAAACTCCTCAACTACAAAGATCAGGATACAGACCTGAGGATGGCAAGAGAGAAAGGCAACATCCCAGTAGGGAATGTCAAAGTTGCCATTTTTCCAGATTTTTCAGCGGAGGTGCAGTGCCGTCGGCAGAGCTTTACAGAGGCCAAGCGCAGGCTGAGGAATTTACAATACAAATACTCCATGCTCTTTCCAGCACGCCTCCCTATAGAACATGACGGACGTGCGCTCTTTTTTGAAGTTCCTGAAGAAGTGATCTCCTGGTTGGAACGTTGCGCCATTCCTGACAGAGTTGATTGACCGGAGTTATATGACTGCATTGTTCCTTGCTGTCGTATGGAACCCTTTTTGTGGCCGCCTATTTGGAAATGTAAACTGTTCCTTACTACCCACAAAAAAAGAAAGTTTTGAACATGATATGGAATCATTTACAAACCAGCGCATATATAAAATACAAATCCTGGACCTTATAGTATGGGAGTCCACTTACTTTCCGGGGCTCTGGAAGAGCAGAAGTCCTACCAACAACGTGCATTGTGCAGCAAGACTTTACCCCGCACACCACTGGGAAGCAGCACCATGATCACTGGAATTTTTTCTGGAATACACTAGATACATTTAATCGGAAACAAGGAGATGGAGAAACCGTAATATATCTAGTACTAATAATATGGATGACATCTCTTACTCTACTCCAAACCTGGAGCCTTAGCCAGTTGTGTTGTATTTCCTATGTAACCTAGAAGTTGGAATGTTTCCCAGTTGGATACAAGTTGAGGGAATATGCCCGCACCAGTTTGGGACAGTGTAGGGCAGGGGGGGGGGGAGTTTATCTGTTTATAATTTGGTTTAATTTGATTGTGCATACTGACTGCAGACAACAGGTAACGCTTCGAATGCTGTGTCCATGTGAGTGTTCATGTGTAATATGTGCTATAGGTTTGATGCAACAAGACTTCCATACTAGCAACCTATATGTTTCGTACATAAAGAGCAAATTGCTTAACATAACTGTTTTCTTAGATTCTAAAAAGTTTTATTTATGGCATCCCTAAAATTTCTTACATGGAATGTGAGGGGCATGCGCGAGAAATTTAAGCGCGCGGCAGTTTTCACATTCCTTAAGAAACAGCGTGCTGATGTGACAGTCTTGGTTGAGACGCACGTTGAGGGGAGCATCCAGATGGCACTCCGCCGACCATGGGTGGGGTGGGCATACCACTCTACCCATACATCCCATTCCAGGGGAGTCTCAATTTTGATAGCCAAATCGGTTCATTTTGAGTTGTGCGAATTGTCCACTGATCCACAGGGGCGTTATATATTTATTCTAGCTAAATTATATGGAGAACCCATACTTATATTGGCTTTCTATGTACCACCCCCATTTAACATTTCCATAATTAAAGAAGGATTTTCATTCATGGCCCGCCACTCTAATATATCTGCAGTTTGGCTAGGAGATTTCAATACCACGCTAAACCCGACCTTGGATAGACTACAGCCCACTCCGCTCACCCCAGGGGTGGATCAAGAGCCTTGTCTCGGGAGGGGCACTGGCAGAAAATACACTATCTGACCCCCATACTACACTAACTGACCCCCATGCTACACTAACTGACCACCATGCTACACTAACTGACCACCATGCTACACTAACTGACCACCATGCTACACTAACCGACCATTATACTACACTAACTGACCCCCATGCTACACTAACTGACCACCATACTACACTAACTGACCACTATACTACACTAACTGACCCCCATACTATACTAACTGACCCCCATGCTACACTAACTGACCACCATGCTACACTAACTGACCACCATACTACACTAACTGACCCCCATGCTACACTAACTGACCCCCATACTACACTAACTGACCCCCATACTACACTAACTGACCACTATACTACACTAACTGACCCCCATGCTACACTAACTGACCCCCATACTACACTAACTGACCCCCATACTACACTAACTGACCACTATACTACACTAACTGACCATTATACTACACTCACTGACCCCAACGCTACACTAACTGACCACCATACTACACTAACTGACCACTATACTACACTAACTGACCACTATACTACACTAACTGACCACTATACTACACTAACTGACCATTATACTACACTCACTGACCCCCACGCTACACTAACTGACCACCATACTACACTAACTGACCACTATACTACACTAACTGACCCCCATACTACACTAACTGACCCCTATATTACACTAACTAACCCCCATACTACACTAACTGACCCCCATACTACACTAACTGACCACCATGCTACACTAACTGACCACCATGCTACACTAACTGACCCCCATACTACACTAACTGACCACCATACTACACTAACTGACCCCCATACTACACTAACTGACCACCATACTACACTAACTGACCACCATGCTACACTAACTGACCCCCATGCTACACTAACTGACCCCCATGCTACACTAACTGACCACCATGCTACACTAACTGACCACTATACTACACTAACTGACCCCCATGCTACACTAACTGACCACTATACTACACTAACTGACCCCCATGCTACACTAACTGACCCCCATACTACACTAACTGACCCCCATACTACACTAACTGACCACTATACTACACTAACTGACCATTATACTACACTCACTGACCCCAACGCTACACTAACTGACCACCATACTACACTAACTGACCACTATACTACACTAACTGACCACTATACTACACTAACTGACCACTATACTACACTAACTGACCATTATACTACACTCACTGACCCCCACGCTACACTAACTGACCACCATACTACACTAACTGACCACTATACTACACTAACTGACCCCCATACTACACTAACTGACCCCTATATTACACTAACTAACCCCCATACTACACTAACTGACCCCCATACTACACTAACTGACCACCATGCTACACTAACTGACCACCATGCTACACTAACTGACCCCCATACTACACTAACTGACCACCATACTACACTAACTGACCCCCATACTACACTAACTGACCACCATACTACACTAACTGACCACCATGCTACACTAACTGACCCCCATGCTACACTAACTGACCCCCATGCTACACTAACTGACCACCATGCTACACTAACTGACCACTATACTACACTAACTGACCCCCATGCTACACTAACTGACCACCATACTACACTAACTGACCACCATACTACACTAACTGACCATCATACTACACTAACTGACCCCCATATTACACTAACTGACCCCCATACTACACTAACTGACCACTATACTACACTAACTGACCACTATATTACACTAACTGACCATTATACTACACTCACTGACCCCCACGCTACACTAACTGACCCCCATACTACACTAACTGACCCCCATACTACACTAACTGACCACCATGCTACACTAACTGACCACCATGCTACACTAACCGACCTTTATGCTACACTAACTGACCCCCATGCTACACTAACTGACCACCATACTACACTAACTGACCACTATACTACACTAACTGACCCCCATACTATACTAACTGACCCCCATGCTACACTAACTGACCACCATGCTACACTAACTGACCACCATACTACACTAACTGACCCCCATGCTACACTAACTGACCCCCATACTACACTAACTGACCCCCATACTACACTAACTGACCACTATACTACACTAACTGACCCCCATGCTACACTAACTGACCCCCATACTACACTAACTGACCCCCATACTACACTAACTGACCACTATACTACACTAACTGACCATTATACTACACTCACTGACCCCCACACTACACTAACTGACCACCATACTACACTAACTGACCACTATACTACACTAACTGACCACTATACTACACTAACTGACCATTATACTACACTCACTGACCCCCACGCTACACTAACTGACCACCATACTACACTAACTGACCACTATACTACACTAACTGACCCCCATACTACACTAACTGACCCCTATATTACACTAACTGACCCCCATACTACACTAACTGACCCCCATACTACACTAACTGACCACCATGCTACACTAACTGACCACCATGCTACACTAACTGACCCCATACTACACTAACTGACCACCATACTACACTAACTGACCCCCATACTACACTAACTGACCACCATACTACACTAACTGACCTCCATGCTACACTAACTGACCCCCATGCTACACTAACTGACCCCCATGCTACACTAACTGACCACCATGCTACACTAACTGACCACTATACTACACTAACTGACCACTATACTACACTAACTGACCCCCATGCTACACTAACTGACCACCATACTACACTAACTGACCACCATACTACACTAACTGACCACCATACTACACTAACTGACCCCCATATTACACTAACTGACCCCCATACTACACTAACTGACCCCCATACTACACTAACTGACCACTATACTACACTAACTGACCACCATACTACACTAACTGACCACTATACTACACTAACTGACCACTATACTACACTAACTGACCACTATACTACACTAACTGACCATTATACTACACTCACTGACCCCCACGCTACACTAACTGACCACCATACTACACTAACTGACCACTATACTACACTAACTGACCCCCATACTACACTAACTGACCCCTATATTACACTAACTAACCCCCATACTACACTAACTGACCCCCATACTACACTAACTGACCACCATGCTACACTAACTGACCACCATGCTACACTAACTGACCCCCATACTACACTAACTGACCACCATACTACACTAACTGACCCCCATACTACACTAACTGACCACCATACTACACTAACTGACCACCATGCTACACTAACTGACCCCCATGCTACACTAACTGACCCCCATGCTACACTAACTGACCACCATGCTACACTAACTGACCACTATACTACACTAACTGACCCCCATGCTACACTAACTGACCACTATACTACACTAACTGACCCCCATGCTACACTAACTGACCCCCATACTACACTAACTGACCCCCATACTACACTAACTGACCACTATACTACACTAACTGACCATTATACTACACTCACTGACCCCAGCGCTACACTAACTGACCACCATACTACACTAACTGACCACTATACTACACTAACTGACCACTATACTACACTAACTGACCACTATACTACACTAACTGACCACTATACTACACTAACTGACCATTATACTACACTCACTGACCCCCACGCTACACTAACTGACCACCATACTACACTAACTGACCACTATACTACACTAACTGACCCCCATACTACACTAACTGACCCCTATATTACACTAACTAACCCCCATACTACACTAACTGACCCCCATACTACACTAACTGACCACCATGCTACACTAACTGACCACCATGCTACACTAACTGACCCCCATACTACACTAACTGACCACCATACTACACTAACTGACCCCCATACTACACTAACTGACCACCATACTACACTAACTGACCACCATGCTACACTAACTGACCCCCATGCTACACTAACTGACCCCCATGCTACACTAACTGACCACCATGCTACACTAACTGACCACTATACTACACTAACTGACCCCCATGCTACACTAACTGACCACCATACTACACTAACTGACCACCATACTACACTAACTGACCATCATACTACACTAACTGACCCCCATATTACACTAACTGACCCCCATACTACACTAACTGACCACTATACTACACTAACTGACCACTATATTACACTAACTGACCATTATACTACACTCACTGACCCCCACGCTACACTAACTGACCCCCATACTACACTAACTGACCCCCATACTACACTAACTGACCACCATGCTACACTAACTGACCACCATGCTACACTAACCGACCATTATGCTACACTAACTGACCCCCATGCTACACTAACTGACCACCATACTACACTAACTGACCACTATACTACACTAACTGACCCCCATACTATACTAACTGACCCCCATGCTACACTAACTGACCACCATGCTACACTAACTGACCACCATACTACACTAACTGACCCCCATGCTACACTAACTGACCCCCATACTACACTAACTGACCCCCATACTACACTAACTGACCACTATACTACACTAACTGACCCCCATGCTACACTAACTGACCCCCATACTACACTAACTGACCCCCATACTACACTAACTGACCACTATACTACACTAACTGACCATTATACTACACTCACTGACCCCCACACTACACTAACTGACCACCATACTACACTAACTGACCACTATACTACACTAACTGACCACTATACTACACTAACTGACCATTATACTACACTCACTGACCCCCACGCTACACTAACTGACCACCATACTACACTAACTGACCACTATACTACACTAACTGACCCCCATACTACACTAACTGACCCCTATATTACACTAACTGACCCCCATACTACACTAACTGACCCCCATACTACACTAACTGACCACCATGCTACACTAACTGACCACCATGCTACACTAACTGACCCCATACTACACTAACTGACCACCATACTACACTAACTGACCCCCATACTACACTAACTGACCACCATACTACACTAACTGACCTCCATGCTACACTAACTGACCCCCATGCTACACTAACTGACCCCCATGCTACACTAACTGACCACCATGCTACACTAACTGACCACTATACTACACTAACTGACCACTATACTACACTAACTGACCCCCATGCTACACTAACTGACCACCATACTACACTAACTGACCACCATACTACACTAACTGACCACCATACTACACTAACTGACCCCCATATTACACTAACTGACCCCCATACTACACTAACTGACCCCCATACTACACTAACTGACCACTATACTACACTAACTGACCACTATATTACACTAACTGACCATTATACTACACTCACTGACCCCCACGCTACACTAACTGACCACCATGCTACACTAACTGACCCCCATGCTACACTAACAGACCCCCATGCTACACTAACTGACCACCATGCTACACTAACTGACCACTATACTACACTAACTGACCACTATACTACACTAACTGACCCCCATGCTACACTAACTGACCACCATACTACACTAACTGACCACCATACTACACTAACTGACCACCATACTACACTAACTGACCCCCATATTACACTAACTGACCCCCATACTACACTAACTGACCCCCATACTACACTAACTGACCACTATACTACACTAACTGACCACCATACTACACTAACTGACCACTATACTACACTAACTGACCACTATACTACACTAACTGACCACTATACTACACTAACTGACCATTATACTACACTCACTGACCCCCACGCTACACTAACTGACCACCATACTACACTAACTGACCACTATACTACACTAACTGACCCCCATACTACACTAACTGACCCCTATATTACACTAACTAACCCCCATACTACACTAACTGACCCCCATACTACACTAACTGACCACCATGCTACACTAACTGACCACCATGCTACACTAACTGACCCCCATACTACACTAACTGACCACCATACTACACTAACTGACCCCCATACTACACTAACTGACCACCATACTACACTAACTGACCACCATGCTACACTAACTGACCCCCATGCTACACTAACTGACCCCCATGCTACACTAACTGACCACCATGCTACACTAACTGACCACTATACTACACTAACTGACCCCCATGCTACACTAACTGACCACTATACTACACTAACTGACCCCCATGCTACACTAACTGACCCCCATACTACACTAACTGACCCCCATACTACACTAACTGACCACTATACTACACTAACTGACCATTATACTACACTCACTGACCCCAGCGCTACACTAACTTACCACCATACTACACTAACTGACCACTATACTACACTAACTGACCACTATACTACACTAACTGACCACTATACTACACTAACTGACCATTATACTACACTCACTGACCCCCACGCTACACTAACTGACCACCATACTACACTAACTGACCACTATACTACACTAACTGACCCCCATACTACACTAACTGACCCCTATATTACACTAACTAACCCCCATACTACACTAACTGACCCCCATACTACACTAACTGACCACCATGCTACACTAACTGACCACCATGCTACACTAACTGACCCCCATACTACACTAACTGACCACCATACTACACTAACTGACCCCCATACTACACTAACTGACCACCATACTACACTAACTGACCACCATGCTACACTAACTGACCCCCATGCTACACTAACTGACCCCCATGCTACACTAACTGACCACCATGCTACACTAACTGACCACTATACTACACTAACTGACCCCCATGCTACACTAACTGACCACCATACTACACTAACTGACCACCATACTACACTAACTGACCATCATACTACACTAACTGACCCCCATATTACACTAACTGACCCCCATACTACACTAACTGACCACTATACTACACTAACTGACCACTATATTACACTAACTGACCATTATACTACACTCACTGACCCCCACGCTACACTAACTGACCCCCATACTACACTAACTGACCCCCATACTACACTAACTGACCACCATGCTACACTAACTGACCACCATGCTACACTAACCGACCATTATGCTACACTAACTGACCCCCATGCTACACTAACTGACCACCATACTACACTAACTGACCACTATACTACACTAACTGACCCCCATACTATACTAACTGACCCCCATGCTACACTAACTGACCACCATGCTACACTAACTGACCACCATACTACACTAACTGACCCCCATGCTACACTAACTGACCCCCATACTACACTAACTGACCCCCATACTACACTAACTGACCACTATACTACACTAACTGACCCCCATGCTACACTAACTGACCCCCATACTACACTAACTGACCCCCATACTACACTAACTGACCACTATACTACACTAACTGACCATTATACTACACTCACTGACCCCCACACTACACTAACTGACCACCATACTACACTAACTGACCACTATACTACACTAACTGACCACTATACTACACTAACTGACCATTATACTACACTCACTGACCCCCACGCTACACTAACTGACCACCATACTACACTAACTGACCACTATACTACACTAACTGACCCCCATACTACACTAACTGACCCCTATATTACACTAACTGACCCCCATACTACACTAACTGACCCCCATACTACACTAACTGACCACCATGCTACACTAACTGACCACCATGCTACACTAACTGACCCCATACTACACTAACTGACCACCATACTACACTAACTGACCCCCATACTACACTAACTGACCACCATACTACACTAACTGACCTCCATGCTACACTAACTGACCCCCATGCTACACTAACTGACCCCCATGCTACACTAACTGACCACCATGCTACACTAACTGACCACTATACTACACTAACTGACCACTATACTACACTAACTGACCCCCATGCTACACTAACTGACCACCATACTACACTAACTGACCACCATACTACACTAACTGACCACCATACTACACTAACTGACCCCCATATTACACTAACTGACCCCCATACTACACTAACTGACCCCCATACTACACTAACTGACCACTATACTACACTAACTGACCACTATATTACACTAACTGACCATTATACTACACTCACTGACCCCCACGCTACACTAACTGACCACCATGCTACACTAACTGACCCCCATGCTACACTAACAGACCCCCATGCTACACTAACTGACCACCATGCTACACTAACTGACCACTATACTACACTAACTGACCACTATACTACACTAACTGACCCCCATGCTACACTAACTGACCACCATACTACACTAACTGACCACCATACTACACTAACTGACCACCATACTACACTAACTGACCCCCATATTACACTAACTGACCCCCATACTACACTAACTGACCCCCATACTACACTAACTGACCACTATACTACACTAACTGACCACTATATTACACTAACTGACCATTATACTACACTCACTGACCCCCACGCTACACTAACTGATCCCCATACTACACTAACTGACCCCCATACTACACTAACTGACCACCATGCTACACTAACTGACTACCATACTACACTAACTGACCACCATGCTACACTAACTGTCCCCCATACTACACTAACTGATCATTATACTACACTAACTGACCCCCATACTACACTAACTGACCACAATACTATACTAACTGACCACAATACTATACTAACTGACCCCCATACTACATTAACTGACCACTATACTACACTAACTGACCCCCATACTACACTAACTGACCACCATACTACACTAACTGACCACCATACTACACTAATTGACCACTATACTACACTAACTGACCCCCATATTACACTAACTGACCCCCATACTACACTAACTGACCCCCATACTACACTAACTGACCACTATACTACACTAACTGACCACTATATTACACTAACTGACCATTATACTACACTCACTGACCCCCACGCTACACTAACTGACCCCCATACTACACTAACTGACCCCCATACTACACTAACTGACCACCATGCTACACTAACTGACTACCATACTACACTAACTGACCACCATGCTACACTAACTGTCCCCCATACTACACTAACTGATCATTATACTACACTAACTGACCCCCATACTACACTAACTGACCACAATACTATACTAACTGACCACAATACTATACTAACTGACCACCATACTACACTAACTGACCCCCATGCTACACTAACTGACCCCCATACTACACTAACTGACCCCCATACTACACTAACTGACTTTCTCTCTCACCCCCCGGGCCAGTAACAGGACTGTCACGAGGGAGTCTCACTCCCCTTCATGTCTGGCTGGCCTGCATCAGTCTGGAGGAGGAGAAGACAGCGGCGGCTCACAATTCTTCTCTCCCCCACGCTGTAGCTGCCATGTTCAGTGTCTGGCACAGCGCTCTGTGATTGGGCGTATGGGGGTCATGTGCGGAGGCAGCCAGTGACACATACTGACGCCCCCCTAAATGTCACGCCCGGGGCCACGGCACCCCCCAAGCTAGGAGCTCACTCACCTGCCAACTCCCGCTGACTGGCCCGCCCGCACACTCGTCCCTGGACTCTGACTGGCCTGTTCATCACACTAATTTCTTGGAGGGGGCAATTGCCCCGTTGCCCCCCCTGGATCTGCCCCTGGCTCACCCCTAATACTCCCAATGAAACCAGGTTTTCTAAACTTATTTCCACCTTCCACTTAACAGATATATGGCGTCACAAGTTCCCACAGACTAAATCGTACTCGTGTTTCTCATCCTCTCACAATACTATGTCTCGCATAGACTTCATATTCATTTCCCACAGATTAATACCAAGACTGTTGGAGGCGGTATTTTGCCCCAGAACACTCTCGGATCATAGTCCTTATTGGATTACGTTAAGTATCCCCATAGAGAAACCAACACGATCTTGGCGTTTAAACCCATTTTGGCTCTCTCTTCTACCAGAGGATGATGAGCTCATGGATAAGTGGAAACTGTACTTTATAGAGAACGACAAGTCCGCATCACCCTCTGCAGTATGGGACTCCTTTAAACTTTTTGCTCGCTCCACATTAATTAGTACTATTAACAAAATCAAGACAACTTCCTCCAGTGCCCTCGGTAAGGCGCTGGAGGACTTATCCTCTGCTGAAAAAGACTTTGCTACCACTCCAACCCCTGCAAATGCAGATCTGCTAAAATTACAAACCAGAGTAGTTACCCAGTTACAATACCAGAAAGCCAGACAAAAACTTTTTTCTCCAGACAAAAAATGTTTGAGTATGGGGAAAAGGCGGGCAAGTTGTTGGCCTACTTAGTGCACAGTGAAGATAGGCCCCCTGTGGTGATCACGTTACATGGCACTGGAGGGGGACAAATAACAGACCCACCTAGTGTTACATCTATCTTCAGGGATTTCTTTAATGACTTGTATAAAACGACAGCTCCTACTGAAACACAATCAATGTCCACCTTTCTTGAGAAGGTGGTTTTCCCACAGTTAACAGAGGAACAGATAGACCTATTGGAGGCACCTCTTACTACAGATGAAATTACAATTGCCATTGCCAGTTTTGCCAGGTTTAAATCCCCAGGATCAGACGGACTCCCAATTGAGTTTTATTCGCAATTTAGCAAAATATTAACCCCTAAATTGTTAACCTTATACAATCATCTCTTCGAGACTGGGACTCTACTCCCATCTATGACAGAGGCAATAATAGTCCTTATTCCCAAACCAGGAAAAGATCCGGGATATCCGGAGTCCTATCACCCAATATCCCTTTTACAGGTTGCAATTAAAATACTCGCCAAAGTGCTATCTATTAGGCTTAATCAGGTTATTTTATCACTAATACACACAGATCAGGCAGGTTTTATGCCTGGTCGCAACACCTCGTTCAATCTCAGAAAACTTTATATGAACTTACAGGCTATACACGAGGAGGTTGGCACACGCGTTGTGGTAACTTTGGACACAGCAAAAGCCTTCGACTCGGTGGAGTGGAGGTATCTCTGGAGATGTTTGGAGGGTTATGGCTTCAGTCCGAAATTTATCAAATGGGTTCAATTGCTATACCAGGCACCCAGGGCCAGGGTGGTGGCTAATGGATGGTCATCTCAGACGTTTGACCTCAGCAGAGGCACGAGGCAGGGCTGCCCCTTGTCCCCATTACTGTATGCCCTTGCGGCAGAACCCCTGGTGATATCCATTAGAATGAACCTGGAGATTAGAGGCCTAAGATTGGGCTCTCTAATCGAAAAAATCAGCATGTATGCTGACGACACGCTATTGTATTTAGCGGACCCAGGCCCATCTCTATGTACTGCACTCCACACGATCGAACAATTTGGAATATTTTCGGAATTGAAGATCAATTGGGATAAGTCGCAAATTCTACCAATTGATAGCTTCCCACCCCCAGAATCCCAAGCTAGACTACCGCTTTAGAGAGTTGATGTTATCAAATATTTAGGGATCCGTATATCCAGATCCCCTGCAGATTACATATCCCTAAACATAGACCCCCTTATTTCCATGGTTAAAAATAAAATCCGTGTTTGGTCCAAACTCCCACTTGGGACTTGGGGCCGCATAAATTTAATTAAAATGATCTTACTCCCTAAAATTCTGTATGTTTTATGGCATTCTCTGGTTTACCTACCCTTGAAGCATTTTAAATCATTGGAGTCCCTTCTTAAGCCATTCGTGTGGGGCGCTAACAGACATAAACTGGCATGGCAAACTCTCAAAAATCAGACTGATCTCGGTGGCACAGCTCTCCCAGACCTTAACCTATATTACATTGCATCACAGTTGTCACAACTTTTTCATTTGGATAAAATGGATAGCGAGAGGTTTCTCACGCTCCTATGTCCAAGGTGGGCACAACAAACCAAGGACTCGATATACGCTATAGCATCAGGCATGTTATATCACTACAGGAAAATTTGGGACTTGGCCCCCTCTAAGCTTGAAATCCCACAGTTCAATGACTACACGCCAGTATGGCACAACAAAAATCTTCCTGAATTCAACAAAATACAAGACACATTTATATGGTCCATGCAGGGAATATTTTATCTGCATCACTTGTTAAAAGACGGACATCTAAAAACTTTTGATTCACTTAAAGCAGAATTCACAATTCCGAATCAAATGTTTTTTAGATTTTTACAAGTCCGTCATGCGGCGAAATCACAATTTCCTGATTCCCTTCCATGCCCTACACCTAATATTCTAATGGCAGTAATTAAGAACACTGACCCACATAAATTGATTTCAGCTTTTTATAACATGCTCTTAACCCCTGTGTCTACTAGAATAGCATATGCTCTTAAACCAAGATGGGAAAGAGATGTGGGACCAATAGAGGATGAGGAGTGGGGCGAGGCACTGGAGTCTCGTAGGAATGTGTCCCCCAAATTATCAGATCGCCTGTCACAGCTTTACATTCTTCATAGGGCATATATCACACCCCTCAGAGTGACAAGGTATAAACGCACACAATCCACTACATGCCTAATGTGTGGGAGAGAGACTGGCACCTTTTTCCATCTGATATGGACATGTCCAAAGATTCAGGGTCTGTGGGAACAAATTGTGACATTCCTCCATGATACAATGGACTCACCCCTAGTATTAGATCCAAAACAGTGTCTTTTAGGTATAATTCCAGATACAATTGACAAATACACAAAAACATTTCTCCATCAAACACTCTTTGCAGCAAGAAAGGTTATAGCCAAAAAGTGGATGAGACAGACATCTCCTAAACTAGTGGAATGGAAGCTTGAAGTGAATAACACCCTGCCGTATAAGAAATGTATTTATATTAATAGAGGCTGTCCTGCTAAGTACAATAAGATATGGGATCGTTGGCTCCAAGAATCTGATACTTTTGTATAATGCAACCAATTTTAGTTTGGAATGTTTTTTTTTTTTTTTTGAAGATATATCTTGTTGCATAGTTACTAAAATTCTATGTATGAATACTGAATATTCTCGCAGAATGAACACAATGTACTATTCAGCATATGTATTGACTTTGGAACAATAGATGTACATGTTGTCAAGTTTGTATGTTACAGCAAATATTATATGTATGCACCAGTTAATTAATAAAACATTGTTTGATTAAAAAAAAAAGTATCAATATCATAGGTTCTGGGGGTGACCAACGATTTGAATTGACCGATCCTTCTGCCCTTACTTTTATTTAGATGGCAAATAGCACATTTACGGCAGGAAAAGTACCCCTAAGTTTTTGTTTTTATTATTATTATTTTTTTTTTTAATAAAGTATAACACAGACAAAGTACAAAGGTACATAGAAAGGTCTAGGGTAAAAAAAAAAGATGAGTAGAACACAGGTTAAGGTCCATAGTTCAGTACAGAAAAAAACATCAATGACATAAAAGATGAAATACAATTAGCTCATCGTAGTCCATTCATTCCACATTTTCCATTGTTTTTCGAATATCATTCTATTTCCTCGTACATTAGCGAGTATAGCCTCATATCCATGATGCAATTTTATAAAGGTTTCTGACAGGTTAGGTACTGTATCAGACTTCCACCTCCTTGCTATAAGCAGTCTAGCTGCCAATAGGTTGTTGGTAACTATGATACAGCACATGGGAGGAAATGTATCTACTCCAAGATTAAAGATTGCAAGGCAAGGGGCTTGAGATGTAAGGACACCAGTAATGGCAGAAATGAACTGGAAAACATTCCGCCAGAAGCTGGTAAGGTGTTTACAGGTCCAAAATATATGCATAAGATGACTAGTATCTCCGCAACCCCTCCAGCAGAGCTGGGAAGAGTTTGGAAGAAATTTAGAGATGCGATGAGGGGTAAGATACCACCATAGTGCAATTTTTTTAGATAATTCCCAATGGTTAACGCAGTGAGAGGTTTTGTATATTGATTTGAATGCAAGGGTCCATTGAGCAGAAGTATATGATTTTCCAATATCTAGTTCCCATTTTTGGTAAGTGGACAACTTAGTGTAAGTGAGTTCATCTTGAAATAAATTATAGAATATGGATATGTCTTTGGGTTGGGTTGGGTTTGAGTTAAGGATTTCCAAGGCCATAGAGTGGACAGAAAGTTCAAGTCTCTGAGAATTTTTGAGAAAGTGGGAAATTTGGAGGTATTGGTAGTAGTCCAAAGGTGGGGGGGTCAAAGGCTGTAGTCAGCTCCTCAAACGATTTCAACCGGTCGTTAGTATAGATATCTGTAATTAGGATGATCCCACTCCGTTGCCACTGTGCATATGGAGGGTGACAGTGGGCAGCCTTGCCTTGAGAGATGTTTGGGATTCCATTTTCTAAAATATTAAAAGACAGGGGAATGTTAACTTGTTTAGATGAAGAGCTATGAGTTTAGGGGTTTAGGGGAGCTATGAGATAGGGGTTCAGGGTATCTGTCAGGATAAGGGAGGTAACTTCCAAGCAAGGACTTATGGTTGCCTCTATTTCCTGCCAAAGAATAACAGAGGAGGGACAGAACTAGTGTTCGAGTTGTGTAAGCATTGATGTGTGGAAATAATCTATATCTCCTATCCCACTTGCAGTTCTGTGTTTAATAAGGAGAGCACAGGAACATTGGGGGCATTTGGACTGCCAAAGAAATTGTTTAAGTGCTCTCTGTAAGGCTGTTAGGTGGTGTTTTTGGGGGGTATAGGTAGTGTGCAGAATATATATAGAATCTGAGGGAGGCATAGCATCTTAAAGGAGGCCATGTGCCCGGACCAAGATAGCTCTACCTTAGTCAAGTGTTTAGTCTCTTTGGAAATGTTGTCAATCAAAGGTAAATATTAAAAATTAGCATCTGATAGGTTTGCAGGTTCTGCTGTTAGCAGGAGCCCTAAGTACGGAATATTGGAGTTAGTTCATGAGTATGGGAAAGATGATTGGAGTTTAGTTATGAGGGAGAGGTGTAGGTTCAGGGGTAGGACCAGTGATTTAGTAAAGTTGACCTTGTAATAGGATATGTTGCTAAAGGTGGATAGAACATTATTTGTGGTGGTCAAGGAAGTAGCTGGGTTAGTTAGGCAAAGAATGACATCAACCGCAAAGAGGCTTATGATATGGGGTCTATTGTGAAAAATAAATCCATGTATGTTAGGGTGTGATCTGATCATCTCCACCTGGGGTTCCATAAGGAGATTAAATATGGAGGGTGACAGTTGGCAGCCTTGCCTTGTCCTATTGGTTATGGGGAATGATCGAGAAAGGCTATTGGAAGTGTAAACTTATGCAGATGGGGCAGAATATAAGGCTAGAATAAGCAAATAGGATTAGGTCTGAGAAGCCAAGCTTTTGAAGTGTCGGAGTCATATAACCCCATTGGACTCTGTCGAATGCCTTCTCTGTGTCCAGGTAGAGGAGCAAAGAAAGAACCCGACAGAGCATGGAATAATGTATAATATTTATGGTTCTGCATGTGGCGTCTAATGCCTGGCTACCCGAGGTGAATCCAGTCTAATCTGGGTTGATCAGAGTGGGTAAAATGGGGAGAAGTCAAAGAGCCAAGATTTTGGCATAGAGTTTAATGTCAGTGTCGAGTAAGGATATTGGCCTAAAATTAGGGGGGGGGGGGGGTAGGAGTGAGTTCTTTCCCAGGTTTTGGAATGGTAACAATGTATGCTTGTAGCCTCTCAGATGGGAATGACATTGCAGCTGAATACATTTATCGGTGGGTTGGAGTTAGGTTATGCTGAAAGATTTTATAACACTCATTTATTAAACCTTCTGGACCTGGGGATTTGCCATTGGGGAGAGATTTAATAGCTTTAGTGAGTTCAGACATCACAATTGGTGCATTTATAGAGGCCAGCTGAGACATGGACAGAGCAGGGAGTTTAAGTGTAGCTAGGAAGTTACTAATGGCATTATCCGTGGGTTGGGTTGTTGCAGGGTCTTCAGAAAGATTATATAGTGAGTAACAATAGTCTGCAAATGAGTTTGCTATATCTCCAGGGTTCCTAATGTTACTCATGTCTATGGGGTGGATCTAGTGAGAAATTTTGGTTTGAGATTGTCATTTTCTAAGTCTTTAGGCAAGGAATTTGCCAGCTCTATTGCCCAAAGAGTAGTGCACCAGTTTCAAATGGGTTAGTTGCTTATCACATTGGTCAATAAGGAGTAATCTGTGTTCAAACCTCAGTTTAGTTAATTTGTGTGCTAGCACATTGTCCAGATTCACTTTGTTTTGTGCTTCCAGTTTTTTCATTTCCTTTAATAGTTCTTCTACTTTCTGGGTCCTCTGTATTTTAAACCGGGAGCTCGGTTGCAAAAGTATGTCTCTGATATATGCCTTATGGGCACACCACAAGGTAGAGGGGTCAGAAACATAACCAGCATTATATGAAAAGAATTCAGTTAAATGTGTGGCAATGTATGCTCCGTGGTCAGGCGTTTGAAGGATATGGGAATTTGCATGCCAGATATATGTTAGGTTAAAAGGGTTTTCCTCCTTCACAACAATAGATATGGAAGCGTGGTCGGACCACAAAATAGTGTGTATGGAGGAGGAAGACACAGATTATAATAAAACTTTATCAACTAAAATCAAGTCTATACGAGAGTAAGTATTATGCCTGGATAAATGGAAGGTAAATTCACATTTGTTTGCATGTTGACATCTCCAGGCATCGTATAAGTCATCGTCGTGTAGGAGAGGTTGTAGAGTGGGTGGAGGTTGCTTGGCTTTAGAAGTGGAAACTAGACGAAAGTCAGCAGTGATATTAAAATCTTCACATAGGATTAAGGCACCTTTCCTCAGAGTAAGAATCTTGCAAAACCTTCTGTGAAGGAAGCGGGCTTGGTGGCTATTTGGTGTATACACCTTAGCTAATGTATGGAGTTTGTTGTTCAGTTCACAGATGATAAGATATCTGCCCTCCGAGTCCGCAGAAGCTCCTGAAAATTTTAAGCTACAGAGTTTTTAATGGCTATGAAGACTCCTTTTTGCTTTGCAAGTTCTCAGGCCTTAAAAATGTGAGTAAAAAGTTTGTGGTGAAAAGCTGGGGTGTGGGTAGCTTGCAAGTGGGTTTGCTTAATGCAAAGAGAAATCACCTTCAAGCTTGAGGGCCTCTCTCCACAATGATGACCTCTTTGCTGGGTGGTTTAGCCCATTAACATTAAAGGAAGTGAAGTAGGTTTAATCCCTCATCAAGGGAGGGGGGGTGGTTTGTCCTGAGTGGGGTCTATTCTGATAAAGGGGGGTGTTTTGTCCTGGAGGGGTCTATACTGGACAGGGGTTTATACTTAGTGGGGGGTCTGCACTGAAGGAGGGGGGTCTATACTTAGTGGAGGGGGGTCTGTACTGAGGGGCAACTATATTTGGTGAAGGGGGTGATACCATGTTTTACCGCACTGGGTAACACCAACCCTGGTGACACCACTGCAGCCGCGGGCTCTTGTTTCCCCTCTCCCTCTCCTCTTCGTGCGTGCTGCTGTACTAGTGAGCGGCACACTATGTTTCTTCCCCCGCCTTCATATCGGCCAGGGAAGAAAAAAAAGGAGCAAAGAAGAGGATTGTGGGACATGTAGTCCCAAGACTGGCAGCCCCACTGTAACACAGGAACTGCAGCCCACACAGCATGCTCAGCTGAATGGGAAAGAGAGAGAGAGCCAGGAGCCCAGGAAAGCTTTCAGGGAAGTACACCCAGGACTCCAGAGGGAGAGGACAGTGCTGAGAGAACACCATCAGAGAGAGAACCCCGCTGACCTTCGCCACATGAGGGAAAGCCACACAGCCTAGCGCCATCCCTGGTGGAGAAAGGAATGGAGTCATTGCCAGAATACAGATCTGGGCTCTACCCAGTGGAGTCGCCACGGGCAATTCAGAGTGAGCAGACTCCTGATCAGAGGAACCGTTGTTGCTGTATCGCTGGGTCAGGTGAGAGGACCGATCAACCATTATTTACTAATGTCCATAGGAACTGCAGTTTATGACCATCTCTTGTAACATGTCTGCAGTCTGACCATCTCTTGAAACATGTCTGCAGTCTCTGACCACCTCTTGTAATATGTCTGCAGTCTCTGACCATCTCCTGTAGTACTTATTCACATTCACTATTGTTCACATGTCACGATATAATTATTTTCATTATTTACTTATTCACTTATATGTTTCAATTTTTATTTTATTTCTTTTTAACATTTACAAGTCCTTTTCTCCGTTCCCTACACATTTAGCATATTTTCACAGGAACCTTTTATCCATAACACTGGCTGTTCATAAACAGGTGCACACACTTCTCATTACCAGATCACATCTGATATAGATCTGGTCATCATTACAGTCACGTGGTTCTGAAATGTGATTTCATTCCCTTCATTGTTAGCTATGAGTAGGCACTTAGCATAAGTGTGAAACGCGTTAGCTGATTGCCTGTCTGACCATCTCTTGTATCACGTCTGCAGTCTCTGACCATCTCTTGTATCATGTCTGCAGTCTCTGACCATCTCTTGTAATATGTCTGCAGTCTCTGACCATCTCTTGTATTATGTCTGCAGTCTCTGATCATCTCTTGTATCATGTCTGCAGTCTCTGACCATCTCTTGTATCATGTCTGCAGTCTCTGACCATCTCCTGTACTATGTCTGCAGTCTCTGACCATCTCCTGTATCATATCTCCAGTCTCTGACCATCTCCTGTAGTATGTTTGCAGTCTCTGACCATCTCCTGTAGTATGTCTGCAGTCTCTGACCATCTCCTGTAGTATGTCCTTTAGCACGTGGCCTAAAGGAAGTACCCCATACTTGCATTATGGTCAATGGGTCCATAAAACTGATCTACAAAGGCAACAGCGGAAAGTGCTCCAACCGGGAGCTGAAGGTGCGCCCACACCTATTATGTCATGGATTTCTCTATATAAGAGTGATATCATACTATTTATACCCTTAAATTACTCTTTAAGTTCCATTCTGACCCAGATACTTATATATATATATAATTTTTATTACAGTTGTCATGACATATGTGGCCTCTGGGACATCCTAGGATATACAACATTCCTTTTCTTCTTCTTTTTCCTCGCCATGTCCGCCTTCTACTGGACCCCCACTTGGCTGCTGCGGGCTACGCACCTTCAGCTCCCGGTTGGAGCACTTTCCGCTGTTGCCTTTGTAGATCAGTTTTATGGACCCATTGACCATAATGCAAGTATGGGGTACTTCTTTTAGGCCACGTGCTTCTTTTCTGACCATGATCATCATTGAATGTTATATCTCATTGATACCTATTACTTTGTAGATATCCTGCATATTCATCAACTCCTGAGGAAGCGAGCAGAGCTCGCGAAACGCGTTGAGTACAAAAGTTGTATATGTATACCATGTATTTTAATACTGTAACCAATATGTCAATGGTCTAATCATGCCCTATGATGTTTTTATGCTCATCGTAAATTATGTTTTTGGAACTTCAATAAATCTTTATACTACCTATCATGACCTATATGACCAACTCATTTAAAGTCCCATGGGCGAATTTTTCTTGTTTTGTATGTTTAATAGGGATGGAGTTGTGTTATATTAAGAGGCAGCATCCAGACCGCTTTCTTTTTCTCTTGAATTATTAAGGTGGAAGACACCTACTAGCCCACTTGGTCTGTTTGCTGCTCTCGTGGTCATATTTACTATTAACAATTGCCATTATACATTATATATGAGTACTATATCATTCTTTTATGCCACTCTGGGTGGTTTATGGTGGTGTCTCCTATGTGCTGTGTCCATCGGTGGCCGCGGTTTTGTTTCTCCTTTCCGGGAGCTGCAATGTATAAATGGGGGGCTACCCTCTCCCCTGCTGTCCCCTCCCCTCCAATTTCTGTATGGGTGGGGCCACCTTTACATCGGCGCCATACATCTACACCCATCGTGTGACTTCCGCATCCTTGCGGCTCCACGATCTGGCGTGCAGTGCGACATCCCGTTGGCCGGAGGAGCTTGCGCATGCGCAGCACGGGCATCCACCTTAGCCACGTTCGTATGGCGTTAGGGGCGTAGCCCAATGCTCCCGCTCGGGGGTTTAAGTTTGGAGGCTGTGACATGGCGAACTCTCCTTTCTCTCCTCACTTGGCTTGTTCCCTCACATCTGAGAGGTCCTACACATGGGTAAGCACATCACTATCATGTAATATGTCATTTTATTTTTACTCAATCTCACCTGCACATACTATGTGTGAATTGTTATACTCATTACTCATTAGCAAGAAACATCTCTCTAGTCTTTCTTCCTTTATCTCGGTTTGCTTTTATCTTACTCCTCGCATTGTGTTCATATCCACCCTTGCTTGTCTGCGCTCTCTTTTCATTTTAGTATATACCATGGACATCAAAAGATACCTATATTTTTTATACATTTATCTCACCTTTATGGTGTTTACCATCAGATCTACATATACTTTACTGCCAACACTGTTAACATACTATACATGGCCAATGAGACACACCAAGGAACACAATTATTTCCTTTTTCTTTTCACACCATGCATCCTTTACACCTTCTTATCATTATCTTCCTTTCTTTCCTGTTTGCACCCACACCTATTATGTCATGGATTTCTCTATATAAGAGTAATATCATACTATTTATACCCTTAAATTACTCTTTAAGTTCCATTCTGACCCAGATACTTATATATATATATATATAATTTTTATTACAGTTGTCATGAGATATGTGGCCTCTGGGACATCCTAGGATATACAACATTCCTTTTCTTCTTCTTTTTCCTCGCCATGTCCGCCTTCTACTGGACCCCCGCTCGGCTGCTGCGGGCTACGCACCTTCAGCTCCCGGTTGAAGCACTTTCCGCTGTTGCCTTTGTAGATCAGTTTTATGGACCCATTGACCATAATGCAAGTATGGGGTACTTCTTTTAGGCCACGTGCTTCTTTTCTGACCATGATCATCATTGAATCTTATATCTCATTGATACCTATTACTTTGAAGATATCCTGCATATACATCAACTCCTGCGGAAGCGAGCAGAACTCGCGAAACGCGTCGAGTACAAAAGTTGTATATGTATACCATGTATTTTAATACTGTAACCAATATGTCAATGGTCTAATCATGCCCTATGATGTTTTTATGCTCATCTTAAATTATGTTTTTGGAACTTCAATAAATCTTTATACTACCTATCATGACCTATATGACCAACTCATTTAAAGTCCCATGGGCAAATTTTCCTTGTTTTGTATGTTTAATAGGGATGGAGTTGTGTTATATTAAGAGGCAGCATCCAGACCGCTTTCTTTTTCTCTAGAAACATTTGTAAAGAGGAGGAGTTGGTAAGATAACCACGCCCACGTGGAGGCGACAGAAATATTTCTGCACCCGGGCGTCTGTGACCCCAGGATCAGCCCTGTATATATGTCGGGACTTCCAGCTCCTTTCCCTCCGTGAGAATTTTACAGATCCACGAAATACCCCCACGTGCTTTTTCTGTGGAACTTAATCGCTCAAATGCTGTCAGATCTTCCCCCTCTCTCACCGGGTGTGGTAATGCTGCTACAAAGTGCTTGACCTGGAAGTATCGCCATTCGTTAATTTCAAACAAATCTTTTTATTTATTTTTTTTATTCTTGTAGTGAACAAATTTTCCCCTGTGTGTTATATCTCGTAATTGTACATTGTCTTTTTTAATTCAGTTCCCACCCATCAAACTTTTCCCTGGTGCAAGGTAATTATTTTCTTTTAGTGCCATTAGTGGGGAATTATATCCCCATTTATTTTGTTTGTGCAACAAGGTATACAAAACAAACCAAAAGAAGGATCATAAACAAATAACTCTAATGCCCTGTACACAGGGTCGGAATTTCCAACGGAAAATGTGCGATCGGAGCTTGTTGTCGGAAATTCCGTGGGGTCCATCGGACTTTTTCCATCGGAATTTCTGACACACAAAGTTTGAGAGCCGGTCTATAAAATTTTCCGACAACAAAATCCATTTGTGTAAATTCCGACCGTGTGTGGACAATTCCGACGCACAAAGTGCCACGCATGCTCAGAATAAATTCTGAGATGGAACTGCTCGGTCTGGTAAAATTAGCGTTCGTAATGGAAATAGCTCTTTCGTCACGCTACAATGTTTTAAATTGTTTAATGCAGTGCACTCTCTTCTTCTTTATAATGCTAGAAGAATGAAGTTATTTTGCTGCTCATACTCACAGAATTCTCACATACTTCTTTCTTTATTATTTTTCATGATTTCATGAATATAATATTTTTACTTGTCACATCTCCTGAAAAATTTTTTTTCTTTTTTAAATCCTGATTTCCTGTTATTTCTTTAATTATTTTTTTTGATCTCCAGAATTGTTTTGGGTGTGTTTTGTGTGTCAAGTTACCACAACACCATGATTATCTTGTATTATTTAATCTCAAGGAGATTGGTTGGTGTTGGTGTCTCTTGTTAATTTCACATTGTATTTTTGAAATGTACCTGTCTACTCACAAACAAACTGTCCTTTTTGAAGGAAAACACATAGGCGAGTATTATTAAAAAAAATACCTTTATTAAGGGGTCATAACCAAAGAAAGAGGGAAGAAATGCTAGAGAAACAGCTGAAACTGGTGAAGCCTTTGGCCCGCAGGGCAGACATCAACTATTTTAATGCAAAATTGGTGGCCTGAGGGGTCCTTATCTAAGGGAGTACAATCTGGTCCAAAAGTCCAAGCGATCAAGAACAGCAGCAGATGACATGCATGTCCCCAGGCTGTGGTCATACAAGAGCCTGCATCTTTTGTCAGACCAGACTGAACCCAGGCCATCACTCTCTTGTCTTCCTTCCACTCTTTCTTCCAGGCTGTGCCTGTGGTGGTGGAGGTGTGGCAGGAGGAGGAGGAGGATGATGCAACTCACACAGGTGGGTATTGGGTGTGATTTGGGTGTTTGGGTGTGATTTGGGTGTTTTATAAATGATTTCCTCACACATGAGGCGTTGGCCCTCCTGCATGCCCTGCAGTTTGGTGGCAGCCATTGAGGCAAAGGCCTCTTCACGAGTGGGGGTGGCTCTGAGGTACACAGAAGCCTCCTGAATCAGCCTGAGCGCTGACTCCTCCACATTACTCCCCTTCCTAGGTCTTTTGTTTGGAAGGAGGAGGGGAGGAACCTGTGATTGTGTGAGGCTCCTAGTGGGCCCGGCCTCCTCCTCGCTGCCACTTACCCCGCCTCCTCCTGGCTGCCACATTCCACAGCCTTCTCCTGTGTGCCACATTCCACAGCCTCCTCCTGGCTGCCACATTCCACAGCCTCCTCCAGGCTGAGGTCTTCCTGTGTATGAAAAAGGGACATAGTTTTAGTTTTTTCTTCATCAATCACACACAATTTTCATCTCATGACTGTTAAAAATTGAATGTTAACAAATATAAAAGATTATCATTCTGAGCCCAGCATTTTTCATTCTTGCCCCAATTATTTTTGCCCACTACTGTCTATTGATATGTAAAACACTTTATTAAATCAGCAATTAGTGATCAATAATAACATCTAGTAAACATCATTTATTTATTTACCAGAAATCTTTAGAACATCGTTATACCTGGCTCCAGCTGGGCTCCTCCACTTCTTCCTGGCTGGAAGTCCCAGGTTGGACATCGGAAGCCTCAGCTGGGGTGGAAGATAGGGTGGAAGGAAGAGTGGAAGGTAGGGTTGAAAGGGATTCCCTGACTTCAGTCTGGTCTGACAGAAATCGAAGTCTCTCATAGTACCACAGCCTGGGGACATAAACTTCATCTGCTGCAGCTCCGGTTCTCTGGGAATCCTGGACCTTCTTGCGTTCCCTAAGGTAAGTGCTCCTCAGGCCACCAATTTTGGCTTTTAAATAGGGGATGGTTGCCATGGGGACCACCGGCTTCACCAACTCCAGCAGTTTCTTCAGCGCTGCCTGCCTCTTTTGTTTATGATTATATTGCGGGTGTTTGACCTGCCACAGACAGGGCAGCTCCCTGTATTTGTCTAAGAACAGGGGGAGGAAGTTGTGATCATTGAAGCCATCCATTTTATCTGCAATACACAAGACAAACCTTAATGTCAGACTAAAGTCTCCTAATCTTGTCTCAATATAGGCCTCCACCTATAAGCAGTATAGGCCCAAGTTAAAATGGTACCTTCGTAATCACAATCACAGCTTCCGATACTCCTTCCTCCGCTCACAGATCATGCGTACGATGCAAGCGTGTTACGCTTTATATACACTGCGCATGCGTGAAACTCCGCCCGCCCCTGACGTTCTTTATAGTCTATTCCCCGCCCCTTCTCTTTTGGCGCAGTGGGGAAGAGCACATGGCGGAGACACAACAGGTGCAAGATTTAAGGCCTCAAATATGTCCTTTGTTGAGATGGTGGAAATGGTGGACCTTACCCCAACCCAAATATCAGAAAGGCCAAGATCATGGCAAAAGTTGTGAAGAGTCTGCACAGGAATTTTGGGGTACTGCGATCCAAGGATCAACTGAGGAAGCGGTGGTCGTACCTCAAAATAAGGGAGCACGATCAGTATAGAAGGATCAGGAGAGTGCTGCAAAAAAGTAAGTAGTTGTCCTGTGTTCCTATTATTTCTTTTTATTACGTTTGTGCTGCTCCATGTGCTTTTCTTTACTGATGTACAGTTTAAAATGGCAACTTTCATGTCCATGGACACATTATTCGTTAGTAGGAAACATTGTTCGTTCGGCCACTAAAACACCATGTTTTGGCCAGATGCAGTTCAATACATTTTTTCTGGCCTACTTCTCTTAAAATAAGTTGGTTGTCTATATGGGTTTGTAACTAGAATGAAATGCAAACTAGATTCTATGTAAGGAGAGGACACTCAGCAACTGGACACAGGAGCACTAGTGTGGGACACCAGAACACCCTTTGTATTAGGGAGCCCACACAGGTGCTCCAGTGTATACTTTAGTGGTGTCTCCATCTGTGAAGCTTGTCCAAAACAGGTAAGTATTCAAGCTTGACAAAGGACAAAAATATTTCTTCATCTTGGAACTCTGCCAAAACAGACAATTGTACCCCACTTCCAAGCAATGTTTCATATTCCTATTTCTGGCCTCAAATATCTGTGCTAAGTATACCTATTTTTTTCACATAGGAGAGAAAAGACTCGGAGGACACCACTCATCAGAGGAGACCAGGGACCCCTCACCTCAGGAAGAAGGGGAAATCCCCCAATCCCAACCAGAGGAGGAGGAGGGAGACGTTACAGAAATTCTCACCACAACAGGTGAGTGTCTGCGACCACAGCTTCAGGTAAGAGATGGATGCCTGCATATTTATAATACATGGTGTGTTTTTTTGTTTTTTTTGTTTTAGGTGATCATGATGTTGTGGAAGAGGAATGTCATTTCACAAGTGAAAGTGCCCAGATCCTCATCGGGGAGATAATGGGGTTTAATAGGGATTTAGAAACCCTAAAGAAAAACATCAATGATGTTCAAAACAAAATGAATAACATCATTGATGTTTTAGGGAGAATATAAAACAACCAGAAATCCCTAACTTATTGAAGGTTTATTTTTGTTTTTATGACTAATTTTTGACATATTAGAAAAGCCAAATTTTGAAGATGCACACAGTGTGTCAACATGTGCTATCTTCCATCACGGGAGATCACGGGAGATCAATGTACGCGTTTTGTGGGTGCAACCCCTTCCTCGATTATAAAGTAGCTGAGAGAAAGGGGTTGCACCCCCAAAACACGTCCCTTGATCCCCCATGATGGCAGCTAGCACATGTTGACATTAGGCAATTTGTGTGCATCTTCAAAATTTGGCTTTTCCAGGGGGTGACATCACCCCATCTGCTGAACGCAAACATAGTTTGTACATACTCATGTCTGATATTGCCTTCACTTTCTATAAGTTGAACTTTGTAAGTTCCAGAGTTGTGTATTGTTTTATATTTTTAAACATGGCTGTTTTACCTATTAAAGGCTATTTTGTAGAAATGTGAACTCAAAAAATTTTAGACAACAAACATGTTGGTTTGTTAAAAATACCTTTTATAAAGGCACATGTGATTGTGCTTTAAGTAAACATTTGGATAATGACCAATGTGTGGCTTCTTCTTTCAATCATCAAAAGCAGTTTTTGGAGTAAAGTTGTTTTTTTCCTTGGCAATGGTTGCTATTTACTAAAAGCACATCCACTTTGCACTACAAGTGCAGTTTCAGTGCAGTTTCAAGAGCACTTTTAGTGAAAAGTGTATTTTCCTTTAGTAAATAACAACCACAGTGCTTTAGAATTTTACACAATCACGCCATTTTCAGTACTTTTATAATATTAGCCGAATAAGAGATTGTCACCTCATGTCTGAAATAAATTTTGTTTGCACTGTTGAATCAAAAGGCCAACTAAATAATACCATTAAAAAAGAAAACCGAGGAGACAGCTAAAAGAAAGGCAAGCAGGAAATAAAATAAAATATTTCTTAAGTTTGAAAGATAATCTTTTTAAAAATGTCTCAGACATTGCCCACCAAGCCCCCGCACACCAATCCCCCGCACAGCACAAACTCTACGATGAGTACGTACACGCAACATGGCTTCAAAACGGTCGGCTGGTCAGAACGAAGTAACAGAACACACTGAAGAACAGCAAGGCCTGTGAAGAGCAATCTGAAAATCAGTAAAGAACGGACAAGAACACAATGATAAATCAATGGGAACTCACTGCATGCACTGAAGACCAGACACAAACCCATAAGCACAAACTTAACAGCAGAAAAATGAACTGAAAACCATGAGTCTGAAAAAGCGCGAATCGTCTCTCACCAAACTTTTACTAACACGAGATTAGCAAAAGGAGCCCAAAGGGTGCCGCACTTGGTATTGAACTGCCTTTTTATAGTCTCGTCACCGCGTTCTAGACGTTCGGAAATTCCAACAACTTTGTGCGACTGTGTATATGCAAGACAAGTTTGAGCCAACATCCGTCGGAAAAAAATGATGAATTTTGTTGTCGGAATGTCCGATCAATGTCCGATCGTGTGTACAGGTCATAACAGTCAAAGTATCACATATATTTAGCAGCATGTCAAAGTTAGATATGCATTTAACCTCTCTGACTGTATTCCCGAGTGTGGTCCGGGGTTAAATTTCAGCACCATTAGCGGTAACCCCGAGCCACACTTGGGATTACATCTCAGGATCCTGATGCTGGTTACTTACCTTGTCCCCAGGATCCTGCGATGTCCCCCCGCACTGTCTGACGGCTTCGTCCTCTGCCCGAAGCCTCTCTGTGCCAGGCTCCATTCCCTATGAGCACCGTGACACGCAGGGGCCTAGCCAGGCGGCAAATTAAAAAAAATGTCAAAATCATAACACATAACATCATAACCCATGCAGTACTCTAATCTTACAGATTAGAGTACTGTATAAAATCATTTCACTTCCCTTTTGTCCTCAGTGCTTTGGCCCATGCCCTGCATGCAGTTTTATATTATATATACCATTCTTTCTGCCTGGAAACTTAAGATTGTCCATAGCAACCAAAAAGTGTCCCTTTATGTCAAAAGTGGCTTTAGACCAGCTAGAAAATAATACATTAGAACACTTGCAGAATTGAGTGATAGTGAATCATGGGGAAATTTATTTATTATTATTATATATATATTTTTTTTAATTATTTATATTTATTTATTATATTATAGTTTATGATTTTGTGTTTCAAACTTCATCATACCCGGGGTATCTACTAGACTCTTGGTGGACAGATATAAGTGTGTTATTGCTAAGAATTACAGACCTACAATATAAAACCCCAAATTTCTATGCAAAATAATTGTACCGCTTTGAGACGCAAAAATCTGAAATAATCATACCGCCAGGGAGGTTAACCACATAGATTGCTTAACAATATTAATAACTTTTAGTATTGGTCTTTTCATGGGCCTTACACCAGGTTACCCATGGTTGCAAAATATTGCTTATATGTCAATATGTCCCATTAGTAGAGGCAAACATAGGGGTTTATTTACTAAATGCAAATCCACTGTGCACTATAAGTGCACTGCAAGTGCACTTGGAAGTGCAGTTGCTGTAGATCTGATGGGGACATGCAAGGAAAATAAAAAACAACATTTTTGCTTGTACATTATTGGATGATAGAAATCAGCAGAACTTCCTCTCATTTCAGATCTTCCCCTCAGATCTACAGCGACTACACTTCCAAGTGCACTTGCAGTGCAATTGTAGTGCACAGTAGATTTGCCTTTAGTAAATGAACCCCACAGTCTCATATGTGTAGGGTAGGTGAATTGTTCTAAGTACTTCATATACAATGCTGTGAAAAAGTATTTGCCCCTTTCTGATTTGTATGTTTTTTGCATATTAGTCACACTTGACTCAGATCCTCAGATACTTGCGAACAGATTTTTGCCCTATATCCCCTCCCTAATACATCCCGACCAAGTGGGGTTTACCCCGGACAGAGAAGGTAGAGAAAATATGCAACTCTTCTTAAGTGCCATACATTTTTCTCAGTATCATCAAAAACCCTTAGTGCTCATATCCACAGATGCAGAAAAAGCATTTGATAGGGTAGACTGAACATCCTGAGAGCCACGTTACAACACATAGGACTGAGAAATGGGATGCAGAATTGGATCACAAGTTTATATTCTTCTCCAAAAGCAAGGGTCAAGAAAAATGACACAATGGGGGTTATTTACGAAAGGCAAATCCACTTTGCACTAAAAGAGCACTGCAAGTGCACTTGAAAGAGCACTGCAAGTGCACTTGAAGGTGCACTGCTAGTGACTTTGGAAGTATAGTTGCTGTAAATCTGAGGAGTAGATCTGAAATGAGGGGAAGCTCTGCTGATTTTATCATCCAATCATGTGCAAGCTTAAAGTGTGGTTTTTATTTCCCTTGGATGTACCCCTTGAATCTACAGCGACTGCACTTCCAAGTGCACTTTCAAGTGCATTTGCAGTGCACTTGTAGTGCAAAGTGGATTTGCCTTTAGTAAATAACCCCCAATGTCTGAACCCTTTTCCATATGTAATGGAACGTGGCAGGGATGCCCACTATCGCCAATTATCTTTATTCTCACATTGGAACCTTTTTTAAGAACCATACGGGCCAATACAGATATCAGGGCATCTCAATAAAGGGAGAAGAACATAAACTTGCCGCTTATGCGTACGACTCGCTATTTTTTATCATCTCTCCAGCTATATCCCTTCCAGCCCTATTATCGGAGTTACGTATACATGTAGAGATGTCCAACTTTAAGGTAAACTATAGTAAATCAGAAACGATGGGAGTGGAGATGAATACATCTCTGCAACACCAGCTATCTACTCATTTTTCTTTCAGATGGACAGACTCCCATATATGCTACCTAGGGACCAAAATACCGAATAAACTAAACAGAGTGTTTGAACTAAATTTTGCCCCATTAGCATGGCAGATTAAACTGGACCTGCAGCGGTGGGATAAGGAAGTCTTTATGTGGTTTGGCAGAATCAATATCATAACAATGAACGTAATGTCAAGATTGTTATATCTGTTACAGACTCTACCTATCAAGATCTCCCCAGGATTTCTAAGGGATCTGAGATCAAGGTTTGCGAGGTTTATATGGGCGGGAAAACCAGCAAGAGTGCGTATAGACAAGTTGACTCTACCAAAAGAAAAAGGAGGGGTGGGATTCGCTGACCCAGTTGGCTACCATGAAGAATCACACCTAGCACGGGTACTGGACTAGTGTGTACTTCAAAAGGATAAGCCATGGATACACATGTAACAAGCAACAATTGATATACCCCTGGAAGGATTGGTATGGCTCGCAGACTCGGATATACCACAGGCGGTGAGGAGACACCCTATTGTGAGTGCTACTCTCTGATCTGTCAAAAAGATATTTAAAAAAAACTGATATATTGACATATCCAAGTCCGATGATTCCTAACCTGGGCACCTCGATATTCGAGCCAGGCCTAACAGACCGGAGTTTTATTAACTTAATGCGACGGGGTAGTAGTAGGCTCACGCATTTTTCGATAGACAATCATGTGATGTCTAGTGGGGACATTGAATGAGTGTTCTCAGAGGAACTAGACCCATTCAGGCAAACACAGCTTAATGCTTTCCTTCGATCAATTTCATCGCGATTGACAGTAGTACGTACACCATCAAAATTTGAGCAGATATGCTTAAAGGGGGAACCAATGAGAAATTCACTCTCATTTCTGTATGCCTTGTTGATTGAGCTGGAAGCCCCAAAATAACTGGCCTTTTTGCAAGCTTGGGAAAGAGACTTGGGGGGTTTACATTCTCTAAGGCACAGAAAAATAAGATCTGTATGTTTACGCATAAGGCGTCAATGGCAACTATGTACCAAGAAGGGGGGTACAAAATTCTGAGTAGATGGTACAGAACCCCGGTAGCATTCCATCTGATATTTCCACAGGTTTCGAACCTTTGTTGGTGATGCCAAGGTATGGAGGGCACTCTGCTACACATATTCTGGGAATGTCCGGGACTAAGAGAATTCTGGAGAATGGTTTCTGAAACAGTTAAAGAAATTACCGATGTGTTTCTTGGAGAAAACCCAGCAGCTTTTTTGCTGCATGATATCCCATTATCTCCTGAAAAATATAAAAACTCTTTGTTAAGACATTTGCTTATGGCAGCGAAAGCTTGTATCCCGGTTTTATGGTTGGGTGCTATGAATATGGGATTTTTGTTTTACGTCAGTATCCTTGTAGGCATCTAGCCAAAGATGTCCCTGCTCTGTTCCCAGTGGCATAATATGACATTTTCAGGCGTCTAGTGTTCTTCTTAAATCTCTAAAGTAAAAAGAGCCAGATCTCAAATATGAGATTGGTAAGTTTTAAGTTTTAAGCTGGACCAGGGTTGGATTTGTTCTGTGTTTCTAAATGTCTGATCTCTGAAATGAGATGGTCTATATGCTGCTGTCTTCTTTTCTTAACCCTGGCATCAAGTTTATTAAATATACCATGAATATAGGATTTATGAGCATTCCACAAACTAAACAGGTTTATAACAGTGCCAGTATTCAGTTAGAAATATTATACCAGGTGTATTTATAGCATCTCTCTAGTATCTGGAGATAGCAATAAAAATGTGTTAAACCTCTAACAGAAAGTAGACTGAAACAGTGGCATAATGTGGGGGGTGCGGGGGGTGCCGTGGCCCTGGGCGTGACATTTAGGGGGATGAAATTTCATGCCAGTAGTGTCACTACTGGCTGCCCCTTCCACTTTAATTTCCTGTGTCCCCCGCACTCCGACCGCCACGTTCAGTGTCTGGCGCCCTATTATTGGGCGTATGGGGGTCTTGTGTGGCGTGGGGCTGGCCTGTCCGCAATCGCGGTTGCTCCTGAAGTCCCTCCTCCGAACATGACCCCCATACGCCCAATCACAGTGCTCCGGGAAACACTGAACATGGTGGCCGGAGCACGGGGGAGACAAGCACTGGAAAGTGTGAGCCGCCGGGGCCACTGTCTTCTCCTTCCCCTCCTCCTATCCTCCAGAGTCCAGACCGATGCAGGACAAGAAGGTGAGGAATGTATGGACATGGACTGGGGGAGAGGGTAGAGAGGTGCCGTACATGTAGTGTCAATACAGGAAGACTGTAGGCAGGACAGTATAGTGGTCAGTGTAGTGTAGTGTAGTGTACAGTGTAGTATAGTGGTCAGTATTGTGGTCAGTATAGTGGTCAATGTAGTGTAGTAGAGAGTATAGTAGTCAGTGTAGTGGACAGTATAGTGGTCAGTGTAGTGTAGTTGACAGTGTAGTGTAGTGGACAATATAGTGGTCAGTGTAGTGCACAGTATAGTGTAGTGGTCAGTATAGTGTAGTGGACAGTATAGTGGCATGGACAGTATAGTGGTCAGTATAGGGGTTAGTGTAGTGGACAGTATAGTGTAGTGGTCAGTGTAGTGGTCAGTGTAGTGGTGTGGACAGTATAGTGGTCAGTGTAGTGGTCAGTGTAGTGGTGTGCACAGTATAGTGGTCAGTGTAGTGGTCAGTATAGTGTAGTGGACAGTATAGTGTAGTGGTTAGTATAGTGGTTAGTGTAGTGGACAGTATAGTGTAGTGGTTAGTGTAGTGGTCAGTGTAGTGGTGTGGATAGTATATGGTCAGTGTAGTGGTCAGTGTAGTGGTGTGAACAGTATAGTGGTCAGTGTAGTGTAGTGGACAGTATAGTGGTTAGTGTAGTGGACAGTATAGTCTATTGGACAGTATAGTGGACAGTGTAGTGGTCAGTATAGTGTAGTGGACAGTATAGTGGTTAGTGTAGTGTAGTGGACAGTATAGTATAGTGGTCAGTGTAGTGTAGTGGACAGTAGAGTGGTCAGTGCAGTTCTCAGTGTAGTGGACAGTATAATATAGTGGTCAGTGTAGTGTGTAATGGTCAGTAAAGCAATAAGGTTGGTCAGTGTTGAAATCAAGCAGGTTAGTGTAGTGGTCAGTATAGGAATCAGGTAGGTCAGTACTATTGTATTTGAAGGGACTCGGGGAGTGCTAAAAGTTCACAAGTTAGAGGGTGCAAATTACTTGCTTTGCTCTGGGTGCTGACAACCCATGCTACGCCACTGGACTGAAATGATTAGGAGTCAAGGATGTTAAGAGTTATTGACGTGTGATCTGACCATGTGATGTCAATTATGGAATAAAGTCTTGTATTTTCTGCAAGAGCAATTTATCTACCAAGAATAAATCTATCTTGGAATATGAATTGTGGCTTGTAGAAAAAAGTTAAAGTCGGGGGGGAGATGGGCGGAGCCTAGCGGAGCAGACATACATTGTTAGAGCTCCGCACCGCTGAGGAGAGAAGAGAAGGACAAAGCGGAGCCTGCAGGCTCAAAAGGTATCCATTTGAACCTTTTTGCCTCAGGGAACAAACTGTGAAAGTTTGGGCAGGAAATATGGTACTGGGAGGAAGCCGTGGCAGAAATAAAAATCACCTCACAAAGAGCTCACAGGTACTCACTGCAACTAAAGCAGCTCCAGTCACCTCACAATATACAGCATCAGGGCGCTCTCACAGACAGAAAATGTCACAGCAAGACTCTCCATTTGAGTCAGATACAGAACAAATCCTCTCACAAACTTCTCCACAAGCCTCCTCAGCATCCCCAGTAATATTATTACAATTTGAAAAGATGCTTCATAAGGCTTTAAAACAAACCTCAGACCAAATAACAAAAAGCCTAACCAAAGAAATAAGAGAGCTGGGAAACCGCACCGCAGCCTTAGAAATAAAAATGGATGAAATTGAAATTACAACGCAAGAAAATATAACAGAATTGGAACAATTAAAAGAAGAGAATTTAATACTTCAAACTAAGCTCGAAGATTACGAAAATAGAGCCAGATGTTCAAACTTGCGAATAAGGGGAATACCTGAAACTGTGACAGACCTGCAATCTACTATTACTGCTCTATTACAAGAACTAAAGCCAGATATCCCTATTGAACGTTTAGAACTGGACAGAGTACACAGAGCCCTCACAGCCAAAAAGAAAGATGGACCCCCATGTGATATAATCAAAAAATGTCATTATTACAGAACGAAAGAACAAATACTAATTGCTGCAAGAGAAAAAAAGGAACTTAATTTTCAAGGACACAATTATCAAATTTTTGCTGACCTATCCCAACTTACTATTACTAAAAGATGATCCATGAAACCCCAACTAATGGAACTGCAACGCCACAACATTATGTATCAATGGGGCTTCCCCTTTTCAGTCAGATTTAACTACCAAGGTACAATTTACAGAAGCAGATCAGCAGATGAACTACAACAAACCCTTTTAAAATTAAATCTGACAGAACCCACAAGCAGCAACTCTCCCACACGCAGAAGAATGGCATCATCTTCACCTTCAGGCAGCACCCAGAAAATTTCAGAACAAAATGGGAATCATCATTCTCACAAAAGAGGCCGTTATGCCACATCATCCATGGACCAAGAAGATTCAATGGACTGACATCCTAATTCCTGATATCTCTTCATTTATTATACTAAGAGATGGTTCTCTATAAAAAACCTGTATTTATAACTGAATGTAACTGCATTCTGATAGCCACACACTGTGTGGGATCATGTTACATTCCAGTTATATTTCTTATTACTTCTGATTCATATAGCCTTAGAATATATAAGTGAAATAAGGAAATTCTTGTTCAGTTATATATTTTCAGGTAATAACAATATATTTATTACTTTTTAGGATAAATATGTTCAATAATCCAGAAGTAATGGAAGCTTTTTCTTTCTTTTCTTAAAACAAATATATTATTACCTAACTAGTTCCTAGAATTATGTTTTTGTTTATTCTAATCTGAAGCAATACAACCTCAATTTTACGAGTTAACATATCTAAACAGTTACATATGAATAAAATATGTAATTGTTTACTCTAAAAGGGTTAAAATCCCAAAATAATTCAAACTATCTTCATCAATACCAAAGTTATTAACAGTACCTTTCTAACTGAATTATTTAGCCTAGGACAAGACTAACCATATACAACCACCCTGGAATAAATAATTTCAACAAAAACTATATTCTGCACTCCAATTAATGAAACATTATTTTGATGTCTTTTGACATAGCACTTCTCTCCTGTAAGCGGAAGATCCGTGTACCCCCATTAGCCCTCCTCATTCTCCCAACCATATTATGTGGGAGTGTGACGAAGGCACTTATTCCCCTGAGAAAGATATTTATTCTCTTTCACGGGTAAATTGTGATTACTTGCAAAAAATAATTTATACAATGTATCATCTAATCTCATATGTTTTTTGTTTACTCTTTACTCCAGAATTCACTGTTTTTTTTTTCTATCTTTTCATCTCTTCAGTCCACACAGGTTGATCTGCGCAGTCAGCTCTGCATAACAAAAAGTAAGTCAAAACTATTTGATCTGTTGCCATGGCACCACTGAATATACTTTCCCTGAATGTAAGGGAAAGGGAATAAATGTCCCTCAAAAAAGGACCAAAGCCTTCCGTACTTTCCATAACAAGAAGGCTCACATAGTATGCCTCCAAGAAACACACTTCACCAAAGATTCTACTCCAAAATATATTTCTCCTTTTTATCAACAAATTTACACGGCTTCTGCCTGTACCAAGCAAAGGGGAACTCTAATTGCATTTCACCGATCCACACCATTCACCTTATCATCAGAAATTAAAGACCCAGAAGGTAGATACCTGATACTCATGGGTTATATAATGGATACAGCAATCACGGTGATTTCCTACAACCTACACCATTCCTCTCACATATATTACAAGTGATTAATACACACAAAATAGGAACAGTGATAATGTGTGGGGATTCGAACCAGGTCCTCCTCCCATTTCTAGATAAATCACCTTTTACACCATCCAAAATAACCTCTAGATTACCTTTTTCTCAACTTCTTTCCAAATACAATCTGGTAGATTCGTGGAGAGAAAGTAACCCAATGAAAAAGAAATTCACTTATTTCTCGCACCCTCATCAAACCTTCACCAGAATAGACCATATTTTTCTAACAATAGGAATGATACCAGAAATTATTGCATCAGATATAATTCCGATTCCGTGGTCTGACCATAATGCAGTATACACTACTATAGCCTCAGCCATACCAAAAGCGCATGACCCAACGTGGTACTTACCGGACATAATGCTCAAACACCCACTACATCAGATGGCCATTGAACAAGCTTTAAAGGAATACATATCAATTAATAATACAACAGACATCTCCCTAATAACACTGTGGGAAGCTCATAAGCCTGTCTTGCATGGTACAATACAAAGACAAATGGCACTATTTAAACGGGAACGCAAAAATCTAGCAAAAAAACTAGAACTCAATTTTAATGCAGCCTACATATCATTCCAAGATAATCCATCTCAGAGTACAAAATCTCATCTGGAAAAATCTCGATTACAATACGATCTATTTCTCACTGAGTCAGTTGATAAATCCCTCAAACACTCCAAACACAATTTCTACATGAATACAAACAAACCAGGTACATATTTGGCTCAGGCATTAAATTCAACTAACAAATCTTTCAAACCAATACGTTTGAAATTATCAAAAAATGTTTATACTTGTAATCCAGTTAAAATAGTCCATAAATTTCACTCACATCTCGCAACTTTATACAAGTCAAACAATGAATTTAATCCTACAGAGGCTGAATCCTTCTTCTCAAAAATAACCTTACCTGAGTTATCTCAGAATCAAAAAAGCAGTTTGGATGAGGCGATAACTATAGATGAAGTTGCTAACGCCATAAAAGACCTAAAACTTAACAAAAGACCAGGCCCAGACGGCTACTCGGCTTTATACTATAAAACATTCTCAGAAATACTCTCTCCTATTCTCACTGAAACTTTTAACAAACTTCTAGAAGGACATTCTTTTCGGCAAGAAACACTAATGGCAATTGTTTGTATGATCCCAAAACCCCTTTCTGATGATACTTCCTGTGTGAATTATCGGCCTATCTCTCTGTTAAACCTTGATATTAAATTATTAGCAAAAATAATAGCAAAACGCCTCAATAGCATTATAGGAAAATTAATACATAGAGATCAAGTAGGCTTCATGCCAAATAGACAGGCAGGCGATAATATACGCAGAGCAGTGTTATTGGCACATATTGCTAAAAAACGGAAAATCCCTTTATGTTTTCTATCTCTCGATATTAAGAGGGCATTTGACACAGTATCCTGGCAATATATGCAATATTCATTACAAAAATGGGGTTTTGGACCCCACTTTTTAACATGGATCAAAGCATTATATAATAAACCCAAAGCCTATATAAAATATGCTGAATACAAATCTGATGCCTTTAATATCGAAAGAGGTACCCGACAGGGTTGCCCATTATCTCCCTTATTATTTGCCCTTATACTCGAACCCATGGCCCAATACATCAGAACAAACCAAACTATAACTGGCATTGAAGTAGGAGGTATTACACACAAATTATGTATATTTGCAGACGATATATTACTTTTTCTATCATCACCACAAGTCTCTGGTCCTAACTTAATACCAGCTCTTGATGGATTTGCAGCCCTATCCGGCCTTATGATTAATCCTAAGAAATGCCTAGTGCTTAATATTTCGCTCACAAACATGGAATTGATCCCGGCTATCGCTGCACTCCCATTCACATGGGCAGAAAAATCAATCCCATATCTTGGAATTCATTTAACAGCATCTCATTCTGACTTATTCTCAACCAATTATCCTCCTGTATTAAGACAGATCACAAATCTAATAAAACAATGGTCGCAACTTCCTTTATCCTGGATAGGGAAGATTAATGCAATCAAAATGACTATTCTACCCAAATTGCTTTATCTATTCAGAGTCCTCCCTATTCCAATTCCTTCCTATTTTTTGAGAATAGTACAAAAAAGAGCAACTTCGTTTATATGGGGCTCTTCTAAACCACGTATACCTATACACACACTACATCTTCCCAAAAATAAAGGAGGCCTGGGATACCCTAATTTTACTAACTACTACAGAGCAGCACATTTGGTCAGTCTGTCCAAATACCATGCAAAACAGGAAATCCCATTATGGGTATTTATAGAGGCTTCAGAAAATGACCCTCTATTAATATCAAACTTGTTATGGCTTGATCCTAAAGACCGCTTTAAAATTCATAATCCCATAACTAAACACTTCTTATCTCTCTGGGATAAACTAAAAACCAAATATAAGTTACAATCTCCACACAATCCTCTCCTTTCTTTTATCAGAAATCCGGCCTTTTATCCGGCATGGATCTACCCAAATTCTTTTAAAGCTTGGACAACATCAGGCATTCAGACACTAAATGACTTCATAGCATCTAAATCATTCCTTTCATTCCCATTGCTTAGAGAAAAATAAAATCTACCAAACTCTGAGATATTTAGATATCTCCAAATCAAAAATTTCTATACACCATTCCTAAAGGGGGATACACCATTATCCCAATTATCCATTTTTGAATCAATCTGTACAAAAGATCCATTTGCTAAAGGTACAATTTCATCACTTTATAATCAATTATATGGAGTAGTAAATCTTAATAGACCCTCTTACGTTCAGAGGTGGGAGGAGGACCTGCAACGAACTTTAGAAGACACGGACTGGTCTAACATATGGCTCACATCTAAGTCATCTTCACCCAACATCTTAGCACTGGAGACAAATTATAAAGTCCTAACTCGCTGGTACCTTGTACCCGCTAGAGTGGCAAAATATTCACCTAATACCTCAGCTCTTTGTTTTCGAGGATGCCCAGAAATAGGCACACATTTACTCATATGGTGGACGTGCCCAGTAATCCAAACCTTCTGGAAGGAAATCTTCGTGATTGCATCTAAAATATTTAAAAAAATAATACAACCAGATCCATATATAACTTTACTTAATCTAAAACCGGAATGGTTAACACTCTCTCAATTCAAACTTATGATCCAACTAATAACGGCTGCAAAACAAACAGTGGCCAAGGCATGGAAATCTCCTACATTGGTACTAGCAGAAACAATTCACAGAATTAATAATACAATGTCCCATGCTAAGATGGTAGCCATCGATCAAAATCAAATTCCCAAATTTGAAAAACTTTGGCATCCTTGGATAAAACAATAGTTCCTGTCAAATTTCAATGACTCTGTCCTGTTGCCATGGTAACAGATTAAATGACTTACAGAGACACCCATTCTAAGGCTTCAAAGAGAACCAAAAAGAATAATAAACTGACGAGTGGGACAACCTTGTGGACCATACCTCTGCCTTTCTACCCTTTTTCTTCTTTCTCTTTCCTTTTCTCCACCTTACGATTAAAGCTCATTATCAGAATTTATTTGACCTATATACACTCTACCTGTAAACAATATGTATAGTAGGTATAAATCATTTAAATACCTACAAAAGTAACTAAGGAAATGATATATATCTTTAATTTAGGTTTACGTGAACCCAATGTTTAATATTTGAAATTTCATGATATTTACCTATATAAACCCTACTGTAAAACAATGAGCTTACTTTATAGATCCTTGTAAACTTACTTTATGTATCTTTATAATATTGTATACTCAATAAACTTCTTTTGACAAGGAAAAAAGTTAAAGTCTTTGTCAGTTGTATGGAGGCAACGCCATGAGTCATATAGGTCATGGGAGTGCAAGAATGACTGCAATAAGAAAGGTCACTGTCACCATAGAATCAACACTGGGCTCAGGGACCATGTTTAAGTCTCCACAGAGTATTAATGATCCCTGTTTTAACTACTTTATGCATTTGTTTATTTAAAAAATGAATGTGGTGATTATTACTGTAGGGGTGCATAGGTTCACCGCTGTGTATCGGGTGGAATTAAAATTGCACACTAAGATGATACAGCGACCTGCCAGCTCAATAACTTTATTGATTAGTTAAAAATATATTTTGTCTATGAAAGCAATTAACACGCCTATTTTCTTAGCTGGAGTAGAAGCAGAAAAAATATTTGGGTTGTTGTTATGTGAATATTTAGGAGGTGACAGTTGGTGAAAATTTGTTTCTTGTGTGCATAACATGTCATAATGATACTTGAAAGCTTTTTTCCAAAAGGGACAACCACTTAGCTGGATGATTAAGCCCTAGCATTTATAGATAAAAATGTAATAGACATAATACAATGAGCTCATAGTGCTCAGTTCCTGGGATGGGGTACTTAAAAGTGTCCTGTGAAATTAATGAAGATTGCCAGGTATGCACTTTTTGTTTTGGATGTTATCTGTGTAGGGTATTGGAATTTGGAATCAGGTGGTGTTTGTGAGGAATTTGTTGGGGATCCAATTTGTGGGAGCAAAACTGTTTTTTTTTACATTGTCTTATGACTAAATACTACCAGCTTTAACAAAAAGTTACAGCCCAGTGTTGTACATTTTAATGTGTTTTACATCATAATTAGCACTGGTGGTAGAGTCTTGTGGTTCAGTGAATCAATAATACCAGTTCATTCCCCACAGCTAGTAATTTTAATATTACTCCAGAGAAGTTCAATCAACTGTATTGTGATCAGTAATATTAAAACAAAACTTTTCACTATTGCTGTTACTGCTGAGCAAAATCAGAAATAATATCACTTATTTATATATATTGGATGGGCATATCTGAAGCTCTAAAAAAAACTAATATTTTGCCCACCTCTGTTTTCCTTGTTAAACGGTTTTATTGGATTTATATTGCATAATAGAAAACAAAAACATACAGGCTTAAACAAGAGAGTTGGAGCGCAGTATAAAATTGTCCGCCAGATAACATGAGCTTGTGATAAATTACAAGATGTTCTTATATGGACGCAAATATGATCATCAGAGTAAGGATACATACAATAATAGCAGGGGTATAAATGAGGCAAAATTTTCTGGGAGCAGCTAAAACGGGGGTTTAGCCAAGGAAGAAGGAAGTCCATTATATATTAGGAGTGGGAAGCTCCATATCCAGAGAGGTAGAAAAGAGAGGAGACTTAGGGGAATAAGAGAAAGGAATCCACAGGGATGGTATAGTCGCAAGCGATACGCTAGGTTGGGATGATGGGATAACAGCTACCATGGCAGAATGACTGTTTGGTCAAGGGGTGGTGGTAAGCAGTGTGTGATCCAGGGTTTCCAAATCTGGTCAAACTTGGGAACCTGATCTCTTTCAATGGCTTCCATTTTGGCATGTATCATGGCACGGGTTACTCTGTGTTTGGCTTCAGCTACAACCAAAGAGAGGGATTTCCACGCTTTAGCTATAGTTTGTTTCGCAGCCATAAGAAGTTGAATAAAAAGCTTAAATTGTGTGTGCGACAGGGAATCTGGTTTTCAATTGAGAAATGCTAAGGTTGGTTCTGGCTGTACGGGAACGTCAAACAATTTGCCCGTGAGAGCAAAAATACTGTTTCAGAAGGTTTTGACTATTGGACAAGTCCACCAGATATGTATGTGTGTACCTTGTTCCGAACAGCCGCAAAAACAGAGAGCCGAGTAGGAGGGAGCACATTTGGCTATTCTAGAGGGTACTAAGTACCATCAGGTTAGTACTTTATAGTTGGCTTCCACTGCCAGGATATTGGGTAAGGATGATTTAGTTGCTGACCAGATCTCAGACCAGTCTGCAATGTCGAGGGTGCATCTGAGGTCCTCTTCTCATTTCCGTGTGTATTGAGGTTTATCTGAGTCAGGCTTGACTAAGAGTTGGGAGTAAAGGGATGAGTTGAGCCCTCTAGCGTGTGGATCATGTTTACATTTGGATTCATAACTAGATAGTTGGTTGAGAAGGGTGTCAGTGTTGAATCTCGATGTATAAAAGTTTTTAATTTGGAGGTATCGGAATATTTCTGACGGGGCTAAGAGTCGAAAAAGGGAGAAATGTGGAAGAAGTGACAAAGTTATGCAACCTTAACAGTCCCAGCGATGACCCCCCTATAAAACGTCGCTGGAGACTCCCAACCTGAATAAAAGGCTGGGTTCTTGAGGAAGGAAAGGAGGGGGTTGTGGGGTGATTGCAGGTTGAAGTGCGATTTGAGTTTATCCCAAAGTGAGAAAGAGTACCTGGTGACAGGATTATGTAGGTTGGATCGATCCGCTGGGCATAGCCATAATATGTTAGAGACCGATAAGGGGTCGCAGTCGGCTGATTCAATCTCTAAAGGAATTTCATGAGTGGCATGATATTTGTGTAGGCTGGCCATATGCGTCGCTTTATAGTATGTTGCAAAATTAGGGAAGTCGAGGCCACCGCAAAGCTTAGGGAGGTAAAGTGTGTTTTTTGGTACCCTGGGATTTAATTAGCCCCAGACAAACATTGCCACCCTTTTCTGCAGGAGCGGTAAATATTAGGCAGGGACAGGGACCGGTAAGACTCTGAATAGATATAGCAGCTTGAGTAAGATAGTCATTTTGACTACGTTAATTTTACCTAGCCAGGAAAGGAGAAGGGAGGACCATTGCGTTATTAAGTTTGACAGCATAAGGATTTCTGGGTAGTTAACTGAGAAAAGCTGTGAGGATTCAGCCGTAAGGTGAATTCCCAGGTAGGGGACAGTTTTTGAGGCTCACGTAAAAGGGAGCGCTGCTTGTGGGTAGAAGGAGCTGAAAAATGTCAGGGTAGAGTGCACTGTAAAGTGTGTTTCCTGAAGGAATACTATATGCACTTTCAGAAACTTAAAGGAGCGGAGCGCTTAAGTGCACTTTTGAGGTATATTGAAGCCCTGTACATTCAGGGAGATAACATTTAGGGGCTCCATGGTAGCTGTGTATGGGAGCAAAGCTTACCAGTGAATGTGACATGCTGTTCAGTCAACCCCTATGAACTTGAAGGTTAAGGAGGGGGAGAAAAAGGAGTCTAGAATAGAGGAGAAGCAAAAAGCATGAGAATCAAAATACTGTAATGTACAGAAAGTTCCTGTTGGAATTATCAAAGAATTGTTTGTGCCTGTTCTCCATATCCTATACGCTTAATTGAGGACACTTAATAAGTATTGCAAGGTGGCTATTGTGTCCTTCACAAACATAAGCATTGTTTGTCTTTGTTATAACTTTATACTGTATGGTAATATTCTAAGATTGTAAGGTTTGCTGACGCAGAGAATAAAGTTAAGTCCAAATGAGCTCCCAGAGACTTATGACTCCTGTAACTTCCTCTTTTTACTACTATTAAAAGCTAAGTCTGTGGTCACTGGGTGTAACTCCTCGCTTGAATTTATGCATGTAAGGACCTCACCCATATATATCGATAACTATGAATAAAGCTTCTTCCTTGCTGTGGAGCGGGAGTCTTGATTGATCTAAGGTGACCAGGAGATTTTCCTGACAGTTCAGATCAGTTGTAATGTAGCCACCATCGCTTGTCCACATATTAAGGGTGGGCAGACAAGGGGGGCAAGCTGGGGGCACACAGATTATCCAAAACGAGGGATAAAGTCAATGTGATGAGTTACCAGGGAGGTATATAGTCATATAATATGCAAACCACTGAACAGATCTAGGGCCTATTGAATGCTCTTAATGATAACGAGGTGTCAGTGACAATAATTTAAGTAGCTCAAGAACTGCCCATGGTTAGGGTTGGGGGTGGGTTGAGGGGGGGTGGACAGAGAATCAGGGGTGGGGACATAAAGCATTCAGAGTCCTAGAGGTCCTGAAATAAGCAGTATAACTAAAGAAGAACACTATAGTTAATAAATATATCAAGATTATCTAAAAGTTTTCACAAATTCATAGGTTAAATACAACAGCTGAAACTGAACCCAGATAGGCGCCTGGTGTTCCAATAGCTTGTGGGTGCTTTTGGCTGTCAAAGGGTGTGTTCACTGCTGGGGACAGCAAGTCTAGTTGTTGAACTTGGTTGAAAACAGAACGGTTGGAGCTCGAACATTGGCTATTCGCCCGTTCATCGAAAACCGAACATTATGGGGCGTTTGCGCCAAATTCGAGTGCCGCGTAACGCCCCATAATGCACTGCGGGAGTGCAGTGAATTGCTGTATGATGATTGGCCAAAGCATGCACCATGACCTGCATGATTTGGCCAATCCCAGTGCCCTCAGCTAAGGGTGCCTTTGGCCAATCATGTCTCAGGGGGACTAAGTCCACGCCACACACTATATAAGGCTGCCTGCACGTCGGCCCTGTGTAGTGTGTTGTTGGCGTGGATGGAGAGAGAGTGTCATTTAGATTGAGCAGGTAGGCAGGCAGGTTATTCAGTTAGCTGCAGTGTATTATATATATATATATATATATATATATATATATATATATATATATATATATATATATATATATATATATATATATATATATATACAGACAGTCTTGTATATATATATCCACTGCATCCAGTTTAGCTATATCTGACTGCAGGCCATTCCTGGTGTACTTTTTCTCATATACTTCAGGCAGGCAGGTTATTCAGTTAGCTGCAGTGTATATAATATATATATACAGACAGTCTTGTATGGTGTACACAGTACCGTGCACCCATAGTACAGTTGCTACTACTTTTCTGGTGGTGTACACAGTACACAATACATACAGTGCACCCATAGTTGATATTAGACTCCTGGTGGTGTACACAATACCGTTGACCTCTAGTGCAGTTGCTACTACTTTTCTGGTGGTGTACACAATACATACAGTGCACCCATAGTTAATGTTAGACTTCTGGTGGTGTACACAATACCATTCACCCCTAGTTCAGTTGCTACTACTTTTCTGGTGGTGTACACAATACATACAGTGCACCCATAGTTGTTATTACACTTCTGTTGGTGTACACAGTACCGTGCACCCCTAGTGCAGTTGCTACTACTTTTCTGGTGGTGTACACAATACAGTGTAGTGTGGTTTTGCTAAACAAAATTTCCAGCATGTCCGGAAGGCCACCAAGGAGAGGCAGATGCTTGCAGGCCACTAAAAGAGGGCAAGCAGGCTCTGTGTCTACAGTCGACAGTGCTGGTGCATCCTCAGCACGTGGCCATGGGGCATGCTTGTCCTTTTTTTCTGCAGCTGGCCGTGTTATTGAACCACAACATGCAGAAGAGTTGGTGGAATGGATAACAAAGCCATCCTCATCCTCCTCATCCTCTGTCACCCAGGCTCAGAGTAGTTTCCCTGCCAATGTAGCTGCCTAAGCAGCCTATTCCATCTGCTCCATGTCAACAGTCACTCCTTCCCTAGCCCCACCATCATGCACAGAGGAGTTCCCCAAACTATTCGACCACAGTGTCGGGTACATGTTGCAGGAGGATGTGCAGTGAAGGCTCCGATGATGGTACCCAGGTTGAGGAAGGGAGTAACGTGAGCCTAGAGAGAGGGGGGCCCAAGAAGGTCAAGAAACTGGCAGTAATGTTCCCCCAGCTGCAGCATACTGCCAAGTTTGCTCCAGTGACAAGGAGGGAGGGGATGATGAGGTCACTGACTCTACTTGGGTGCCTGATAGAAGAGAGGAGGAGGGGGCACATCTCCAACGAGGCAGGATACCCTCCAGGGGGCATCTTAAAAGCAACCACCCTATTGCATCACACTGCAGAGCTAAGCAGGTACAGGGCGCTGCTGACTCCCCGCATATTTTGAAAAGTTCTTTGGTGTGGGCCTTTTTTGACACGTGTGCAGCAGATCGCACTGTTGCTGTTTGCAACATATGTCTGAAGCGTATCAAGTGTGGCCAAAACAGCAGCCGTTTGGGCACCACATGCTTGACCAGACATATGACAACCTCCCATGCAGTCCATTGGCAACAGCACTTAGAAGACCCACATCAAAGAACAAGACAGACCTCTCCTTGCTCCTCATCAGCTGGGATCTCCAGCCCCACTATACCTCCAGTCCTCTCAGAAATCTGCACTGAGAGGAATGAAGGTATAGAAATAGGTGTCCCAAGTACTTGCGGCCAATCTGCTAGCAGTACACCAACATCAGATTTTAGCAGGCAAATTTCCCTACCCCAGTTGCTAAACCGTCAAAAGAAATTCAGGCCCAGCCATCCACATGCTCAGCGTCTGAATGCTAGCTTGGCCAATTTGCTAGCACTGCAACTGCTGCCTTTTCAGCTGGTAGACTCTGCCCCTTTTGTGAATTTGTGGAATGCGCGGTACCTCAGTGGCAGGTTCCCAAAACGCCATTTCTTTTCACGGAAGGCCATTCCAGCTCTCTACCAGCATGTGGAAGGCAATGTTTTGGCCTCGTTGGACAGGATGGTCGGCAGTAAGGTGCATATTACCGCTGACTCATGGTCTAGCAGGCATGGACAGGGACGCTACCTTTCTTTCATGCCGCACTGGGTAACTCTGCTGGCAGCTGGGAAGGATGCAGGACAGGGTTCAGTATTGTTGGAGGTTGTTCCGCCACCACTCCTCCAAAATGCTAGTAGTGGTGATTCTACCACAGCTCTCTCCACCCCTCCTCTTCTTCTTCCTCTATGGCCTCTTCCTCTGCAGAGTTGTCCTCTGAACCAGCGGTGCTCCATAGGCATTAGAGAGAGAGAGTATCACCGCTTCAGGTGGGTCAGATCAAGGTAAAAGGCATCTCCTTCAGTCTAGAAATCCAGGTGCTGGCAATGCTATGGCAGTTAGACATCAAAAAATTCTGGACAGCCGCACTCAGAAAATATTTGCCTTTATTCAATAAGGTGTTATCCAAAATACAGGTCACAGCAAAGTGGAACAAACTTATGCGTTTCGCACTACAAGGAGTGCTTAGTCATAGCTACCAATCACAAAAATCAAAGTGAAATAAATAATAAAAGTTACAAACCATGTGACCACATAATCAGCAGATATCAATTAATCAATGAATATACAAATTAGGCATCATGGGTCACCTGTGGTCTCAACAAGTGCAGTGAGAAAAAAAACTAAAACAAAATCAGTGAATACATGATTGAAATAAAAGTACAAATAAAGGATATCATGTGCAAAAGTGTGTGAAAAAATTGTGTAAAAAAATCTGTGTGAAGATATATAAATATAAAAATATAAAAAAGTGAAAAAATATATATATGTGTTGAAAAATGCATGTGTGTAGCAATTAGGTTACTTAGGGTATCGGGACCGATACCGAGCATTTGCGCGAGTACTTGTACTCGCACAAATGCTCCCGATGCCTTAGCCGATACCTGGGATGGGAGAGAGGCGAAGCGCAACAGAAAGTCAGCGGGCGGAGTCAGTGGGTGGAGCGGAGAGCGAGTCCTCAAGCAGGTAAGCTGCCACGGGTGCAGAGTGCAGGACACAGCTACATCATCCATTGGGATTGGTGACCGGAGTTGTCACATTCGGTAATGGAAGTGTTGCTCCGTGTTGCCGTTACACTGTCAGTGCTTAAAAATCCCGACGCACATCTTGGTACACCCTGCACTCGGCCACACTATGCCAGCAGCAGACATCTTGTTACACCCAGCCCATATAGTTCGGGCTGGGTGTAACAAGATGTCCGCTGCTGCTTTATTGAGGCCGAGTGCAAGGTGTACCAAGATGGGCGTCGCAGAGGCAGCATAGAAAGATAAATCCTCTTGTGCCCATAAGTGCCAGCCATCAATCAGTGCTCATCAGTGACATCTGTTAGTGCTATCCATCAGTGCTCATCCAGCCAGTGCCCATCCAACCAGTGCCATTGCCAGCCATCAGTCAGTGCCAGCCATCAGTGAGTGCCACCTATCAGTGCCCACCAGTGCATGCCACCTATCATTGCTCATCAGTGCGTGCCACCTATCAGTGCTGCATAATCAGTGCCACCTATTAGTGCTCATCAGTCAGCACCATCTATCAGTGCCATCCATCAGTGCATGCCACCTATCAGTGCCTATCAGTCAGTGCCACCTATCAGTGCCCAGCCATCAGTGTGTGCCACCTATTGGTGCTCATCAGTGCTGCATAATCAGTGCCACCTATCAGTGCTCATCACTCAGTGCCATCTATCAGTGCCAGCCAGTCAGTACCACCCATCAGTGCCCATCCATCAGTGCCCATCCATAAGTGCGTGTCACCTATCAGTGCCCATAAGTCAGTGCCACCTATTAGTGCTGCTTAATCAGTGCCACCTATCAGTTATCGTCAGTGTTGCATATCTGTGCCATCTAATCCTATCAGTGCCCAACAGTGCTGCATATTAGGGCCTCCTCATCAGCGCTGCCTCATCAGTGCCACCCAATCCTATCAATGCTGCATATTAGTGCCTCCTCCTCAGTGCAGCCTATCAGTGCAGCCTATCAGTGCCCCATCAGTGCAGCCTCATTAGCACACATCAGTGAAGGAGAAAAAGTACTTATTTACAAAATACAAAAAAAGTCACATGACATTAAAAAAAGTATCGGTAATCGGTATCGGCAAGTACTTGAAAAAAAGCATTGGTACTTGTATTCAGTCTTAAAAATGTGGTATTGGGACAACCCTAGTAGCAATGAAATGAAGTAAAGTAAAAACATTGTGAAAACAGTGGTGAATGTGTGTATGTGTATATCTAAGTAGACCAACAAATTAATGCTTTGAAATAAATAATGAAAAATTGTTAAATGTGTATGTAAAATAAAGTGAAAAAATTAAAGTGTGGGGCGGCACAGTGGTGTAGTGGGTAGCACTTTCGCCTAGCAGTAAGAAAGGTTGCTGGTTCGAATCCCAACCACAACACTACCTGCCCGGAGTTTGCATGTTCTCCCTGTGCCTGCGTGGGTTTCCTCCCTCACTCCAAAGACATGCTGGTAGGTTAATTGGATCCTGTCTAAATTGTCCCTAGTATGTATGAATGTGAGTTTGGGACCTTATATTGTAAGCTCCTTGAGGGTAGGGACTGATGTGAATGTACAATGTATATGTAAAGCGCTGCATAAATTGACGGCGCTATATAAGTAACATAAATAAAGTACAATAAAAAGTGAAAGATGGAATCTGTATTGCGATAAATATTACAAATGTTGGACAGATCCATATACATGATGCATTAATTAATGTATAGTTAGTATATAAAAAGAATATATGCAATCAAAATAAGGGATAAGGAAGGGGAAGAAAAGGAGGAAGGGAAAAAGAAGAAATGTGTAAGCTTTGTTCCACTTTGCTGTGACCTGTATTTTGGATGACACCTTGTTGAATAAAGGCAAATATTTTCGGAGTGCGGCTGTCCAGAATTTCTTTGATGTCTAACTGCTCCGTAAGGCGTTTAAGGGGCTACGCAAGCACTCAGGCAAAAAGATGCCATGTGGTGCTTGAGTTGGTCTGTTTAGGACACAGGAGCCACACTGGGGCAGAGATTCTGAGAGCTCTTCAGGGGCAGGCTTAGAGGTGGTTGACACCAGGAATGGTTGTATGCGACAATGGCACCAACCTCCTCTCTGCCCTCTAACAGAGACACTTGACCCATGTTCCCCTTTTGGCTGAATTTGGTGGTGCAGTGGTTCTTGAGCAGGTACCCGGGCTTACAGGATCTCCTGAGGCAGGCCAGGAAAGTCTGTGGTCATTTCCGCCGGTCATATAATGCCAGTGCTCGGCTGGCTGACATTCAAAGAGAATGCAACCTGCCCAAGAACCGCCTCATTTGTGAAATGCCCACCAGGTGGAACTCAACGTTGGCAATGCTGCAGTGGCTGCACATGCAGCAGAGGACCATCAATGAGTACCTATGTGAGTATGGTACCAGGACAGGGTCAGGGGAGCTTGGCTTTTTTTCCCCACGCCAGTGGCTAATGATCAAGGATGCATGCACTGTCCTGTCACCATTTGAGGAGGCCACGAGGATGGTGAGCAGTGACAGTGCATGCATCAGTGATACCGTCCTTCTTGTTTTCCTGTTGGAGCACACGCTTCATGGAATAATGGACAGGGCACGTGAGGCAGAACAGTGGGAGGAAGAGGAGAACTTCCTTACCTCTCTAGGCCCCCTTTATCCAGATAGTATTCCTGCGGGCCCGCCGATCACACAGGAAGAAGAAGAGGAGGAGGATTGTGTCAGCATGGAGGTGGAGGATAACACTCAGCATCAGCAGCAGACTTCAAGGAATCGTTTGCAGTCCCCAGAAACCCATGGAGTTGTTCGTGGCTGGGAGAAGGTGGTTAAGGATCATGTGATCCTTAGTGACCCAGAGGACTCAGGATCTAATGCCTCTGTAAACTTACACAGCATGGCCTCCCTGATCCTGAAAAGCCTGCGAAAGGACCCTAGGATTCGTGGTATCAAGAAGAGGGATCATTACTGGCTGGCAACCCTTCTTGATCCACATTAAAACGGTAGGGTTGCAGAACTTATCCAGCCTTTGCAGAGGGAGCAGAGGATAAAACATCTTAGGGAGGCTTTCAGAAAGGTTTGTGCAATGCATTTCCAGAGCCTGGGAGGTTACAATTTCCTGGTGCTGGACGTGTTTCTGAGGCTTCGTTCAGTTACAGAAAGAGCGGTGGAGAAGGTGGCTGGCTGACCCATGCCTTCAGACAATTCTTCAGTCCTCAGTGCCAAGGTCTGATCGGTTCCAGCAACCATCGCCAGCATCTGAATTACATGGTGCAGGAATATCTCGGGGCAAGATCAGACTTGGAGACCTTTCCACCAGAACATCCACTGGGTTACTGGGCCTTGAGGATGGACCACTGGCCAGAGTTTGCTCAATATGCAATTAAGCTACTGGCCTGTCCTGCATCCAGCATTCATTCTGAACGCATTCAGTGCTGCTGGAGGCTTTGTAACCGATCACAGTGTGCGCCTGTCCAAAGACTCTGTTGATCGGCTCACATTCATAAAAATGAATCAGTCTTGGATCACCAGCTACCAAGCACCTCATGCTGATGTAACCAATTGATTTTTTCTATGGATGTGGGAACCCTTGAAGACTTCATATGCTGAGTGACTATCCTATTATGCTGAGTGACCTATTCCTCCTCAATCTTCATGATGATAGCTTCTAAGAATATTTTTGGTTCAGGGCACCACCACCACTGCCTAAGGCCCAATTTTTCTGCCCCTGTTTAACAGGGGTGTGTAATTACAATTTTTGATCAAATATTTAACAGCAGGGCTCATTCCTGCGCTCAACAAGAGTATCTGTGAGGCATTACATTGTTGTGCCACCACCTAAGGCCCAATTTTTCTGCCCCTGTTTAACAGGGGCATGTAATTACAATTTTTGCTCTAATATTTCACAGCAGGGCCCGTTTCTGCGCTCAACAAGAGAATCTGTGAGGGGTTACAGTGTTGTGGCACCACCACCACTGCCTAAGGCCCAATTTTCCTGCCCCTGTTTAACAGGGGCGCATAATTACAATTTTTGATCTAATATTTCACAGCAAGGCCCGTTCCTGCGCTCAACAAAAGTATCTGTGAGGCTTTACAGTGTTGTGCCACCACCACTACCGCCTAAGGCCCAATATTTCTGGCCCTGTTTAACAGGGGCGCATAATTACAATTTTTGATCTAATATTTCACAGCAGGGTCCGTTCCTGCACTCAACAAGAGTATCTGTGAGGCTTTAAAGTGTTGTGCCACCACCACTGCCTAAGGCCCAATTTTTCTGCCCCTGTTTAACAGGGGTGTGTAATTACAATTTTTGATCTAATATTTCACAGCAGGGCCTGTTCCTGCGCTCAACAAGAGTATCTGTGAGGCTTTACAGTGTTGTGCCACCACCACCACCGCTTAAGGCCCAATTTTTCTGCCCCTGATTAACAGGGGCATGTAATTACAATTCTTGATATAATATTTCACAGCAGGGCCTGTTCCAGCGTCCACCAAGAGTAACTGTGAGGGCTTACAGTGTTCTGGTACCACCAACACCTAAGGCCCAATTTTCTGCAGAGTGTATAAGACAGGCTATACCATATAGTATATACAGGCGGTCCCCTATTTTCAAACATCCGACTTACAAACGACTCCTACTTACAAACGGAGGGAGGCAACAGGAAGTGAGAGGAAATCTACCCCTTTTTGGGGAAAAAGGTGTCTCCACTGATGCTTTATCACCAATCCTAATTTCCCTAATAACCAAAAATGTTCAAAATCCAATTGTCATTGGGACAGAAAGTGAGGTGAAATCTTCTGAACAGGGGCACAGACAGAAAAACAAATGTTACAGGGGTATTAACCCTTCCCTATGTTATCCAAAAAGCTTAAAAATAGATTTTTTGGCTGGAGCTACACTTTAAAAATGTACCTGTTCCAAATTACAAACAGATTCAACTTAAGAACAAACCTACAGTCCCTATCTTGTTTGTAACCCGGGGACGGCCTGTATACTGCTTTTTTTTAAATTTGATCGCAGGGTTCCCCTTAATAATCATACCAGACCCAAAGGGCTTGGTAATGGGCTGGGGGGGACCCATGCCGTTTTTCTCAATGATTATCATCTATATTGCCGGGACCCGACATTACATTACAGCCGCAAGCAGTTTTAGATGACTTTTATTCCTTTAGAAATGTTATTTTGTGCAGGGACTGTTCTAAACACAGGAGAAATGCGCCGCTTTACAAGCATACTATAGTCACCCCCCAGGCACGATATATAAAGGAATATTTCACTTTTATTGTTTCACTTTAAACATTATTAAAATCACTGCTCCCGAAAAAACGGCCGTTTTTAAAACTTTTTTTTGCATTGATACATGTCCCCTGGGGCAGGACCTGGGTCCCCAAACACTTTTTATGACAATAACTTGCATATTAGCCTTTAAAATTAGCACTTTTGATTTTTCACGTTCGAGTCCCATAGACTTAACGGTGTTCGCACAAATTTTTTGCATGTTCTGCCGCGAACCGAACTGGGGGGGGTGTTCGGCTCATCCCTAATTGAGAGTTTAGTTATGCATAACGGGCATAAAGCCCAACAGGGTATATTGAAGGATTTGGGGAAATTACAGATTATATCCTCTGACTGAATCAGCGATAGGCTCAATGAACAAGAGGACATGGCCATTGTCCAACAGGGACAAAAAATTTAATTGAGTACTGGAAGGTTCTAAACTGGCACAGAACAAGGTTTAAACAAAATTGTGCAAAGTACTTGCGTGAAGTTTGTCGTGTAGAGCCGTCCACCGCTATTTGAAAAGCCTTTAATGTCCTATCATGTTTATGATAAAAGTAGACATCATCCCTCTGGGGGGTAGTATTTTATCGATTGTGCATTTTTTGCTTAAGTTCCTTTAGAAATGCTTTCATCATTAATTATTGCTCAACATCCAAAAGCACCAACCCCTCATAATAACATGTGTCTAGCAGCTTGTGATCAAATAAACATCAATGAAAAGAAGATAATGTGTATAAACAATCTATGAATGAGTAAAGAAACAAATAGTATTGTGCATTGTCTCATTGTTGATTGATGTCCCCATGCAGAATCTGTACTCACCACCAGTTCATCAAAAAGTGACTTTAAACTTTTGAACAGTAGATCCCTTTTATCATTCCTTCAGTAATGTACTCATAAATCTTCTAGGTGTACATTTGATAACAGTCTTGCCATATGCTCTAGCTATGGCTCTGTCATCAATCAGAAAATAACTAGAAAATTGAAAACACTGATTTGAGCACTCTGTCAGATACAAAAGTGAAATACATTTTTTTCTTTAACAATAAACAAATTAAATAATTAAAAAGTTGATTCTCTGACCTACTAAACTGTTAGCAAAATGTGTATGTTCTTTGCTTGATAAAAATGAATGGGACAAAATAAAATTATTAAAGTTTTCTGACCAGCTTTGCTTTCAACTTTTCTTTACTATTTTTTTCACTAGGATAATTTGCCCTTTTTTTATATACTATATAATTAGTTATGTTTTGAAATGTGAAATGTCAGGCTCCTGACTGTTAATTAGCACATGCATTAAGATTCTTTAATCAATTCACCTTCGGGAGATTTACCCCCCTCATGACCAGGCCATTTTTTTGCGAAAGTGCACTGTGTTACACTGTGGTTTTTCCACAAATTGAGCTTTCTTTTGGTGATATTTGATCACCACTGTATTTTTTTCTTTTTGCACTATAAACAAAACAAGACAAACAATTTTGAAAAAACACAATACTTTTTACTTTATGCTATAAAACACATCCAATAAAAAAAAAGAAAAAAAATGTCTTAATAAATTTAAGCAAATATCTATTCTGCTACATGTTTTTGAGATATGAGATATATTTACGGATTTTTGCTTTATACTAGTAATTGTGGCGAGCAGCAACTTATAGCAGGACTGCGATTTTGTGGAGAACAATTGAACACTGACATTTTTGACACTTTGCGGGAGCCAATGACACTAATACAGTGATCAGTGCTAAAAAATATGCACTGTCACTGTACTAATGACACTGACTTGTAAGGGGTTAAACATCTAGGGTGATAAAATGGTTAACTGTGTGCCTAACCAATGTTTTTGTGTACACTGTGTGCTGCTTTTAGTAGGGGAAGAGATCAATTGTAGTCCCTGGTGATGGGCAGGTGCCAGATATAATCAAGTGCCCTGTGCCTGGCACCTGGAGATCGGCTTCTGCTGCGTGCGCCCCCTGCAGGCAGACATCCGGAATCACGTATATACACGTGATCCAGCACACAGCTGCTGCCCTGTAGCAGTAAAAAGGGCTATAGGGTGGTCAGCAAGATGTTAATTAATAAAGCCCTGACCAACAATTACACAGAAAGATTTAAAGTATATGTAAACACTAACAATGGACTATGGTTTTCCTCCTTTTTGCATCTATTAAATATACCAGATATTAATATCTAGGGGGATGTATTTTGTAGTCCTACCACACTGTACACAGCCTTAAAATGGCCTGAACAAAGCCTGAAAATAATCAATGCAACCAAGTTGAAATCTATTAAATGTTTTTTGTTTGGTTTAGTAAATTTTATGTTGGAAAGAGGGCAAGGCAAAAGCTTTATTATGGTAGTGCTTTTCAAATTAATAGTCCTCTCTTTAGGACCCCTTTCACATGAATGTGTCATTCCCTAGTAATCCTCACCCTACAAAACTTCCTCACGAGACAACCTGGCGCTCATTGGAGACTTAATGAATCACTCCTGAGTGACCCAATCAGGTCCAAGGAAATTCAAGACTCTTTAAAAGAATACTTCTCCCTAAATGATGTTGAGGATATCTCTCTGGAGACCCTGTGGGCTGCCCACAAAGCGTCCATTAGAGGCAAGTTGATTAGTATGGCCACCCGGGTCAAGAGGGAACGACAGATTGACATAGAAAGACTGGAAAAGGCTTTTCTAACTCTAAAAACCTGACACAAGCAATGCCCCTCAAAGACTTCTATAGAACAATTAGATGCTGTGAGATTGGAGCTGAACTTGGCCCCCACAGAGAAAGCAGAGAAACTTTGGAGTGGGGTCAAATTATATATGAGCTCCATGCTAGCCTCTAAACTTGCCCCCAGATACAGAGTTCACACCTCTCCTCAGATTAGAATAGCAGGGCAGCCATCTACAGCTAACCCCAACAGTATTCTCAAATCATTCCAAGACTTTTACTCTCAGCTCTATAGCTCTCCCCCAACTGACCCTGTGCTGGAAACTCTCTCTTTTCTGAAGGATCTTCCTATACCGTCCCTATCCACTGAACATAGAGATTCGTTAGAGCCCCCCTTCTCGACAGAAGAAATTGTGGAGGTCATAAAAGGCCTCAAAAAGGGATCAGCTGCCGGACTTAATGGCCTTTCGGTTCCTTACTATAAGACATTTGCCGACACCCTTGTCTCCTACATGGCACTTTTTTTCAATGCAAAGACTCAGGGCTCCCCCTTAGACTCTCATCTTAACACAGCCTACATAACCGTAAACCATAAACTAGAGAAAAACCTAGAGGAGGTGGGGAATTATAGATCTCCCTAATAAACAATGACCTTAAGATCCTGAGGAAGATTTTAGCCAATCGCCTAGCATCCTTCATCAACCAGTACATCCACAAGGACCAAGTGGGCTTCATCCCAGGTAGACAGGGCCCAGATCAAGTCAGCAGGGCAATCAACATTATCTCCCTACTTCAATTAGGCTGGGACCAGGGTCCCAAACAGGAAGGGATGTTGCTCTTCCTGAACTTGCACAAAGCATGCAACTCCGTGACCTGGCCTTACATTTTCACCCTCATGGAGCGCTGGGGTTTCGGCCAGCGCTTCATGGGGGTGATACATGCCCTCTACTCCTCCCAAAAGGCCATGATACGCCTGCAGGGACTCCACTCAAAACCCCTACATGTATCTAGGGGAACCAGACAGAGCTGCCCGCTCTCCCCTTTAATTTTTACTATTGCTATTGAATTCTTGGCGATTGCAATACACTACAATACAAACATCCAAGGAGGGTCCTGTGGCCCTCAGACTCATAAATGTGGTTTGTTCACCGGTGACCTCCCCTATCACGACTCTCCCCAATCTTTGCAAACTTCTAAACTACTTCTCAATCATCTCAGGCCTACAGGTGAACTACTCCAAATCTCAAGCACTGAATGTATCCCTCAAACCAAACGTAGTCGCAGCATTGCAAAATTCATTCAAATATGAGTGTAGTACCTCCTCTATTAGGTATTTGGGAATCACTCTCACAGCCAAAATCGAGAACTTGTATTCAACTAACTTCCCACCGATGTACCGGAAGTTAGCATCTGACCTTACCAGCTGGGATAAGGGGGTTTGTCCTGGTTGGGGAGGATACATTTGGTCAAAATTACTCTCCTTCCCCGACTGCTCTACTTGTTTAGAGCCATCCCAATCAACATTAGAAAGGATCACCTAAAATCCTTTCAAAGTAAGATTACACAATTTATCTAGGGGGATCGGGCCACAGGCTTCCCCAAAAAACCCTATTCCTCACTAGGTCTCACGGTGGGCTGGGAATCCCTGGCCTACTATGGTACTATCAAGCAGCGAGGTTAGCCCAATTATCCACCGTCTATTCCAAACTTGAAAAAACAGATTGGGTCCGCATTGAGAAACAAGCTGTTCCAAACCATACTATAGACTTTCTCCTTTGGGCCCCCTACAGGGAATGCCCCCCAATTTTATCACCTATCCTTTCTCAAACCATGGCCCTGTGGGACATGATGAGACGGTGCCCTCCTTGACCTCAGAATGTAGATCCCTCGCTCATATATTCCACAACCTGGACTTTCCGCACGGTCTAGACATCAAGTCCTTCCAGTGGTGGTTGGACAAGGGGTTGTATCGCATCGGGCACTATTTCACCCCCTCAGGCCCGGTTTCCCAGAATTTCTGTGTCCGGAAGCTAGAAATGCCATCCTCAGAGCACTGCAGATCCCATCAGATACAGCACTTCCTCCACAAGATATGGAAAAGGAAACCCATTCCTCCCAGATTTACACCATATGAAATGTGGTGTGGACAGGCCATGGATCAGAGAGGTGGGATCTCAGACCGTGACTACTAGGGATGAGCCGAACACCCCCCGGTTCGGTTCGCACCAGAACCCGCGAACGGACCGAAAGTTTGCACGAACGTTAGAACCCCATTGACGTCTATTGGACTCGAACGTTCGAAATCAAAAGTGCTCATTTTAAAGGCTAATTTGCATGGTATTGTCCTAAAAAGGGTTTGGGGATCCGGGTCCTACCCCAGGGGACATGTATCAATGCAAAAAAAACTTTTAAAAACGGCCGTTTTTTCGGGAGCAGTGATTTTAATGATGCTTAAAGTAAAAAAAAAAAGTAAAATATTCCTTTAAATATCGTACCTGGGGGGTGTCTATAGTATGCCTGTAAAGTGACGCGTGTTTCCCATGTTTAGAACAGTCCCTGCACCAAATGTCATTTTTAAAGGAAAAAATCTCATTTAAAACTGCTTGCGGGTTTAATGTCATGTCGGGTCATGGCAATATGGATGAAAATCAGTGAGACAAACGGCATGGGTACCCCCCAGTCCATTACCAGGCCCTTTGGGTCTTGTATGGATATTAAGGGGAACCCCGCACCCAAATTAAAATAAGGAAAGGTGTGGGGCCACCAGGCCCTATATACTCTGAACAGCAGTATACAGGCGGTGCAAACAAGACAGGGACTGTAGGTTTGTTGTTAAGTAGAATCTCTTTGTAATTTTGAACGGGTACATTTTTAACGCGTTTAGCTCCAGCCAAAAAAATCTTTTTTAAACTTTTTGAAAAACATAGGGAAGGGTTATCACCCCTGTGACATTTGTTTTGCTGTCTTTCCTCCTCTTCAGAAGATTTCACCTCACTTTTTTGTCCCAATGAAAAATGTTTTTTGAAAATTTGGGTTTTTTTGTGGAACAAGGATTGGAAAGCATCAGTGGAAAGGAGAAATTGTTTTCCCATATTAACTCTTACAGGAGAGAATTTCCCTTCCTAGGGGTAGATTTCATCTCACTTCCTGTTGTCTCCTTCCGTTTGCAAGTAGGAGTCGTTTGTAAGTTAGATGTTTGAAAGTAGGGTCCTGCCCTATATACTCAGCAGAAATTTGGGCCTTAGGTGTTGCTGTGGCCACAACACTGTAAGCCCTCACAGGGCCCTGCTGTGAAATATTAGATCAAGAATTGTAATTACACGCCCCTGTTAGACAGGGGCAGAAAAATTGGGCCTTAGGCACTGGTGCTGGTGCCACAACACTGCAACCCCTCACAGACACTCTAGTTGGAACGCAGGAACGAGCCCTGCTGCAAAGTATTGCATCAAAAATTGTAATTACACGCCCCTGTTAGACAGGGGCAGAAAAATTGGGCCTTAGGCACTGGTGCTGGTGCCACAACACTGCAACCCCTCACAGACACTCTAGTTGGAACGCAGGAACGAGCCCTGCTGCAAAGTATTGCATCAAAAATTGTAATTACACGCCCCTGTTAGACAGGGGCAGAAAAATTGGGCCTTAGGCACTGGTGCTGGTGCCACAACACTGCAACCCCTCACAGACACTCTAGTTGGAATGCAGGAACGAGCCCTGCTGCAAAGTATTACATCAAAAATTGTAATTACACGCCCCTGTTAAACAGGGGCTGAAAAATTGTGCCTTAGGCACTGGTGGTGGCGCCCAGAACCAAAAATGTTCTTACAAGCTATCAGCGTGATGATTGAGGAGGAAGAGGATAATTACTCAGGGATAGTCACTCAGCATCAGCATAGGCAGTCTTTGAAGGGATCTGAGATTTCAAAAAAAATTATTCGGTTACATCAGCATCAGGTGCTTGGTAGCTGGTGGTGATCCAAGACTGATTCATTTTTATGAAGGTCAGCCGATCGACCGAGTCGGTGGACAGACGCACCCTGTGATCGGTTACCACGCCTCCAGCAGCACTGAATGTGCGTTCCGAAAGAACGCTGGATGCAGGACAGGCCAGTAGCTCAATTGCATACTGTGCAAGCTCTGGCCAGTGATCCATCCTCAAGACCCAGTAACCCAGAGGATTTTCGGTGGGAAAGGTGTCCAAGTCTGATCTTGCCCCTAGGTATTCCTGCACCATGTAAAACAGACACTGGCGATGGTTGCTGGAACCGATCATACCTTGGGGCTGCGGACCAAAAAATTGTCTGAACGCATCGGTCAGACGGCCACCTTCTCCACCGCTCCTTCTTTGACTGACCGAAGCCTCAGCAACACGTTGTCCAGAAACAGGAGTTTGTAACCTCCCAGTCTCTGGGAACGCGTTGCACAGACCTTTCTGCAAGGCCTCCCGAAGATGTTTCATCCTCTGCTCCCTCTGCGATGGCAAGATAAGGTCCGCAACCTTACCCTTGTAACGTGGATCAAGGAGGGTTGCCAGCCAGTATTGGTCCTTCTCCTTGATACCACGCAGCGTGTGCTCCAACAGGTGGACAAGGGGGACAGTGTCACTGATGCATGCACTGTCAGTGCTCACCATCCTCGTGGCCTCCTCGAATGGTGACAGGACAGTGCATGCATCCCTGATCATGGCCCACTGGCGTGGGGAAAAAAAAACAAGCTCCCCTGACCCTGTCCTGGTGCCATAGTCGCACAGGTACTCATTGATGGCCCTCTGCTGCGTGTGCAGCCGCTGCAGCATGGCCAACGTTGAGTTCCACCTGGTGGGCATGTCACAGATTAGGCGGTTCTTGGGCAGGTTAAACTCCTTTTGGAGGTCCGTCAGCCGAGCACTGGCATTATATGACCGGCGGAAATGCACACAGACTTTCCTGGCCTGCCTCAGGACATCCTGTAAGCCCGGGTACCTGCCCAAGAACCGCTGCACCACCAAGTTAAGGACGTGAGCCAAACAGGGCACATGGGTCATTTGTCCCTGTCGGAGGGCAGAGAGGAGGTTGGTGCCATTGTCGCAAACCACCATTCCTGCCTTAAGTTGGCGTGGCGTCAACCACCTCTGAACCTGCCCCTGCAGAGCTGACAGAACCTCTGCCCCAGTGTGGCTCCTGTCCCCCAAGCACACCAGCTCAAGCACCACATGGCATCTTTTGGCCTGCGTACTTGCGTAGCCCCTTGAACGCCTACGGAGCACCGCTGGTTCCGAGGAAGAGGCCATGGAGGAAGAAGAAGAGGAGGGGGTGGAGGAGAGAGGTGTGTCACAATCAGCATTTTGGAGGCGTGGTGGCGGAACAACCTCCAACACTACCGCACCTTGTCCTGCATCCTTCCCAGCTGCCAGCAGAGTCACCCAATGCGCCGTGAAACTTAGGTAACGTCCCTGTCCATGCCTGCTGGACCATGAGTCAGCGGTAATATGCACCTTACCGCTGACCGCCCTGTCCAGCGAGACATGGACATTGCCTTCCACATGCCGGTAGAGAGCCGGAATCGCCTTCCGTGAGAAAAAGTGGCGTTTGAGTACCTGCCACTGAGGAACCGCACATTCCACAAACTCAGGGAAGGGGGCAGAGTCTACCAACTGAAAAGGCAGCAGTTGAAGTGCTAGCAATTTTGCCAAGCTAGCATTCAACCGCTGGGCATGTGGATGGTTGGGAGCAAACTTCTTTCGGCGGTGCAGCAGCGGGGGCAGGGAAATTTGCCTGGTACAATCTGACGTCGGTGTACCAAAAGCAGATTGCCCACAAGTATTTGGCTGTGACACACCTAATTCTACACCTTCATTCCTCTCACTGCAGGTCTCAGAGAGGACTGAAGGTCTAGTGGGGTTGGAAATCTCAGCTGATGAGGAGCAAGGAGAGATCCTCTTTGTTCTTTGGTGTGGGTCTTTTAGATACGCTTGCCAACGAACTGCATGGCAGGTCAACATATGTCTGGTCAAGCATGTGGTACCCAAGCGGGAGATGTTTTGGCCACGCGAGATACGCTTGAGACATATGTTGCAAATAGCAGCGGTGCGATCTGATGCACTCGTCTCAAAAAAGGCCCACACCAAAGAACTTTTTGAATAACGCGCAGAGACTGCAGCGCCCTGCACATGTGGAGCTTTGGGGTGTGATGCAGTCAATGTGCTGCCCTTAGGCTGGCCCCTGGAGGGCATCCTGCCTCGTTGGTGATGTGCCGCCTCCTCCTCCTCCTCCTCCTCCTCCTCTCTCCTATCAGGCACCCACGTTGAGTCAGTGACCTCATCATCCCCTCCCTCCTCATCACTGGAGCAAACCTGGCAGTATGCTGCAGCAGGGGGAGCATGACTGCCAGATTGCTGTCCTTCTTGGGCACCCCCTCTGTCCGTGCTCATGTTACTGCCTTCATCGAGCTCAGTATCATCATCAGAGCCTTCCAAACGCTGGGCATCCTCCTGGAGCATGTACCCAACACTGTGGTCAAACAGTTCGAGGGAATCCTCATGAGGACATGGTGGAGCTAGGGAAGGAGTCACTGATGACATTGAGCTGAGGGAAGAGGCCGCTGCTTTGCCAGACAAAGCACCCTGGGCATGGGTGAGAGAGGATGGGGAGGATGAGGACGGCTTGGTCATCCACTCGACCAAGTCTTCCGCATGTTGCGGCTCAACACGGCCAGCTGCCGAAAAAAAGGCCAAGCGTGTCCCATGGCCACGTGCTGATGAGGATGCACCGTCTCCACGACCAGCACTAGACACAGAGCCTGCTTGCCCTCTCTTATTGGCTTGTGACTGTCTGCCTCTCCTTCTTGGCCTTCCAGACATACTAATGGCCTGTAGCTGCACTAAGCTGGGATAGAACACCTGTAATTTTCTTCAGGTAGCTTTATATACTGTAACCAGACAAGCCTGCCTGTCAGTAGGAAGATAACAGGAACGGATCTAGCTGAACACTGTGAGCAGGACGCACTGCACTAAATGTAAATAGCAGGAACGGATCTAGCTGAACACTGTGAGCAGGACGCACTGCACTAAATGTAAATAGTCTAGAAGATAACAGGAACGGATCTAGCTGAACACTGTGAGCAGGACGCACTGCACTAAATGTAAATGGCAGGAACGGATCTAGCTGAACACTGTGAGCAGGACGCACTGCACTAAATGTAAATAGCAGGAACGGATCTAGCTGAACACTGTGAGCAGGACGCACTGCACTAAATGTAAATAGCAGGAACGGATCTAGCTGAACACTGTGAGCAGGACGCACTGCACTAAATGTAAATAGCAGGAACGGATCTAGCTGAACACTGTGAGCAGGACGCACTGCACTAAATGTAAATAGCAGGAACGGATCTAGCTGAACACTGTGAGCAGGACGCACTGCACTAAATGTAAATAGTCTAGAAGATAACAGGAACGGATCTAGCTGAACACTGTGAGCAGGACGCACTGCACTAAATGTAAATAGCAGGAACGGATCTAGCTGAACACTGTGAGCAGGACGCACTGCACTAAATGTAAATAACAGGAACGGATCTAGCTGAACACTGTGAGCAGGACGCACTGCACTAAATGTAAATAGCAGGAACGGATCTAGCTGAACACTGTGAGCAGGACGCACTGCACTAAATGTAAATATCAGGAATGGATCTAGCTGAACACTGTGAGCAGGACGCACTGCACTAAATGTAAATAACAGGAACGGATCTAGCTGAACACTGTGAGCAGGACGCACTGCACTAAATGTAAACAGTCTAGAAGATAACAGGAACGGATCTAGCTGAACACTGTGAGCAGGACGCACTGCACTAAGTGTAAATAGCAGGAACGGATCTAGCTGAACACTGTGAGCAGGACGCACTGCACTAAATGTAAATAACAGGAACGGATCTAGCTGAACACTGTGAGCAGGACGCACTGCACTAAATGTAAATAGCAGGAACGGATCTAGCTGAACACTGTGAGCAGGACGCACTGCACTAAATGTAAATTGCAGGAACGGATCTAGCTGAACACTGTGAGCAGGACGCACTGCACTAAATGTAAATGGCAGGAACGGATCTAGCTGAACACTGTGAGCAGGACGCACTGCACTAAATGTAAATAGCAGGAACGGATCTAGCTGAACACTGTGAGCAGGACGCACTGCACTAAATGTAAATAGCAGGAACGGATCTAGCTGAACACTGTGAGCAGGACGCACTGCACTAAATGTAAATAGCAGGAACGGATCTAGCTGAACACTGTGAGCAGGACGCACTGCACTAAATGTAAATAGCAGGAACGGATCTAGCTGAACACTGTGAGCAGGACGCACTGCACTAAATGTAAATAGTCTAGAAGATAACAGGAACGGATCTAGCTGAACACTGTGAGCAGGACGCACTGCACTAAATGTAAATAGCAGGAACGGATCTAGCTGAACACTGTGAGCAGGACGCACTGCACTAAATGTAAATAACAGGAACGGATCTAGCTGAACACTGTGAGCAGGACGCACTGCACTAAATGTAAATAGCAGGAACGGATCTAGCTGAACACTGTGAGCAGGACGCACTGCACTAAATGTAAATATCAGGAATGGATCTAGCTGAACACTGTGAGCAGGACGCACTGCACTAAATGTAAATAACAGGAACGGATCTAGCTGAACACTGTGAGCAGGACGCACTGCACTAAATGTAAACAGTCTAGAAGATAACAGGAACGGATCTAGCTGAACACTGTGAGCAGGACGCACTGCACTAAGTGTAAATAGCAGGAACGGATCTAGCTGAACACTGTGAGCAGGACGCACTGCACTAAATGTAAATAACAGGAACGGATCTAGCTGAACACTGTGAGCAGGACGCACTGCACTAAATGTAAATAGCAGGAACGGATCTAGCTGAACACTGTGAGCAGGACGCACTGCACTAAATGTAAATTGCAGGAACGGATCTAGCTGAACACTGTGAGCAGGACGCACTGCACTAAATGTAAATGGCAGGAACGGATCTAGCTGAACACTGTGAGCAGGACGCACTGCACTAAATGTAAATAGCAGGAACGGATCTAGCTGAACACTGTGAGCAGGACGCACTGCACTAAATGTAAATAGCAGGAACGGATCTAGCTTAACACTGTGAGCAGGACGCACTGCACTAAATGTAAATAGCAGGAACGGATCTAGCTGAACACTGTGAGCAGGACGCACTGCACTAAATGTAAATAGCAGGAACGGATCTAGCTGAACACTGTGAGCAGGACGCACTGCACTAAATGTAAATAGCAGGAATGGATCTAGCTGAACACTGTGAGCAGGACGCACTGCACTAAATGTAAATAACAGGAACGGATCTAGCTGAACACTGTGAGCAGGACGCACTGCACTAAATGTAAATAGTCTAGATAGAAGATAACAGGAACGGATCTAGCTAAACTGAATACAGTGTATATATATATATATGCAACACCTGGGATGCATATATATACACAATACACTGTAAGTGCAGCTAACTGACTGACTGTTCTGCCTAATCTATCTAACTCAAATCAAATGACACTGTCTCTCTCTCTCTCTATCTCTTAGCACACCGGAACACACACTACACAGGGCCGCCGTGCAGGCGGCCTTATATAGTGTGGGGCGTGTACTAAATCCCCTGAGCCATAATTGGCCAAAGCCACCCTGGCTTTGGCCAATTACAGCTCTCTCTACTGACGGCGCTGTGATTGGCCAAGCATGCGGGTCATAGTGCATGCTTGGCCAATCATCAGCCAGCAATGCACTGCGATGCCGCAGTGAATTATGGGCCGTGACGCGCCACACGAATTTGGTGCGAACGGCCCATATCATTCGCAATTCGGCGAACGGGCGAACAGCCGATGTTCAAGTCGAACATGGGTTCGACTCGAACACAAAGCTCATCCCTAGTGACTACCTATTAGTTACCTAGAACTCCTGCAATAGCCCTCCTGAACTCCAACATCCCTAATATACCTAAGGCCAACCACAGATTAATACACTTTATGTTCCTGGGGGCCAAAATGACCATAGCTAAAGCTTGGAAGCAGCTGAAGGCCTCCCTCTTAGCAGCCAATTGCAAGATCTCATGGATCGTGTCACAGGAGAAACTTGCTAGCATACTTGCAGACACAGTGCTGACGTTCGAGGCTGTATGGGAACCTTGGTCCCTGCACGTGGGTATCCCCCTACGCCAAATTTTAGTGGCGCATCATGACCCATAATTCACTGCGGCATCGCAGTGCATTGCTGGCTGATAATTGGCCAAGCATGCACTATTACCTGCATGCTTGGCCAATCACAGCGCCGTCTGTACAGAGAGCCATAATTGGCCAAAGCCAGGGTTATAAGTGGCTTTGGCCAATTATGGCTCAGGGGGTTTAGTACGCGCCCCACACTATATAAGGCCGCCTGCATGGTGGCCTTGTGTAGTGTGTTATGGCAGCGGAGAGAGATAGACAAAGAGACAGTGTCATTTGATTTAAGTTAGATAGAGTAGGCAGGCAAGTCAGTTAACTGCACTTACAGTGTATTGTGTATATATATGCATCCTAGGCATTGTATATATATATATATATATATATATATATATATATATATATATATATATATATATATATATATATATATATATATATATATACTATATTCAGTTTAGCTAGATCCGTTCCTGTTATTCTCTTCCTACTGACAGGCCGGCAGGTGTTATTACAGTATTTACAGTATTTACAGTTAGTGTACTGTGTCCTTTGCACAGTGTGCACCTAAAGCTACCTGAAGATAATTGCTGGTGTTCTGATCCTATTAATACCATAGGCAGGCAGATGCAGTATTTACAGTTAGTGTACTGTGTCTTCTGCACAGTGTGCACCTAAAGCTACCTGAAGACAATTGCTGTTGTTCTTATCCTATTAATGCCACAGGCAGGCAGCTGCAGTATTTGCAGTTAGTGTACTGTGTCCTCTGCACAGTGTGCACCTAAAGCTGCCTGAAGACAGTTGCTGGTGTTCTGATCCTATTAATACCACAGGCAGGCAGCTGCAGTATTTACAGTTAGTGTACTGTGTCCTCTGCACAGTGTACACCTAAAGCTACCTGAAGACAATTGCTGTTGTTCTGATCCTATAAATACCACAGGCAGGCTGCTGCAGTATTTACAGTTAGTGTACTGTGTCCTCTGCACAGTGTGCACCTAAAGCTACCTGAAGACAATTGCTGGTGTTCTGATCTTATTAATACCACAGGCAGGCAGCTGCAGTATTTACAGTTAGTGTACTGTGTCCTCTGCACAGTATGCACCTAAAGCTGCCTGAAGACAATTCCTGGTGTTCTTCTGATCCTATTAATACCACAGGTAGGCAGCTGCAGTATTTACAGTTAGTGTACTGTGTCCTCTGCACAGTGTGCACCTAAAGCTACCTGTAGACAATTGCTGGTGTTCTTCTGATCCTATTAGTATCACAGGCAGGCAGCTGCAATATTTACAGTTAGTGTACTGTGCCCTCTGCACAGTGTGCACCTAAAGCTACCTGAAAACAATTGCTGGTGTTCAGATACTATTAATACCACAGGCAGGAAGCTGCAGTATTTACAGTTAGTGTACTGTGTCCTCTGCACAGTGTGCACCTAAAGCTACCTGAAGAAAATTGCTGTTGTTTCTGATCCTATTAATACCACAGGCAGGCAGCTGCAGTATTTACAATTAGTGTACTGTGTCCTCTGCACAGTGTGCACCTAAAGCTACCTGAAGAAAATTGCTGCTGTTCTTCTGATCCTATTAGTACCACAGGCAGGCAGCTGTATCATTTACAATTTGTGTACTGTGTCCTCTGCATAGTGTGGACCTAAAGCTACCTGAAGACAATAAGACAATTGCTGGTGTTCTTCTGATCCTATTAATACCACAGGCAGGCAGCTGCAGTATTTACAGTTAGTGTACTGTGTCCTCTGCACAGTGTACACCTAAAGCTGCCTAAAGACAATTGATGGTGTTCTGATCCTATTAATACCACAGGCAGGCAGCTGCAGTATTTACAGTTAGTGTACTGTATCCTCTGCACAGTGTGCACCTAAAGCTACCTGAAGACAATTGCTGATGTTCTCATACTAATAATACTACAGGCAGGCAGTTGATTCTGCTAGCTGCAGTATAATCAGTATATATATATATTTATATATACACATCCTAGCTTTGTGCAGCTACATCTCACTGTAGGCCATTAGTATGTCTAGAAGGCCAACAAGGAGAGGCAGACAGTCACAAGCCAATAAAAGAGGGCAAGCAGGCTCTGTGTCTAGAGGCAACAGTGCTGGTCGTGGACGCGGTGCATCCTCATCAGCATGTGACTGTGGGACACACTTGTCCTTTTTTTCGGCAGCTGGCCATGTTAAGCCGCAACATGCCGAAGACTTGGTAGAGTGGATGATCAAGCCGCCCTCATCCTCCTTATCCTCTCTCACCCAGGCTCAGGGTACGTTGTCTGGCAAAGCAGATGCCAACACGGCCTCTTCCCTTGGCTCAATGGCATCAGTCACTCCTTCCCTAGCCCCACCATGTCCTCCTGAGGAGTCCCCCGAACTGTTTGACCACAGTGTTGGGTACATGCTCCAGGAGGATGCCCAGTGTTTTACAATAAAAAGGGGGGATGATTAATGCGCTACCCAAAAAGGACAAAGAAAAGAAAAAAGCTGCTACAAACCATGTGACAAAAATGCAAACAAATACTAAATAAATAAATTGTAGCGCTAAAACACATGTGTAAAATATGAACAGAGTGTCTCTGTAAACATAAAAATAATGTCCCAGTAATGACGTGTTGTCAAAGAAAAAGTGGTCCACAGTGAATGAGTGCAATCAGTGTGACGGTTCTTTCTGCTTCTCAACTGTCAGCTCAGATGTCATCAAACTAACGAATAGATGGGGTACGCTTACCCGAGCTGTTGGATTCTACTGCCATGAGCATAGAATCAATCGAGCTGTATGCCACCAAGGGCAGATGTGTGAAGTGGTGGAGGCAAGGTGGAACCTCTGCAGGGCCAAGATGTCACCTCTAGATCCACAGGAACAAGGCAGGATTGGTTCCAAGATAAAAGCTGTTTCTCAGTTCTCGGAAGTGTGTGGAGAAAAAGAGGGATGCTTCCACATAGTGTAAATCAGGGTAATTTATTACTAAAAAAACACAGTACATAAAAAGTGATCACGAATAAAAAGGCAGTGTACAGGGTATATAAAAAACCGCCCTATGCGTTTCGATTCAACGACCTTCAACAGGGGCATATAAGACCCTCATGACACTGCCCATATTTATAAAATAGTACTTACATTCAAAGATAATACAAGACCAATCGGCTGTGAACGTATGAACAACAATGAATCTTTTTGGACAAGGAGAGCGTCCCCCATTGGAGTATGACACACCCTCTCCTAAAATCCAATCAATGTGATTGTAGTTAAATGTCTCCATATACATCTACTAATAGGGGTATCTGATCTCACCCATATCCATAAAGGTTGGTGGAATTCTGAGTGGGCGTCCACATGCTTGAAGCCCGGGAAACGGGTGAAACCTAAGCACGTGACGCCGACACCAAAAAATGTGCGTACCGCACGTGCAGGTTGCCAATCAATGATTCACGCCGTGTTCACGCGGCCGTCACGTGACGCGTAGCAACTCCTCCATGTGACGCCTTATGTGAAGGTTGCTAAGCAACTGTGACGCCGTGTCGAGGAAGCCCGTGACTACGCGAGTGCGCTCGCACGGCGAACACCTGACACGCAAACTGATCTCCCATGTGACCCCTGACGTGGGTCAGACAGGAAGAGCGTGTCAGCGTGCTGGAAGGAATGGTGTGCATCCTGCAGGGAAATCTACACAAAAACTAAGTAGTTACGTGACACTCCCATAGTTTAAAGGGGGCACGTGATAAGTACCAGGTTACCAAAAAATATGGAAAGTGAATAAAAATAAACATAAATCTAAACAATAAAAAATGAGGTGGACAAGGCCGGAACTCTGCACACTGTACCACATCATAGCCAAATATTTAATTCTAACCAAGGGGTGTGTTTGTATAAAACTAAATGAAGTATGAATGAATAAAATAAAAAGGAATAATAGATGAATGTAAATAAAAATAAGGAAGAACAAAGAATATATACCACAAAAAATATTAATGAAGTGAAAATAATAATAATGAGGCCCCAACCTTTTGGGGTTAGGATTGAGTAAAATAGGGTGGAATAAAATTGCACTAGACATAGAAAATTATGAAAGATTAATAAATGAATTCAGATCCCACTCTACGTTAAGCCCAAACGGAAAATAAGATCTGAGCTCATGTATCCAATACGTCTCTAACTTAGAGACACCCCGTAAACGAGACTCACCCCGCCAATGGGGAACAAACCTATCAATCACTTGGAATGTACTTCCCGTGGGGTCTTTATTGTGATGTGATAGGTAATGTCGGGGTACCGTATGTTTATCTTTGCCACCTTATATGCCAGCAATATGTTCGTTCACACGTACGGTGAATGTTCTGATGGTCCTACCCACGTATTGCTTCTTGCATGGGCAAGTAAGCAAATATACCACATATTGAGTGGCACCGGTGGCAAATTCTCTCATATGGTAAATGCGCAAGGTAGTAGTGGAACTAAAAGTGTCAATTTTATGTCCCATCATGGAATTATGTGCGCACACATTACATCTACGACATGGATAAAAGCCTTGGCACTGTTGGAAGAAGGAGACTTTCTTTGGAGGGTCTATAATGTTGGGGGCAATTTGTTCTTGTATAGAGCGGGCATCTCTGAAAATGAATCCAGCATTACCGGGTAACACGGGACCTAAAAGTCTGTCACTGTACTTTCCAATGGTTTCTGAAAATGGCTTTTATTTCCTTAAACTGAGTGGAATATGTGGTGAAAAAGGACCATTTAGCTCTAGAGTCAGAAGTATTGGTAGGACGAACACACTTTTATCTTGAAACCAATCCTGCCTTGTTCCTGTGGATCTAGATGTGACATCTTGGCCCTGCAGAGGTTCCACCTTGCCTCCACCACTTCAAACATCTGCCCTTGGTGGCATACAGCTCGATTGATTCTATGCTCATGGCAGTAGAATCCAACAGTTCCGGTAAGAGTATCCCATCTATTCGTTAGTTTGATGACATCTGAGCTGACAGTTGAGAAGCAGAAAGAACTGTCACAATGATTGCACTCATTCACTGTGGACCACTTTTTCTTTGAAAACACGTCATTACTGGGACATTATTTTTATGTTTACAGAGACACTCTGCTCAGTGTTTTGAAGGCTCCGATGATGGTACCCAGCTAGAGGAAGGCAGTAACATGAGCCCAGAGAGAGGGGGTGCCCAAGAAGGACAGCAATCTGGCAGTCATGTTCCATCAGCTGCAGCATAATGCCAGATTTGCTCCAGTGATGAGGAGGGAGGGGATGATGAGGAAGTCACTGACTCCACGTGGGTGCCTGATAGGAGAGAGGAGGAGGCACATCTCCAACGAGGCAGGATGCCCTCCAGTGGCCAGCTTAAGGGCAGCACACCGACTGCATCACACCGCAGAGCTCCGCATGTGCAGCGCGCTGCTGTCTCTGCACATTATTCCAAAAGTTCTTTGGTGTGGGCCTTTTTTGAGATCAATGCATCAGATTGCACTGCTGCCATTTGCAACTTATGTCTCAAGCGTATCTCGCATGGCCAAAATATCACCCGCTTGGGTACCACATGCTTGAACAGACATATGTCGACCTGCCTTGCTGTTCATTGGAAAGCGTACCTAAAAGACCCACACCAAAGAACAAAGCAAACCTCTCCTTTCTCCTCATCAGCTTGTACCAGGAAAATTTCTCTGCCCCAGCTGCTGCACCGCTGAAAGAAGTTTGCTCCCAGCCATCCACATGCCCAGCGGTTGAATGCTAGCTTGGCTAAATTGCTAGCACTTCAACTGCTGCCTTTTCAGTTGGTAGACTCTGCCCCTTTCTGTAAGTTTGTGGAATGTGCAGTTCCTCAGTGGCAGGTTCCCAAACACCAATTTTTCTCATGGAAGGCGATTCTGGCTCTCTACCGGCATGTGAAAGGCAATGTCTTGGCCTCGCTGGACAGGGCAGTCAGCGGTAAGGTGCGTATTACCGCTGACTCATGGTCCAGCAGGCATGGATAGGGATGTTACCTATCTTTCACTGTGCACTGGGTGACTCTTCTGGCAGCTGGGAAGGATGCAAGACAGGGTGCAGTAGTGTTGGAGGTTGTTCTGCCACCACGCCTCCAAAATTCTACTAGTGGTGATTCTGCCACACCTCTCTCCTCCACCCCCTCCTCTTCTTCTTCCTCCATGGCCTCTTTCTGTGCTGATTTGTCATTGGAATCAGCGGTGCTCCGTAGGCGTTCAAGGGGCTACGCAAGCACGCAGGCAAAAAGATGCCATGCGGTTCTTGAGCTGGTGTGCCTGGGGGACAGGAGCCACACTGGGGCAGAGATTCTGGCAGCTCTGCAGAGGTGGTTGACACCACGCCAGCTTAAGGCAAGTATGATGGTTTGCGACAATACCACCAACCTCCTCTCCGCCCTCCAACAGGGACAACTGACCCATGTGCCCTGTTTGGCTCACGTCCTTAACTTGGTGGTGCAGAGGTTCTTGGGCAGGTACCCGGGCTTACAGGATGTCCTGAGGCAGGCCAGGAGAGTCTGTGTGCATTTCCGCAGGTCATATAATGCCAGTGCTTGGCTGGCTGACCTCCAAAAGGAATTTAACCTGCCAAAGAACCGCCTAATCTGTGAAATGCCCACCAGGTGGAACTCAATGTTGGCCATGCTGCAGCATCTGCACACGCAGCAGAGGGCCCTCAATGAGTACCTATGCGACTATGGCACCAGGACAGGCTCAGGGGACCTTGTTTTTTTTTCCCCACGCCAGTGGGCTATGATCAGGGATGCATGCACTGTCCTGTCACCATTTGAGGAGGCCACGAGGATAATGAGTAGTGACAGTGCATGCATCAGTGACACTGTCCCTCTTGTCTACCTGTTGAAGCACATGCTGCGTGGAATAATGGACAGGGCACTTGAGGCAGAACAGAAGATCACTGGCCAGAGCTTGCACAGTATGCAATTGAGCTACTGGCCTGTCCTTCATCCAGCATTCTTTTGGAATGCACATTCAGTGCTGCTGGAGGCTTTGTAACCGATCACAGGGTTGCCTGTCCACCAACTCGGTCGATCGACTGACCTTAATAAAAATAAATGAGTCCTGGATCACCACCAGCTACCAGGCACCTATTTTTTTTTTTAAATGTCAGATCCCTTCAAGACTGCCTATGCTGATGCTGAGTGACTATCCTGTAATCCTGAGTGAATATCCTCTTCCTCCTCAATGATCATGCTGATAGCTTGTAAGAACATTTTTGGTTCTGGGCCCAATTTTTCAGCCCCTGTTTAACAGGGGCGTATAATTACAATTTTTGATGCAATATTTTGCAGGAGGGTTCGTTGCTGCACTCAACTAGAGTATCTGTGAAGGGTTGCAGTGTTGTGGCACCAGCACCAGTGCCTAAGGCCCAATTTTTCAGCCCCTGTTTAACAGGGGCATGTAATTACAATTTTTGATGCAATACTTTGCAGCAGTGCTCATTCCTGCGCTTCAACTAGAATATCTCTGAGGGGTTGCAGTGTTGTGGCACCAGCACCAGTGCCTAAGGCCCAATTTTTCAGCCCGTGTTTAACAGGGGCATGTAATTACAATTTGTGATGCAATACTTTGCAGCAGTGCTCATTCCTGCGCTTCAACTAGAATATCTCTGAGGGGTTGCAGTGTTGTGGCACCAGCACCAGTGCCCAAGGCCCAATTTTTCTGCCCCTGTTTAACAGGGACATGTATTTACAATTCTTGATCTAATATTTCACAGCAGGGCCCATTCCTGCGCCCACCAAGAGTAACTGTGAGGGCTTACAGTGTTGTGGCAACACCACCACCACCACCACCACCACCAAAGGCCCAATTTTTCTGCCCCTGTTCAACAGGTGCATGTAATTACAATTCTTGATATAATATTTCACAGCAGGGCCCATTCCAGCACCCACCAAGAGTAACTGTGAGGATTTACAGTGTTGTGGCACCAGCACCACCACCACCAAAGGCCCAATATTTCTGCCCCTAGTAAACAATGGCATGTAATTACAATTCTTGATCTAATATTTCACTACAGGGCCCATTCCTGCCCCCACCAAGAGCTTACAGTGATGTGGCAACACCAACACCTAAGGCCGCAATTTCTGCATAGTATATCGGGCAGGCCCCTACTTTCAAACATCCAACTTACAAACAGCTCCTATTTGCAAACGGAAGGAGACAACTGAAAGTGAGATGAAATCTACCCCTAGGAAGGGAAATTCTCTCCTGTAAGAGTTAATATGGGAAAAACATGTCTCTTCTTCACTGATGCTTTATCACCAATCCTTGTTTCACTAAAAAACCCAAATTTTCAAAAAAACATTTGTCATTTTGACAGACAGTGAGGTGAAATCTTCTGAAGAGGTGCACAGACAGCAAAACAAACTTTACAGGGGTGATAACCCTTCCCTATGTTTTGCAAAAAGCTTTAAAATAGATTTTTTGGCTGGAGCTACACTTTAAAAATGTTCCAGTTCAAAATTACAAATATTCTACTTAACAACAAACCTACAGTGCCTGTCTTGTTTGCACCGCCTATATACTGCTGTTCAGAGAATATAGGGCCTGGGGGCCCCACACCTTTCCTTTTTTTAATTTGGGTGCGGGGTTCCCCTTAATATCCATACAAGACCCAAAGTTCCTGGTGATGGACTGGGGGGGTACCCATGCCATTTGTCGAACTGATTTTCATCCATATTGCCAGGACCCGACATTACATTAAAGCCGCAAGCATTTTTAAATTACTTTTATTCCTTTAAAAATGTCATTTTGTGCAGGGACTGTTCTAAGCACGGGAAACATGCGCCACTTTACAGGCATACTATAGACACCCCCCAGGTACGATATTTAAAGGAATATTTCAATTTCTTCTCTTTTCTCTTTAAGCAGCATTAAAATCACTGCTCCCGAAAAAACTGTCACTTTTAAAACTTTTTTTTGCATTGATACATGTCCCCTGGGGCAGGACCCAGGTCCCCAAACCCTTTTTAGGACAATACCATGCATATTAGCCTTTAAAATTAGCACTTTTGATTTCAAACATTCGAGTCCCATAGACTTTAATGGGGTTCTAAAGGTCGCTCTAACTTTCGTTCCGTTCGCAGGTTCTGGTGCGAATCGAATCGGGGGATGTTCGGCTCATCCCTAGTCTGCAGCAAGAGAATTCTATGCAACAGAGAGCAACTGATATGTTTGAAAAGCTTGGCACTGCCTATTAGGACCTGTAGGGTACAAACAAGTCTGTGTAAGGACATTCTATCTTTGATTCTGACTTAGAGTTTTCTGCCTTGAAACAATTCCTGATTTTTCCTACCACTAAAACCAATAACAATTATTTCCCCCATAATCCCCCGTAATTCCCCAATCCCCCATAATGTAAAACAGAAATGTTTAGCAATTATAGTGAAAATGTTTAATTTTGTGCTTTGTTTAGGGGTGATGCTGGAACTCCAGTTAAACATATTTTGATATAGGAGTACATAAGAATTATAGGAAACTAACTGGTATTTCAACCATGCATAGTCAAGATTATAGAAGAAATTTATATAGACTAGCCCTTTAAAACTAACAGTGCACCATGGTGCAAAAAATGGCAGACAGGTCATGTCAATAAAATGACCGCTATTTCATTAGGCCAGTGTTTATCAAATAGCTAGATTTTGTAGTTCATATTAAGATACAACATTCAAATTACACTCTTATTCTAAGTTGTAAGAAACAGAAGGCATATCCAACATAAAATCATTACTTTTTATAGGAAACTGTGGAGCAATTTCCATGGCAATCTCTTATTTGAGATAGCACATTAAAGTGCCTCGTTATGAAGGAAAAAAATGTTCCCGCAAGCTGTTTCTGCCATTATTATTATGACACAGCTAGAACAATAATAAAAGGGGTCATTGGCCATCTGGACTAGTCTGAACATTTTATACAGATATGGTGGCTGAATATTCAATGGCATTCCAGTAAAGGAATCATTTATAGTGACTGTCCTTTGGGGTTTCCTAACAAAATGCAAAGATGAAATGTATTGAATGACTCTTGTCTTACAAGCTGGAAATTTACACTGATTTCATACAGTGGCTTGACCATAAATCACAGAAACATGAACAAAGGCTCTTTTGTGCTGCATAGTTTTAATTATGAATTAAAATTTAAATTTTAACTCAAATTATAGCTCAAACAGGTCCAACACGCATTCACTAACTAATCAGAAAACTAGGTCAAATCTGCGATGAGAGTAAGCCAAGGTCTTTTGTATATTATTAAAGCTTTCTTACTTGCAGAGTGGATTTTTTGGTGCATAAAACACCAACAAATTCCTAAGATTTCTTAAATAAATAATTAAACCTGAATAAACAAATAAATAGTTTACATTTACAAAAAGTGCTGGTACCTTTTATTGAAGTGAATTCATTACAAATATCTTTTTTATGAAAATGTAGTGTAGGCTTCACCAGAACATTGATTTTCAACCAGCTTGACAATCACTTTTTCAGACCTCCCCAAAACAGCAACAATTATAAATTTATATCAGTAGCTGAGAGGTCCAAAACCATAAAAATAGCACAATTTTTTTAAAGACCTGAGTAAAAGCAAACACAGAAGAAAAAAAAACAGAAAAACGTGAAGAGGAAGTTGAAATAGAAAGAAAACAAAAACCATCACATCATAAAGATCTTTAATTTATCTAAACACGATCTGACAACTAAATAAGATACATATAAATGTTTTGTAGACTTTTAAACATATAGAAGGAAATTATTCTTAGAATTTCACTAATTATTATTATTATTATTATAATACACAATTTATATAGCGCCAACAGTTTACGCAACGCTTTACAATGTAGTGGGAGGACAGCACAATTACAGTACAGTTCAATACAGAAGGGACAGGAGGGCCCTGCTCATAGAGATTACAGGGAGGGGGTTATGGTACAAAAGGTAATAGATGCAAGGAATGATTTGATGGGGGTGGCTTGGGGACAGTTGTTAGGTGGGTTTGGGATAGGCTTCCCTGAATAAGTGAGTTTTCAGGGATCTCCTAAAGGTTGACAGGTTAGGGGCTTATCGGACATACCGGGGCAGGGAGTTCCAGAGGATGGGAGAGGCTCTGGAGAAGTCCCAAAGGCAAGCATGAGAGGAGGTAACAAGGGAGCTAGAGAGCAGGAGGTCCTGGGAGGAGCGGAGGGGACGATTTGGGCGATGAGGTTGGTGATGTAGCTGGGGGCGATGTTGTGGATGGCCTTGTCTGTTGTAATTAGTATTTTGAATTTTATACAGTGGGGTAGGGAAAGCCAGTGAAGGGATTGGCAGAGCGGGGCAGCAGTCACAGATCGATTAGTGAGGTGTATTAGTCTAGCCGCAGCATTCATAATAGACTGAAGGGGGGGTATCCTGCATAAGGGTAGGCCATTAAGGAGAGAGTTGCAGTAGTCAAGGCAGGAAATAATGAAGAAGTGAATAAGTTGCTTTGTGGTGTCATTAGTCAGGAAGGGTCAAATTCTGGAGATGTTGCGGAGGTTAAGGCGGCAGGATTTAGCCAGTGATTGTATGTGGGGGCTGAAGAAGAGGTCAGAGTCAAGGATTACACCCAGCACCCTGGCATGTGTGGAGGGACCAATGGTTGTGCTGTTGATCTTAATGGTAAAGTCATGAAGGAGTGGACCGGGAAGGAGAAAATATAACAAGCTCAGTTTTAGAAAGATTGAGTTTGAGAAAGTGGTGTGGCATCCATACTGATATATCAGTCAGTAAGTTTGAGATCTGTGAGGAGATCGAAGGGGGTGAGTTGAGGAGTGGAGAGATAGATCTGGGTGTCATCGGCATAGAGGTGCTATTAGAAGCCATGGGAGGTTATCAACCCGCCCAGGGAAGAGGCATAGAGCAAGAATAGGAGGGGCCCAAGGACGGAGCCTTGTGGTACCCCAACAGAAAGAGGAAGAGGAGCAGAGGAGATGGAGTTGTAAGTGACACTGAAAGTGCACTGAGATGGGTAGGAGGAGAACCAGGATAAAGCAGAATCATGGAGGCCAACGGAGTGTAATTTGCTGAGGAGGAGCAGGTGGTCAACTGTGTCGAAGGCAGCAGAGAGGTCTAAGAGTATGAGTATGGAGTAATGGCCATTGGTTTTAGCAGTTAGTAGGTCATTGGTGAGTTTTAGTAGGGCAGTTTCAGTGGAATGTTGTGGATGGAAGCCAGACTGTAGAGGGTCGAGAAGGTTGTTGTCTGTGAGATAGCGACTCATTTGGTCATGGACAAGACATTCGATGAGCTTGGAGGCAAACGGGAGCAGGGATATGGGTCAAGTTATTCAAACAGGTGGGGTCTAGTGAGGATTTTTTAAGTATGGGGGTAACCAGTGCATGTTTGAGCGGGGAAGGAAAGGTGCCAGAGGAGAGGGAGAGGTTGAAGATGTGGGTTAGGGAGTTTAAGATAGAGCGGGAAGTAATTGTGAGGGGACAGGGTCCAGGGGACAGATGGTGAGGTGGGCCATGAAGAGGAGTTTATCAACTTCATCGGTGGTAACTGGGCAGAAGGAGGAGAGTATTGAGTACGGTGTTGGACCTGATGTGTTGGGTAGCGGAGGAAGTTGAATGCTGGATATCTCCTTGTGAATTGTGTTGATTTTGCTTTTGACATGGTTGATAATCTGTTGAACGGTAAGCAAGTTGGTGGGTGGGGGCAGTGGGGGGTGAAGTAAGGAAAAGAGTTGACAAGGTTTGAATGCAAGGGTTTTGATTAGAGTGTTGTAGTAGGTTTGTTTAGCAGTGAGGAGGCAGGAGTTGTATTTTAGAAGGGCAGATTTGTAGAGGGTAAAGTCTTGCAGGAATTTAGATGTACGCCATGCTCGCTCAAGAGCACGGCTGCGTCTCTTGAGACTTCTGGTGTTGTCTATTTGCCAGGGTTGTGGCAGATGGGGCCTGGTTCTGCATGTTGAATGAGGCTGTACGTCTAGGGAGGATGACAGCGTGTTGTTGTAAATAGAAGTGGTTAGGTCTGGGCAGGACAGTGGTGCAATTTTATCGTAAAGGCCATCAGTAGCAGAATGAAGACGGGAAGGGTTGAGGTTGCGAAGGTTTCTGCGGGTAGTGGTTTGTGGGTTTGTAGCATGGAAGGTAGGAGACAAGGATAGTGTGAAACAGAAAAGGTTGTGATCAGAGAGAGGAAAGGGGGTGTTAGAGAGCTTGCAGGGAGTACAGCAATGGGAGAATACGAGTTTGAGAGTATTGCCGTTGGAGTGAGTGGTGGTTTGTGTCCATTATGTTAGGTTAAAAGAGGAGGTTAGGTTGAGTAGTTGAGAAGTGGTTGCAGTATTAACATTGATTGGAATGTTAAAGTCACCTAGGATGATGGCAGGTACTTCAGAGGAGAAAAAATAGGGTAGCCATGCAGAGAAGTCATCCAGAAAGTGCGACACTGGTCCCAGAGGCCGATAAATGACTGGGACCCTCAGACAAGGTGGAGAGAAAAGATGAATGCAGTGAACTTTGAAAGAGCAGGGGGAAAGAGAGGGAGGTGTGGGAAGAACCTGGAAGGTGCATCGTGGGTAGAGGAGAAGTCCAACGCCACCTCCTCTTCGTCCACTGGGTCTGGTGGAGTGAGTCCAGAGGAGGCCACTGTGGGACAGGGCAGCTGGAGAGTTAGTGTCGAATTCCTGGAGCCAGGTTTCGGTAATAGCAGATAGATTAAGGGATTTGCAGAGGAAAAGGTCATTGACAGAAGCTAATTTGTTGAAGACTGAGTGGGCATTCCAGAGGGCATATTAAGAGGTGGGCTGACTTGTGGAATCAGGGGAATTGGGATGAGAAGGTGGGAGTTACGACTATTATTGAAGGAGGAAGACAGCCAATTTTGGGGGCAGGAATTGGGTGTGGGAGGGCCGGGGTTTGGTGCGATGTCCCCAGACATTAAAAGTAGTAGAAGGGTGAGGGCGGTAAGGCGGGAGTGGGATTTATAGGAGGGCAGATGCTGTAGTGGAGTGGAAGTGGTGATACTGTGTGGGCTTAGAATGAGCAGGAGGTGATAAGTGCAGTAATATTGAGTGGGCAGAAGAGAGGGAGAAATGTACAGGTTGTGGGCTGGAGAGGGGGGTAAAGGAATGAGAGTTTGAGGCAAGAGGACATTATAGCAAAGATTAGTGTGAGCATGTTGGAGGATGGGGAGATGGGAATAGAAGGAAGGCTGAGGAAAGTTAGATGAGGAAAGTTAGATGATGAAGGGAAACTAATGTCTATACTTGCTCTTTTGTAGCAGTGCCTTAGTCAAAGTGCCCTGTACAAGTGCCAAACACTTGTCGTCGGAGAGACACTTTGCGAAAGAAGTGGCCAGCCCAAACCCCCGCCTGCAGTCCCAAGAAATGAATTACATTTATACTGGGATGGTGTGGGGGGAAGTTCACAATTATTCAATTAGGAGCTGATAAAACCAGGCTTGTGGGGTTGGCCTGGGGGGGGGGGGGGGCTGGCTATACAATTAGCATATAATAAAACATACCTGTATGGTATAAATTATAAATCATAAATTATAAAGTAAAATATAAACCATACAACTGGTCTGCACAGAGATAATTATTTATCTCAGTTATGTATAGTGCCATATATAACACAGAAACAGCATTGTGGGTGTTTGGGACTTTTAAGGCACCCCCACACCATCCCAGTATAAATGTAGTTCCTGATGGATGAATGGATGGATGGATGGATGGATACAAGGGTGCACTCCATCAGTGTGGTAATATCCTCATCATCATAGAAATAAACAGAGGAGAATGTCTCATATTGTATGATTGTCAATATGCTACCCTTTCTATTATGCCCTGTACACACGGTCAGATTTTCCGACGAAAAATGTGCGATCGGAGCTTGTTGTCGGAAATTCCGAATGTGTGTGGGCTCCATTGGACTTTTTCCATCGGAATTTCCGACACACAGGGCAGGCTATAAAATTTCCGACAACAAAATCCGATTGCGTCAATTCTGACCGCGTGGGGACAATTCCGACGCACAAAGTGCCACGCATGCTCAGAATAAATTCCGAGACGGAACTGCTCGGTCTGGTAAAATTAGCGTTCGGAATGGATATAGCACTTTCGTCACGCTGCAATGTTTTAAATAGTTTAATGCAGCGCACTCTCTTCTTCTTCATAATGCTAGAAGAATGAAATAGTTTTGCTGCTCATATTCACACAGACTTCTCACTAACTTCTTTCTTTATTATTTATCGTGGTTTCATCAATATAATACTTGTATTTGTCACATCTACCGAAAAAAAAATGTTTTTGATGTTTTTAGATTAAATAATTATTTTTGGATTTTTTAACGCCTGATCTTGTGTTTTTTTTTTTAACTCCAAAATATTTTTGGATGTGTTTTGTGTGTCAAGTTACCACAACACCATTATTATTTTGTATTATTTAATCTCAAGGAGATTGGTTGATGTTGGTGTCTCTTGTTCATTTCACATTGTATTTTTGAAATATACCTGCCTCCTCACAAGCAAACTTTGCCTTTTGAAGGAAAACACACATAGGCGAGTATAATTGAAAAAAAAATTCCTTTATTAAAGGCTCATAACCAAACAAAGAGGGAGGCAACGCTGGATAAACAGCAGAAATTGGCAAAGCCTTTGGCTCCCAAGGCAGACATCAACTATTTTACTGCAAAATTGGTGGCCTGAGGAGTCCATATATAAGGGAGTACAATCTGGTCCAGAAGTCCAAGAGATCATGAACAGCAGCAGATGACATGTATGTCCCCAGGCTGTGGTCATACAAGAGCCTGCATCTTTTGTCAGACCAGACTGAACCCAGGTCATCACTCTCTGGTCTTTCTTACACGCTTCCTTCCCAGCTGTGGCTCTGGTAGTGGAGGTGTGGCAGGAGGAGGAGTAGGACCTGGAGGAGGAGGAGGACCTGGAGGAGGAGGACCATGGGTGAGCTCACAAATGTGGCTTTGGCATGTGAGTTGGCCCCTCAACCTCTTATTTAGTGCTTCTAAAATGAGAAACTCACATAAGAGGCGTTGGCCCTCCTCCATTTGCTGCATTTTGCATACTGTTAGGTCAGCAAAATCCTCTTCAACACTGTGGGGTGTTCTGAGGGCCTCAGTAGCCTTCCAAAATAGGCCAATTGCTGCCTCCTCCAGGTTACTCCTCTTCCTGCCACTTTTTCTTTAAAGGCGAGAGGAGGGACTTGGGTATCGGGCAGCCTACTTGTCCCGGCCACCTCCTGGCTGAGACTTTCCTGTGTATGAAAAAGGGACATCGTTTTAGTTTTTGGTTCATCAATCACAATCAGAAAATAGGAATCCAAAATAACATATATTTAACATCATTAATATGACAACCAGAAATATTTAGAAGAATGCTATACCTTGCTCAAGCTGGGCTCCTCCACATGTTGCTATCTGGAAGGCCCAGGTTGGACGTCTGAAGCCTCAGCTGAGGGGGAAGGAAGTGTGGAAGGAAGAGTGGAGATTCCTGGCCTGGGTTCAGTCTGACCTGCCAGAAAATGCAGGCTGTCATAGTACCACAGCCTGGGTACATAAATGTTATCTGCAGCTCCTGATCTCTGGAACTCCTGGACCTTCTTGCGCTCCCTTAGATAAGTGCTCCTCAGGCCACCAATTAGGATCTTCAAATAGGTGATGTCTGCCGTGGGGATCACCGGCTTCACAAATTCGAGCAATTGATCCAGCGCTGCCTTCCTCTTTGTTTGATTCTTTTAATGTGGGTGGTTTACCTGCCACAGACAGGGCAGCTCCCTAAACATATCAATGAATATGGTGATAAAGTCCTGATCCTTCAATATATCCATTTTCTCTCAAGACACAACACAAGACAAACCCTGTCAGGCTAAAGTCTGCTAATCTTGTCCCAATATAGGCCTCAATCTCTAAGCAGTATAGGCCCAAGTTTAAATGTTACCTTCGTTATCACAATCGCCGCTTCCGATACTCCTTCCTCCGCTCGCAGATCGTACGTACTACGTACGCGTGTTACGCTTTATATATACTGTGCATGTGTGAAACTCCACCCACCCCTGACGTTCTTTCTAGTCTATTCCCCGCCCCTTCTTGTTCAGGGCAGTGGGGGAAGAGCACATGGTGGAGACACAACAGGTGCGTGCTAATTACAGCAACGAGGAGGAGGAGGAAAGGCTGGAGCCAGAAACGTCACAATCCCAGAGGAGACGATTTAAGGCATCGAATATGCCCTTTGTGGAGATGTTGGAGATGGTCGACATAATGAAGAGGGCCGACTATGACAGGAAGTATGGACCTTACCCCAACCCCAATGTCAGAAAGGCCAAGATCATGACTAAAGTTGTGAAGCAGTGGCGGAATTATAGGGGTCGCAACAGTCGCAAGTGCGACTGGGCCCTGTAGTTCTCCGCCATGTCAGGGGGCCCATCAGCCGCCCGCCCGCCGAGTGAGGGGCTCGCCCGCCCGCCCGCCGTGTGAGGGGCCCACCTGACTATCCAGAGGTGTGTGTGTGACTGTGTCCATCCATCATGACATGTTTCACTGTGTCGGGTGCCGGGGGGGAGGGGGGCTTTCACCCGCTATGCCTGCACGCTGAGCTGAGGCCTAAGGGACTGTGTGTGCTCCGCCCCCGCCTATCCAGAAAGAGAGACTGGAAGGGAGGCGGGGCGGACAATGGAGCGCACCAATTCACTGAAGGCGGGGGAGGAGCTCTGCCCTCTGCTTCTGCGCAGTGTGCAGTACCTACGGTGGCGTGTGACCTGTCCTGAGGCAAGCACAGCATCCTGGGCTGGAGGAGGAACGCCGATTCTGAAGGATTGCTAATTCTGACTTCGTTCTGAGGAGGGGGAATCGATCGATTGATTGGCGGTAAGTCCCCATTTTGCACTCCAATCGATCGATCCCAACCTCCACCACCTCTGCGGCTCTGCCTCTTACTGATCCCATCCCCCCACGACCACCACTGATCTCATCCCTATCCACCCCACCCCCCATCACCTCTACAACAGAGGAGATGGGGGGTGGGGGGATAGGGATGAGATCAGTGGTGGTGGTGGGGGGATGGGATCAGTAAGAGGTCCCCCTCCAGTACCCCCACCACCCCCCTCCAGTGCCACCACCACCCCCCTCCAGTGCCACCACCCCCCCTCCAGTACTACCACCCCTCTCCAGTACCACCACCCCCCTCCAGTACCACCACCACCCCCCTCCAGTACCACCACCCCCCTCCAGTACCACCACCACCCCCCTCCAGTACCACCACCCTCCCTTCCAGTACCACCAACCCACTCCAGTACCACCACCACCCCCCTCCAGGCTGCACCGGTGACACAGGCTGCACTGGGGACATAGGTGGCACTGGTGGACACGGACAGGCTGCATTGGGGACACCGGCTGCATTAGGGACACTGGCTGCACTGGGGACACAGGCTGCACTGGGAACACGGCAGGCTGCATAGGTGACACTGGCTGCACTGGGGACACTGGCTGCACTGGGGACACCGGCTGCACTGGGGACACCGGCTGCACTGGGGACACTGGCTGCACTGGGGACACAGGTGGACACGGGCAGGCTGCATTGGGGACACTGGCTGCATAGGTGACTCTGGCTGCACTGGGGACACTGGCTGCACTGGGGACACTGGCTGCACTGGGGACACTGGCTGCACTGGGGACACGGGCAGGCTGCATAGGTGACACTGGCTGCATAGGTGACACTGGCTGAATAGGTGACACTGGCTGCACTGGGGACACTGGCTGCACTGGGGACACTGGCTGCACTGGGGACACAGGTGGACACGGGCAGGCTGCATTGGTGACACTGGCTGCACTGGGGACACTGGCTGCACTGGGGACACTGGCTGCACTGGGGACACAGGTGGAAACAGGCAGGCTGCATTCATTGGTGACACTGGCTGCACTGGGGACACTGGCTGCACTGGGGACACTGGCTGCACTGGGGACACAGGTGGACACGGGCAGCACTGGCTGCACTGGGGACACAGGTGGACACGGGCAGGCTGCATTGGGGACACTGGCTGCATAGGTGACTCTGGCTGCACTGGGGACACTGGCTGCACTGGGGACACTGGCTGCACTGGGGACACGGGCAGGCTGCATAGGTGACACTGGCTGCATAGGTGACACTGGCTGAATAGGTGACACTGGCTGCACTGGGGACACTGGCTGCACTGGGGACACTGGCTGCACTGGGGACACAGGTGGACACGGGCAGGCTGCATTGGTGACACTGGCTGCACTGGGGACACTGGCTGCACTGGGGACACTGGCTGCACTGGGGACACAGGCTGCACTGGGGACACAGGCTGCACTGGGGACACCGGCTGCACTTGGGACACCGGCTGCACTTGGGACACCGGCCGCACTGGGGACACTGGCTGCACTGGGGACACCGGCAGGCTGCATAGGTGAGACTGGCTGTGCTGGGGACACTGGCTGCACTGGGGACACGGGCAGGCTGCATAGGTGACACTGGCTGCACTGGGGACACTGGCTGCACTGGCTGCATAGGTGGACACGGGCAGTCTGCATTGGGAACACCGGCTGCATAGGTGACACTGGCTGCATAGGTGACACTGGCTGCACTGGGGACACCGGCTGCACTGGGGACACAGGTGGACACGGGCAGGCTGCATTGGTGACACTGGCTGCATTGGGGACACCAGCTGCACTGGGGACACTGGCTGCACTGGGGACACTGGCTGCACTGGGGACACCGGCTGCACTGGGGACACAGGTGGACACGGGCAGGCTGCACTGGAGACACTGGCTGCACTGGGGACATTGGCTGCACTGGGAACATGGGCAGGCTGCATAGGTGACACTGGCTGCACTGGGGACACTGGCTGCACTTGGGACACCGGCCGCACTGGGGACACTGTCTGCACTGGGGACACTGTCTGCACTGGGGACACTGTCTGCACTGGTGACACCGGCTGCACTGGGGACACCGGCTGCACTTGGGACACCGGCCGCACTGGGGACACTGTCTGCACCCACAAAACATCAATGATCTCACAACACCTCAAGACACCATTCACATACTACTATGCTACAGACAACCAGGACCAAAGACCAATCTCCTTACTCCACTCACTGAATTCTTCTCAATACACACCCTAAAAACCAAAAACCTTCTGGTACTTGGGGATTTTAACCTGTGGGCTAACTCTGCCCAAGACTCTATCGCAACCGCCTGCGTCAACCAAATGGAAGAACTAGGCCTTCAACAACTGATAAATGCTCCCACGCGCGGTTCAGGACACACTTTAGATCTCATCTTCAAACAGAATATGGACATCAACATATTTGACAATACTCCACTACCATGGACGGACCACCATGCTATCAAATTTAAAATCACCACTAACACCATCCTTCAAAAACATAAACGCGCAACAACAACACACTGGAATAGATCTCAGAAGAAACTACACTCCGAACTCTTCAAAACTACATTATCAAGCAAAATTCTTTTGCTAAACTCAAACCTCTCAACGGAACAAACACTCAACGCCCTAAACAATGTATTACTACAAACAGCAGACTCAGTGGCACCAAAATGCAGAACACTCGTCCGCAAAAAAAACTTGAGTTGGTTTAATGGCACTCTCACCCTACTCAAGCAAGAATGTAGAAGAGCTGAGAGAGCATGGAGAAGAAATCCCACCAAGGAAAACCATGCTAACTACAAAGCACTCACTGTGAAATACCACAAGGCAATCTTCAAAGACAAAAAAGAATATTTCTCAGACACCATCTTATCTGCCTTAAACCGTCCGCAGGAACTTTTCAAAATAGTTGCTCAGTCAATGAACCCGACCTGCTTAGAGCCCCCAGCAAATGATACTCAAGAATTCTGCAATGAGTTATCAGATTTCTTCATCGACAAAATCGACAACATTCGGAAATCAATTCATCAGAAAATAACAACCAACCTCACTCAACCAAAGCAAAAAGAGGATATCGACACGAACATCACTCAACCATCGGATTTCTTTTTGTCCCCGATCACCACTGACAGACTAAAAACATCATCAGAAGCCTTCGAGACAGCACATCACCAAACGACATCATCCCCACTAAACTGTTAAAAGAATGTTCCGATATCTTGGCTCCTACCCTAACACATCTCATAAATCAATCATTCAAAGAAGGGACTGTGCCAACCTCCCTCAAGCAAGGCATCGTCAAACCCCTGCTAAAGAAACCCAATCTCGACCCTAAGGACCCTAACTGTCGCAGACCAATAACAAGCCTCAACACCATCTCCAAGATTATAGAGAAAGCAGTAGTACATACAGCAGCTACAACACCACCTGGACACACACCAACTCCTGGACCCTCTGCAATCAGGCTTCCGCCCAGGCCATGGCACAGAAACAGCACTTCTCAAAATATGGGACGACGCCCTTGAAGCAGCAGATGACGGAGAATCGAGTCTCCTGGTACTGTTAGACCTCAGCGCAGCATTGATACAGTGGACCACAATACTTTACTTGTCTGCCTCGCAGAAGTTGCAGGAGCTACAGATTCTGCTCTAAAATGGTTTGCATCCTTCTTAGAGAATCGCTCTCAGATAGTGAAACTTGGAACTAGATCTCAGCGCAGCATTGATACAGTGGACCACAATACTTTACTTGTCTGCCTCGCAGAAGTTGCAGGAGCTACAGATTCTGCTCTAAAATGGTTTGCATCCTTCTTAGAGAATCGCTCTCAGATAGTGAAACTTGGAACATTCACTTCGGAAACCCGGGCAATCTTCTGTGGAGTCCCTCAGGGCTCACCCTTGTCACCAGTGCTATTCAATATCTACATCCGCCCACTTCTCAATATCATCAGGAAAACCGATCTCCACTCATATGCTGACGACACCCAACTCTACCTTCGCATCAATGGACAAAAAGACCTTCATCAGCAATTACAGAAATGCCTCACTTTAATAGATGACTGGATGACCATTAGCTCCCTCAAACTCAACTGATCAAAAACAGAACTTCTTCTCCTACAAGCTAACAAAAATTCCAAAATAAAGACTCCATGGACACCTCCCACCATCCTCGGACAGACCATCTCTCCAAGCACCAAAGCCAAGATTCTCGGAGTCATCTTTGACTCAGGAATGACAATGGATGCACAAATAGGATCAGTAGTTAGCGGATCCCACCATCTCCTCCGCCTGCTATGCAGACTCATCCCCTTCATCCCAGAAAAGGACAAAGCGGTTGTGGGAACAATCATCAATTCCCAACTCGACTACGCAAATTCGCTCTACATAGGACTGCCCCAATATCAGCTTGCGCTCTTGTACCTCATTGAAAACACGGCGGCAAGACTGTTAACAGGAAAAAACCCTGGGAATCCATTTCCCCATCCCTAAAGAGCCTACACTGGCTAACCGTGAAGAATCGGATCACATTCAAGACCCTCTGCCTCACCCACAAATGCATATAAGGAAACGCTCCGCTATATCTCCGGGAGAAAAAAAAACACTACACGCCGAATCGCAGTCTTCGATCAGCTAACCAAAACCTCCTCATCATTCCCAAATACCGCTACAAAGCAAAGGGAGAACAAAGATTCGCAGTCCAAGGACCTCGACTATGGAATGCTCTTCCAACCAACATCCGCATGGAAGAAAACCACCAGGCCTTCAGGAAAAAACTAAAGACCTTCCTTTTCTAAGAAGCTGACAACAGAGAATGCATCTAGCGCCTTGAGGCGATTCAGTTCGCATTTGCAGCACTTTACAAATCATTCATTCATTCATTCATTCATTCATTCAATGATGTTCAAAACAAAATGAAGAACATCATTGATGTTTTAGGGAGAGTTTAAAACCCCTCGAAATCCCTAATTTGGTTGGCTTTTTTTCCTGAAATTTTTTTTCACATTTTTTAATATATTCTCGAAAAGCCAAATTTTGAAGATGCACACATTATGTCAACATGTGCTATCTGCCATCACGGGAGATCAATGTATGCGTTTTGGGGGTGCAACCCCTTCCTCAATAATAAAGTAGCTGAGAGGAAGGGGTTGCACCCCCAAAACACGTCCATTGATCCCACATGATGGCAGCTAGCACATGTTGACATTCGGCAATTTGTGTGCATCTTCAAAATTTGGCTTTTCAAAGGGTGACTTCACCCCATCTGAATGCAATATCAAACACAGTTTATAAATACTCATGTCTGATATTGCCTTCAATTTCTACAAAAGTTGAACTTTGTAAATTCCAGGATGATGTGATTAAGTTTATACTCCGCCATGTGTATGGGTGTAAGAAATAGGTGGATCCGGCTGGCCATTATTCCAAACGTGTTCTTCACCACTCTTCTGGCTCTGGCCAGCTGGTAATTAAAAACCCTCTGGTCCTGGGTGAGGGTCCTCATAGGGAATGGCCGCATAACATGATCACCCAGCGCAAATGCTTCATCCGCAAGGAAGACAAATGGGAGTCCTTCCGCATTGTCTTCTAGAGGTGGCAAGTCCAAGCTGCCATTCTGGAGACGCCTGAAGAACTCCATCCCCACGTCCACATACAGGAACTCATACAGTACCTGACCGCGAGATTGTGTTTCCAGCGCGATACCATTGTGCTGGTTCTCGGCGACAGGGTTCTGTGCATGTCGCGCTGGCTCACTCATCAGGAAAGGAAAACTTTGTTTTCCTTCCACGATGAGTGACAGGCAGTGCTGACAGCTGTCTGGTATGAATCCTGAGGCGGGAACACCGCGCCAAATTTTAAGTGAAAAAACCGGCGTGGGTTTCCCCCCCAGGGGCATACCAGGCCCTTAGGTCTGGCATGGATTGTAAGGGGAACCCCCTACGCCAAAAAATTGGCATGGGGTCCCCCCCAATCCATACCAGACCCTTATCCGAGCACACAGCCCGGCCGGCCAGGAGGGGGGTGGGGACGAGCGAGCGCCCCCCCCTCCTGAGCCGTACCAGGCCACATGCCCTAAACATGGGGGGGTGGGTGCCTTGGGGGAGGGGGGCACCCTGCGGGGGCCCCCCACCCCAAAGCACCTTGTCCCCATGTTGATGAGGACAAGGGCCTCTTCCCGACAACCCTGGCCGTTGGTTGTCGGGGTCTGCGGGCGGGGGGCTTATCGGAATCCGGGAGCCCCCTTTAATAAGGGGCCCCCAGATCCCGGCCCCCCACCCTGTGTGAATGAGTTTGGGGTACATGGTACCCCTACCCATTCACCTAGGGAAAAGTGTCAATATAAAAAAACACAGTACACAGGTTTTAAGAGTAATTTATTAGTCAGCTCCGGGGTCTTCTTCCAACTTCATTGGGTCTCCTTCCGACTTCTCCCGGTGTTCGACCTCTTCTCCCGGTGTTCTGCCTCTTCTCCCGGGCCCGCCGCTATCTTCTTCCAGCTCTATTGCCAGCGAAGGGCCCGGTCTGCTGCTGCTGTCTTGTCGCCGCTGTCTCGTCGCCGCTGTCTCGCCGCTTCTTCTCTTCTTCCCCGATGTTGACACGACGCTCTCTCCGGCTTGAATGCTGTGTGAGAGCTGCGGAGCCATTTATATAGGCGGTGACCCCGCCCCCTTACGACGTATGGTCCCAGCATGCACAGGGACTCTGGGGCCATGCCCCCTTATGACGCCAGAGTCCCTGCGCATGCTGGGACCAAGACGTCGTAAGGGGGCAGGGTCACCGCCTATATAAATGGCTCCGCAGCTCGCACACAGCATTCGAGCCGGAGAGAGCGTCGTGTCAACATCAGGGAAGAAGAGAAGAAGAGAAGAAGCGGTGAGACAGCGGCGATAAGACAGCGGCAGCAGACCGGGCCCCTCGCTGGCAATAGAGCTGGAAGTAGATAGCGGCGGGCCCGGGAGAAGAGGCCGAACACCGGGAGAAGAGGCCGAACACCGGGAGAAGTCGGAAGGAGACCCCCCGAAGTTGGAAGCAGACCCCGGAGCTGACCAATAAATTACTCTTAAAACCTGTGTACTGTGTTTTTTTTATATTGACACTTTTCCCTAGGTGAATGGGTAGGGGTACCATGTACCCCAAACTCATTCACACAGGGTGGGGGGCCGGGATCTGGGGGCCCCCTTATTAAAGGGGGCTCCCGGATTCCGATAAGCCCCTGCCCGCAGACCCCGACAACCAACAGCCAGGGTTGTCGGGAAGAGGCCCTTATCCTCATCAACATGGGGACAAGGTGCTTTGGGGTGGGGGGGGCCCCCGCAGGGCACCCCCCTCCCCCAAGGCACCCACCCCCCCATGTTGAGGGCATGCGGCCTGGTACGGCTCAGGAGGGGGGGGGCGCTTGCTCGTCCCCAGCCCCTCTCCTGGCCGGCCGTGCTGCGTGCTCGGATAAGGGTCTGGTATGGATTGGGGGGGACCCCCACACCAATTTTTCGGTGTAGGGGGTTCCCCTTACAATCCATGCCAGACCTAAGGGCCTGGTATGCCCCTGGGGGGGAACCCACGCCATTTTTTTCATTTAAAATTTGGCGCGGTGTTCCCGCCTCAGGATTCATACCAGACAGCTGTCAGCACTGCCTGTCACTCATCGCGGAAGGAAAACAAAGTTTTCCTTTCCCGATGAGTGAGCCATCTCGGCGCTGGCTCCTGCGACGGGGCTCGCAGGTGTCAAATCTCGCCGAGAAATGCGGCGAGATTGACACAATATCGCGGTCACCTACTGTAGGTAGCCGACACCACCACCAATAGGGATAAGCCAAACAGGCTTATACAGGCGGTGCAAACAAGACAGGGACTGTTGGTTTGTTGTTAAGTAGAATCTGTTTGTAATTTTGAACGGGTAAATTTTTAACGTGTTTAGCTCCAGCCAAAAAATCTTTTTTAAGCTTTTTGGAAAACATAGGGAAGGGTTATCACCCCTGTGACATTTGTTTTGCTGTCCGTGCTCCTCTTCAGAAGATTTCACCTCACTTTTTGTCCCAATGACAAATGTTTTTTGAAAATGTGTTTTTTTTTTGTGAAACAAGGATTGGTGATAAAGCATTAGTGGAAAGGAGAAATGTTTTTCCCATATTAACTCTTACAGGAGATGATTTCCCTTCCTACGGGTAGATTTCATCTCACTTCCTGTTGTCTCCTTCCGTTTGCAAGTAGGAGTCGTTTGTAAGTTGGATGTTTGAAAGTAGGGGCCTGCCCTATATACTCAGCAGAAATTTGGGCCTTAGGTGTTGTTTTGGCCACAACACTGTAAGCCCTCACAGGGCCCTGCTGTGAAATATTAGATCAAGAATTGTAATTACATGCCCCTGTTGAACAAGGGCAGAAAAATTGGGCCTTTGGTGGTGGTGGTGGAGCTGGTGCCACAAAACTGTAAGTCCTCACTCGCTCTTGGTGGGCGCAGAAATGGGCCCTGCTGTGAAATATTAGATCAAGAATTGTAATTACATGCCCCTGTTGAACAAGGGCAGAAAAATTGGGCCTTTGGTGGTGGTGGTGGAGCTGGTGCCACAACACTGTAAGTCCTCACTCGCTCTTGGTGGGCGCAGAAATGGGCCCTGCTGTGAAATTCTAGATCAAGAATTGTAATTACATGCCCCTGTTGAACAGGGGCTGAAAAATTGGGCCTTTGGTGGTGGTGGTGCTGGTGCCACAACACCGTAAGTCCTCACTTGCTCTTGGTGGGCACAGAAACGGGCCCTGCTGTGAAATATTAGATCAAGAATTGTAATTACATGCCCCCGTTAAACAGGAGCTGAAAAATTAGGCCTTAGGCACTGGTGCTGGTGCCACAACACTGCAACCCCTCACAGATACCCTAGTTGGAACGCAGGAATGAGCCCTTCTGCAAAGTGTTGCATCAAAAATTGTAATTACACGCCCCTGTTAAGCAGGGGCTGAAAAATTAAGCCTTAGGCACTGGTGCTGGTGCCACAACACTGCAACCCCTCAAAGATACTCTAGTTGAAATGCAGGAATGAGCCCTGCTGCAAAGTATTGCATCAAAAATTGTAATTACCCACCCCTGTTAAACAGGGGCTGAAAAATTGGGCCTTAGGCACTGGTGACGGCGCCCAGAACCAAAAATGTTCTTACAAGCTATCAGCGTGATCATTGAGGAGGAAGATGATAATTACTCAGGATAGTCACTCAGCATCAGCATAGGATCTGAGATTTCAAAAAAAATTATTCGGTTACATCAGCATCAGGTGCTTGGTAGCTGGTGGTGATCCAAGACTGATTTGTTTTTATGAAGGTCAGTTGATCGACCGAGTCGGTGGACAGACGCACCCTGTGATCGGTTACAAAGCCTCCAGCAGCACTGAATGTGCGTTCCGAAAGAACGCTGGATGCAGGACAGGCTAGTAGCTCAATTGCATACTGTGCAAGCTCTGGCCAGTGATCCATTCTCAAGACCTAGTAACCCAGAGGATTTTCGGTGGGAAAGGTGTTCAAGTCAGATCTTGCCCCTAGGTATTCCTGCACCATGTAAAACAGACGCTGGCGATGGTTGTTGGAACCAATCATAGCTGCGGACTAAAAAATTGTCTGAATGTATCGGTCAGATGGCCACCTTCTCCACCGCTGCTTCTGTGACTGACCGAAGCCTCAGCAACGCGTTGTCCAGAAACAGGAGTTTGTAACCTCCCAGTCTCTGGGAACGCGTTGCACAAACCTTTCTGCAAGGACTTCCGAAGATGTTTCATCCTATGCTCCCTCTGCGATGGCAAGATAAGGTCCGCAACCTTACCCTTGTAACGTGGACCAAGGAGGGTTGCCAGCCAGTATCGGTCCTTCTCCTTGATACCACGAATACGAGGATCCTTCCGCAGGCTTTGCAGGATCAGGGAGGCCATGCAACATAGGTTTGCTGAGGCATTCGGTCCAGAGTCCTCTGGGTCACTAAGGATGACATGGTCCGCAGCCACCTCCTCCCAGCCACGTACAAGTCCATGTGTTTCTTGGGACTGATCCCTTAAAGACTGCTGCTGATGCTGAGTGCCAGGCTCCACCTCCATACTAACACAATCCTCCTCCTCCTCCTCGTCCTCTTCCTGTGTGATCGGCGGGCACGCAGGAACACTGTCTGGATAAAGGGGGCCTTGAGAGCTAAGGAAGTCCTCCTCTTCCTGCCTCTGTTCTGCCTCAAGTGCCCTGTCCATTATTCCACGCAGCATGTGCTCCAACAGGTGGACAAGGGGGACAGTGTCACTGATGCATACATTGTCACTGCTCACCATCCTCGTGGCCTCCTCAAATTGTGACAGGATAGTGCATGCATCCCTGATCATGGCCCACTGGCATAGGGAAAAAAAACAAGCTCCCCTGACCCTGTCCTGGTGCCATAGTCACACAGGTACTCATTGATGGCCCTCTGCTGCATGTGCAGCTGCTGCAGCATGGCCAACGTTGAGTTCCACCTGGTGGGCATGTCACAGATTAGGCGGTTCTTGGGCAGGTTAAACTCCTTTTGGAGGTCCGCCAGCCGAGCACTGGCATTATATGACCGGCGGAAATGCACACAGACTTTCCTGGCCTGCCTCAGGACATCCTGTAAGCCCAGGTACCTGCCCAAGAACCACAGCACCACCAAGTTAAGGACATGAGCCAAACAGGGCACATGGGTCATTTGTCCCTGTCGGAGGGCAGAGAGGAGGTTGGTGCCATTGTCGCAAACCACCATTCCTGCCTTAAGTTTGCATGGCGTCAACCACTTCTGAACCTGCCCCTGCAGAGCTGACAGAACCTCTGCCCCAGTGTGGCTCCTGTCCCCCAAGCGCACCAGCTCAAGCACCGCATGGCATCTTTTGGCCTGCGTACCTGCGTAGCCCCTTGAACGTCTACGGAGCACCGCTGGTTCCGAGGACAAAGCACAGGAAGAGGCCATGGAGGAAGAAGAAGAGGAGGGGGTGGAGGAGAGAGGTGTGTCACAATCATTAGTAGTGGCATTTTGGAGGTGTGGTGGCAGAACAACCTCCATCACTACTGCACCTTGTCCTGCATCCTTCCGAGCTGCCAGCAGAGTCACCCAATGTGCCGTGAAACTTAGGTAACGTCCCTGTCCATGCCTGCTGGACCATGAGTCAGCGGTAATATGCACCTTACCACTGACTGCCCTGTCCAGCGAGGCATGGACATTGCCTTCCACATGCCAGTAGAGAGCTGGAATCACCTTCCGTGAGAAAAAGTGGCATTTGGGTAGAGGGAGGACGCTGTGCTGACGTCATCACATACTGCGCTGAACCCGGAAGTTACGGGCAGCTTACGAGATCTGGACGGCTCGTGTCTTTGATTTTATATATCCATCGCTAAATACCATCTGCATAACTGTAAGTGCAAGAATTTTTAAAACAATAAACTTTTAAAAACTTAATACACTATGGAAGCTTTATATTTATTTATGGCATATGAACGAGTGTTTGCCACACGAGATGACATCTTACACTGAGACCGTGGGGAATCCTCTTAGTGCTGACAGCCACCATAATACCCGAGGCTGGGTTAGAAGCCTAAGGCACGTTGGGTCTCCGTAAAAAGAGACCTAGGGAGCTGGTAAGGGGCAGCATTTCTCGTGGTGGAGGCACTTTCTGTACTGTACCCCTACACTTATTACCTCCAGTGGTGGAATTGCATGTCACCGATTATAGAAGAACTATAAATCACCCCCCGGAGGACTGTCTTTAAGAGTGGACTTTTCATGTTGTTTATTTTGAGCGGACTTTATTACTTTTAACAATTTTCAACACATATAACATTTTTTCTTTTAATTTTTGGCATATATTTTTTACTTTTTGCTTGTGCACTTATCACTGGTGTTAGTGAATGATATTTCATATATGCACAACTGTATACCCATAACTTGCAATGGTTTTGGTAGAGAATTTCAAATTAATATATAGCGCAGCTTACTATTTGGTGCAAAGTTAGGGTATAATGGCGCTACCTATAAGCATAATATACTGGGATAGCCTGACAGTATATCCCCCCTTGCTTTTAGTGCTGATTCTGTAATGTTGTAGATTATCTAAATTCCCCTTATAGTATAAATAATATAAATAATACCCCAGCAACCAATTATATGCCTCCTAGTCAGAAATTATGGTAGATATGTAACCCACATCAAGTGTCGCACATCATAAAGGGTCCTACAGCGTCTAGAGCAAAGACCAGAGGCTATATTCCATTGTGTGCATTTACTAAAAACCATATATCAGTGCTGTGGTATGCATATAGGTTGCATATACTATATTCATACCATATGCGTTTTGGACGTATCTTAAAATCGCATGAAAACAAAACAGCTAGTAAAACCACAGAGCATCCAGCAGCCAGATCTCCAATACATATTCTAACAGTCCATATACTGCTGTTACTATGACAATATTCAGATTCCCGATGGTGACTTTGGTGATGAATCAATTTGTCAGGTGACTCTCGTGCTCCCCCTGTTGGTTACCTACTCCCCAGCTTCCGGAACCCCACCGGGGGTATGACGCCTGTGGTGTAGTATGCTGGGTGACTTCACTTGCTGCTTCATCTGGTAGATATTGCTGTGAACAGCTTCCCAGACCCCACACCGGGGGAATGCTCCTATGTTGGAAAATGGGCCGTCTAGCTGTTGTATATTGTGCTGGGTGACTCCTATATTTTTCAATCCATAGAGGCGTTGCTCCCCTCATATATTAGCAGCCACTGCTCCAACTTCACCTTCCTCCACACCCGTGTGGGGGAAGGTGAAGTTGGAGCAGTGGCTGCTAATATATGAGGGGAGCAACGCCTCTATGGATTGAAAAATATAGGAGTCACCCAGCACAATATACAACAGCTAGACGGCCCATTTTCCAACATAGGAGCATTCCCCCGGTGTGGGGTCTGGGAAGCTTTTCACAACAATATCTACCAGATGAAGCAGCAAGTGAAGTGACCCAGCATACTACACCACAGGCGTCATACCCCCGGTGGGGTTCCGGAAGCTGGTGAGTAGGTAACCAACAGGGGGAGCACGAGAGTCACCTGACAAATTGATTCATCACCAAAGTCACCATCGGGAATCTGAATATTGTCATAGTAACAGCAGTATATGGACTGTTAGAATATGTATTGGAGATCTGGCTGCTGGATGCTCTGTGGTTTTACTAGCTGTTTTGTTTTCATGCGATTTTAAGATACGTCCAAAACGCATATGGTATGAATATAGTATATGCAACCTATATGCATACCACAGCACTGATATATGGTTTTTAGTAAATGCACACAATGGAATATAGCCTCTGGTCTTTGCTCTAGACGCTGTAGGACCCTTTATGATGTGCGACACTTGATGTGGGTTACATATCTACCATAATTTCTGACTAGGAGGCATATAATTGGTTGCTGGGGTATTATTTATATTATTTATACTATAAGGGGAATTTAGATAATCTACAACATTACAGAATCAGCACTAAAAGCAAGGGGGGATATACTGTCAGGCTATCCCAGTATATTATGCTTATAGGTAGCGCCATTATACCCTAACTTTTCACCTGTATAGATTGTGCAAAGAACCTTATAGGGACTTTGTGGAAAGGGAGGCAGCAACCTGTGTTTTCTGACCTTATAGCTAAGCCCTAAGCGCAGTTCTGTCACTATTTAATTTACTATTTGGTGCGTTTGGGTACCTGCCACTGAGGAACCGCACATTCCACAAACTCACGGAAGGGGGCAGAGTCTACCAAATGAAAAGTCAGCAGTTGAAGTGCTAGCAATTTTGCCAAGCTAGCATTCAACTGCTGGGCATGTGGATGGCTGGGAGCAAACTTCTTTCGGCGGTGCAGAAGCTGGGGCAGGGAAATTTTCCTGGTACAATCTGACGTCGGTGTACCGAAAGCAGATTGCCCACAAGTACTTGTCTGTGACACACCTAATTCTACACCTTCATTCCTCTCAGTGCAGGTCTCAGAGAGGACTGAAGGTATAGTGGGGTTGGAGATCTCAGCTGATGAGGAGCAAGGAGAGGTCTTCTTTGTTCTTTGGTGTGGGTCTTTTAGATATGCTTGCCAACAAACTGCATGGCAGGTCAACATATGTCTGGTCAAGCATGTGGTATCCAAGCGGGAGATGTTTTGGCCACGCGAGATACGCTTGAGACATATGTTGCAAATAGCAGCGGTGCGATCTGATGCACTCGTCTCAAAAAAGGCCCACACCAAAGAGCTTTTTGAATAACGTGCAGAGACTGCAGCGCCCTGCACATCTGGAGCTTTGGGGTGTGATGCAGTCAGTGTGCTGCCCTTAGGCTGGCCCCTGGAGGGCATCCTGCCTCGTTGGTGATGTGCCGCCTCCTCCTCCTCCTCCTCCTCTCTCCTATCAGGCACCCACGTTAAGTCAGTGACCTCATCATCCCCTCCCTCCTCATCACTGGAGCAAAAATGGCAGTATGCTGCAGCAGGGGGAGCATGACTGCCAGATTGCTGTCCTTCTTGGGCACCCCCTCTGTCTGTGCTCACGTTACTGCCTTCATCTAGCTCAGTATCATCATCTATGCCTTCCAATTGCTGGGCATCCTCCTGGAGCATGTACCCAACACTGTGGTCAAACAGTTCGAGGGACTCCTCAGGAGGACATGGTGGGGCTAGGGAAGGAGTCACTGATGACATTCAGCAGAGGGAAGAGGCTGCTGCTTTTCCAGACAAAGTATCCTGAGCATGGGTGAGAGAGGATGAGGAGGATGAGGACGGCTTGGTCATCCACTCGACCAAGTCTTCCACATGTTGCGGCTCAACGTGGCCAGCTGCCGAAAAAAAGGCCAAGCGTGTCCCACGGCCACGTGCTGATGAGGATGCACCATCTCCACGACCAACACTGTTACCTCTAGACACAGAGCCTGCTTGCCCTCTTTTATTGGCTTGTGACTGTCTGCCTCTCCTTGTTGGCCTTCCAGACATACTAATGGCCTGTAGCTGCACTAAGCTGGGATATATATATATATATATATGTACTGATACTGCAGCTAGCAAAATCAACTGCCTGCCTGTAGTATGAGAACACCACCAACCTTCTACAGGTAGCTTTAGCTGAACACTGTGCAGAGCTCGCAAAAAACTAACTTGTAGCTTATTTAGCTGCCTGCGGTAGTGATAGGATCAGGAAAACACCACCAACCTTCTACAGGTAGCGTTAGGTGAACACTGTGCAGAGCTCGCCAAAAACTAACTTGTTAACTTATTTAGCTGCCTGCGGTAGTGATAGGATCAGGAAAACACCACCAACCTTCTACAGGTAGCTTTAGGTGAACACTGTGCAGAGCTCGCCAAAAACTAACTTGTAGCTTATTTAGCTGCCTGCGGTAGTGATAGGATCAGGAAAACACCACCAACCTTCTACAGGTAGCTTTAGCTTAACACTGTGCAGAGCTCGCACTACACTAACTTGTAGCTTATTTAGCTGCCTGCTGTAGTAATAGGATCAGGAAAACACCACCAACCTACTACAGGTAGCTTTAGGTGAACACTGTGCAGAGCTCACCAAAAAATGACTTGTAGCTTATTTAGCTGCCTGCGGTAGTGATAGGATCAGGAAAACACCACCAATCTTCTACAGGTAGCTTTAGGTGAACACTGTGCAGAGCTCGCACTACACTAACTTGTAGCTAATTTAGCTGCCTGTGGTAGTGATAGAATCAGGAAAACAACACCAACCTTCTACAGGTAGCTTTAGGTGAACACTGCAGAGCTCACCAAAAAATAACTTGTAGCTTATTTAGCTGCCTGCGGTAGTGATAGGATCAGGAAAACACCACCAACATTCTACAGGTAGCTTTAGCTGAACACTCTGCAGAGCTCGCACTACACTAACTTGTAGTTTTAGCTGAACACTGTGAGGAGGATGCACTACACTAACTTGTAGCTTTAGCTGAATACTGTGCAGAGGTCGCACTACACTAACTTGTAGTTTTTGCTGAACACTGTGAGGAGGACACACTACACCAGCTTGTAGATTTAGCTGAACACTGTGAGGAGGACGCATTACCCTAACTTGTAGCTTTAGCTGAACACTGTGCAGAGGTCACACTAAACTAACTTGTAGCTTTAGCTGAACACTGTAAGGAGGATGCACTACACTAACTTGTAGCTTTAGCTGAACACTGTGCAGAGGTCTCACTACACTAACTTGTAGTTTTAGCTGAACACTGTGAGGAGGACGCACTACACTAACTTGTAGCTTTAGCTGAATACTGTGCAGAGGTCGCACTACACTAACTTGTAGTTTTTGCTGAACACTGTGAGGAGGACACACTACACCAGCTTGTAGCTTTAGCTGAACACTGTGAGGAGGACGCATTACCCTAACTTGTAGCTTTAGCTGAACACTGTGCAGAGGTCACACTAAACTAACTTGTAGCTTCAGCTGAACACTGTAAGGAGGATGCACTACACTAACTTGTAGCTTTAGCTGAACACTGTGCAGAGGTCTCACTACACTAACTTGTAGTTTTAGCTGAACACTGTGCAGAGGTCGCGCTACACTAACTTGTAGTTTTAGCTGAACACTGTGAGGAGGACGCACTACACTAACTTGTAGCTTTAGCTGAACACTGTGCAGAGGTCTCACTACACTAACTGGTAGTTTTAGCTGAACATTGTGAGGAGGACGCACTACACTAACTTGTAGCTAACCCTGGAGACCCCGGAGCTGTCTAATAAATTACTTCAAAAACCTGTGTAGTGTGTTTTATTATTGAATTTTTCCCTAGGTGAATGGGTAGGAGTACCATGTACCCCATACTCATTCACATAGGGTGGGGGGCCGGGATCTGGAGGCCCTCTTATTATAGGGGGCTCCTGGATTCTGATAAGCCCCCGCCCGCAGACCCTGACAACCAACGTCCAGGGTTGTCGGGAAGAGGCCCTTGTCCTCATCAAGATGGGGACAAGGTGCTTTGGGGTGGGGGGCCCCGCAGGGCTCCCCCCTCCCCCAAAGCACCCACCCCCCATGTTGAGGGCATGTGGCCTGGTACGGTTCAGGGGGGTGCTCGCTCGTCCCCACCCCCTTTCCTGACCGGCAGTGCTGCGTGCTCAGATCGGGGTCTGGTATGGATTTTAGGGGGGACCCCACGCCGATTTTTCGGCGTAGGGGGTTCCACTTAAGACCCATACCAGACCTAAAGGCCTGGGATGCCCCGCACTCGATGCAATAGGAAAATTAATTTTTCCTATTGCAGCGAGCGTGAGATGCAGTACTCTGCCCTTGGTCGTATCTGGTCCGTCGGACCAGCATACAGACGCATACAGGCAAACGGGCTTTCCGTCAGGAACTGAGTCCGGTGGACTAAGATTTGAAGCATGCTTTAAACCTAGGTACGGCAGACTTTTGGGGAAAAAAAATCCTCCAGAGCCTACACACGGTCGGATTGTACGGCCGACTCTGGTCCGCCGGACCAAGTATGCCGGAAAGTCCGACCGTGTGTATGCGGCATTAGTCACCTAGGCTGGATAAAGGATTAGATAATTAGCTCATGTTAATTAGGTTAGCTTTTAGTCAACCTGCTGTATATATTTGTGTGAGATCTCAAATAAAGAGTCCACGTCCATGTCCATGTTAGCAGTGAAACAAGTGTCGCCTTGTTTTGTGCTTGGGAGCGGTTGGAATATCTGATATCTGTATCCAGAATGGGAGGAAGTGGTATACTGACAGAAGCACTCAAGTGGAGTGTGGGACATTCCGTTACATTGGTGGCAGCAGTGGGATGCTTCCTGCAGTCTGGGACATCCAAGCTTCCACCTATATCCAAGGTCCGGATAGCAGGAGAAGAGAGGAGAGGTACAGATACCAGCCGCCATGGAAGAGGAATTCGGAAGGTTGCGAGAGATGCAGATACAGCACAGAGGACCAGTATCAGAGCAGGTCCTGCTGGGATGGTTTGTTTTTATCCGCTGTGAACTCTGGAAGGAAGCACTAGCCCGTGAGCAGCGACACCAGGGAAAAGTTCTCCCCTCCATCGAGGAAAGGTACTGGTCGCAGTATGGATTGCGGGTTCTGTTTTTGGGAGAAAAACCAAACAAGGAGCAGACAGCAGAATTAAGCAGGCTGGTCTGGACAGAGATGTGGCTGGATGAGAGCTACAGAGCCCTCCGTCAACGGAAGGCTTTGGCTACGGCAGCCTGGGACTGTTGTATGTGAAGCTGACAAGGGACTCTAACTTTGGGAGTGATTTGGAGTGGCCGTTGGACGAAATAGTGGATTACAGAGAACCGCTACTGAACGTCTCGGAAGTGCACTGGGCACTGGAAGCTATAGAGTTTCTGGCCCTTCAGGAATGGGAGCTGGAGATCGCCTACAGATGGCTGCTAGACTCTGCTCAGCACAAGGGCTGGGCTCCCTTTGCGTGGGACTATCAGGAAATACCAGGTGACAACTCTGAAATCCTGGCTGAAGAGTCGGCAATGTGGCAGAGTAACAGTGTGCTTTGTCAACCTGCCCCCACAGCTAGGGAGGCGGAGGTCTTATGGCAGATGCAGCAAGTGCTGACTGACCTTGATGATCCTATTTCTGCATGGGAAGATCTTGGATGGAGGAATGTGCCTGTCCAGCAGCATGCCAGATCGGCAGTGGAAAATCTGAAGATTGCCGTCCCCAAACCTGAAGTGCTGGCAACAGGGCAGAGCTCTGCTAACCTTTGCCCAGCACTGATAGCATCTTCTGGGTTCCATGGGCAGGAGATGGTGAACCTCTATCCCCAGACACCAGTTGCAGAGACAGGGGATTTGATAGACTTTTCTGCTGAGGAAGAACAATCTGGTGAGTCCCCAGCGGAAGAGCTGGTATTAGGGCCAAACTTCACTGTGCTCTGCCCAGCACCAACAGCAGTATCTGTGGAGTTACAAGGAACTTCCCCAGCTGAAGTTCTGGTCACCAGACAGAGGGGCCAAGACCTCTTCCCCACACCTGTAGCAGTTTCGGAGGCTCAGAGTGAGAAGGTGGCAATCACTTCCCAGCAGCAGATACAGGGGGAGAAGGGAGAGGAGGTGTTCTTCGTCCCTCCCCAACAGTTGGCCAGGGTGGAGGAAGCGGTTTTTCCTCCCCAGCAAAGATCCGTGCACCTGGGAGACAGTACCACAGACATGATGTCCCAGCAGCCAGATGAGGGAATGGAACAGAAAGCAGCCAGCTCACCTCCCCAACGGCAGCTGCAAAGTTTGGGAGGGGAGGAATCCAGCCTCCTGCCCCAACGGTTAGCCAGAGCAGAGGGTGTGAAGTCCCCAGCAGAAGTGCTGGCAACAGGGCAGAGTGCTACCAACCTCTGCCCAGCACCAGCAACAACTGTGAAGATCCAGGGAGCCGGGGCAGTCGGCCCCTCTCTCTGGCAACAAGCTGATGTAGTGGAGCTGCTACTCCCAGCTGAATCGCTGGCAACAGGGCAGAGCGCTGCTGGCCTCTGTCTCGCACCTACAGTTTCTTCTCAGCTTCAGGGAATTGGGACAGTGGGCCCCTCTGTCCAGCAACAGGCCAAGCCATGGAATGGTAAACACCACCCAGCTGAAGCGCTGACAGCCAGACAGAGAGTCAATGACCTCTGCCCCACACCTACTGAGGTCAACTATTCCTTGCAGCCAAGAAAGGAGATCATGCTGACAGACTTTGTGAGTTCACTCTGCCTGACTAAGGCATGTCCAGACCAGGTGGAGGTCTGGGACCTTGTTAGTCAACTTTAGATGGGGGAGAAATGTGACAGACTCACCCGGGACAGAGGCTGTTGGAGGGGATTGAATGTGAGCCTCTTGCCTACAGATTATGGGCCCTGGCATTTGGCTTACCCTTGAGGTGTTGTTACTTTGGCTTCGGGTCCTTGTCCCCCAGGACACACAGACTCTGGGGACCCTGTATTTGCCATATTAGCAATAGTGACTGAGTCATACTGTTGGGACACATACTGTGAGGAGATGCTAATATCAACTCCACTCACCTGTCTGATGTCTTCTATAACATGCTTAATGTAAATGAGTCTAGTCTGGCTCACCACAGGTTCTAAGGGTATTCCACACATTGTTGTTTGTTCTAATTAACCCTGTGTTGATGTTTATGGCAATATGTATTGAATAGTCAATGGCTAGGAGATGAACAGTCTACTCCTACTATAGTTTGTTTGATGACTAGGCTGAGGATGGGGTGAGATCACTGTTTTTATTGTTAATTGTAATTAGCTCCTGCTATTGTGAGAAAATGTCCTGTGTTTGTACTTATGATAATGTATAATGTACTGTGTGAAGCTCGGTGACCACAAGTCTGTTCTAAAAGGTCATGTCTCTTAGTTACCTAGGCTGGATAAAGGAAATGCACTTTGACCCACATTTATCAAGAAAGATTATTTACAAAACAGAAGCGAAGAAAAACTTTTCTTTTTAAACTTTCAGTCTTCTGTTTATTTAGCAAAAAGTAAAATAAAAACAGTGGTGATTAAATACCACCAAAAGAAAGCTCTATTTGTGTAAACAAAATTCTAAAAATGTAGGGTACAATGTTGCATGACCATGCAATTGACATTCAAAGTCCAACAGTGCTGAAAACTAAAAATTGGCCTGGGCAGAAAGGGGGCAAAAGTGCCCAGTATTGAAGTGGTTAACCACCAGGCCACATTACTGCCCATCCAAATAATAAACTAAAAAATAGTCTACCAATTTGTACTACACCCTTAGCAGAAGAAAGAGATTCCTTTGTAACACATTTATTCATTCTATATAACACATTATAGGGCCTTTATGGAAATCTTCAGTTCCTAGGTTATGAAAGATTAAAAAAACCCAGGGAAATACCATTAGGTGAAATTAAATCAAATGAGTAGTCTACAAGAATATTCTGATTATATGGAAAGCAGATGAGAGAAGAGGAGGAGTTGTGCAAGATAAAGATAACTACCTTTTTTGAAGCAATGAGGATCTTAAATGATCAATACTTATTATATTATACTATGTTATATTATATCACCACACCAATTTTTGTACAGTGTGAGAATTCATTATGCCTATGGGGGAAGCCTATACAAATGGGCTGGTCAACAAAGCTGAACAAAACAATGTACACATTTCTAATCCTAAAAATCCAAAAAAGTATTTGTATACCTAGCTATGTTTCTCACTATGCTGATATACATTTACAAAAATATGTAAAGGATCTCCCATCCTATGCATCAGAATATAAATAAATTGAATCATGTTAGGTGGAACAAGTTTTACTAATGTTATACACTGGATATTATGGCTCTATATTAAAGTATTTCACATGATTTAATCCTAAAAAGTTTAAAGCACTAATTAGAAATTGATTAATACATGCCAGTACAGCAAGCAACATTTCTGCTACAGGTAAATCAATTTATTCTGGTTATACATTTTTTTTTCTATTTCACAATACATTATTTTGCAGGTTAAAGACACAGCTATAGGGGTTGAGGTTCACACTGAGCTATGCCAATCTATTTTTAAGATAGTTAATCTATTCAAACAACCCATTTGGTGTGAACCGTTTCTCCACAGAGGATTCATTGATGATACCATATGCAATAAAGAATAAGGAAACCTTCAATGAGAAGATTCTCTAAGGCTAAAACAAAAGCAAAATACACTAAAGAAAAATACTGTACACTAAACACAAAACTAATGATAGCAAAATCAGAACCATTTTAAAAGAGTTCTGGTATAGTCTCACTTGAAAAAGCAGTATGATATTTAGAAGACCAAAAACATTAGCAAACTATATTGCGCCGAATGAGATATAGACTAAAGGGAATAATCATTCAAAAAGTAGGGACATTTGTGTTGTCTATGAGTTACATATGGGCAGACACATATAGCATTTGGAACAAGTAATACTGTGTTGAACACAGTTTGTAGTTTATGTTATAGAATTCACTTGCAAAATTCATTATGTAGGATGCACAATACAAACCCTAGTGTCTGAATAAACGTAGTATACAGGATTATGTCATTACTTTGAGCTAGCTGCTATAACCCTGGTATAGTTTTTTACTATGGGCTATATTGTGTATGATAAAAGTGGTCCCGCAGGCAGATTCACTGCGGGATTACTTTTAGAAGCGGTGGAAGTCTTATTTCCAGGCTTATTGGAGCCACGGATGTGGCCGTTAGCTGGGCAAGATGGCCCCCACTCATCTCTATGCTCTTGGAGAACTGAAAGAACCTCTGACGTCACTTCTGGTTCTCAGGCCATGTTTTTTTTCTTTTGCTTTTAAAGGTAAATGAGAGATCTGGGGCCTTTTTGACCCCAGATATCTCAAAAAAGAAGACCTGTCATCCTTCTTTCTATTACAAAGGATATTTACATTCCTTGTAATAGGAATAAAAGTGATACAAAAAAATAAAAATAAACGGGCAGTGTAAAATTAAAAAGTAAAATAAATAAGAACATTTTTTTTTAAAGCATTCCATCCCTCCGTGCTCTTGTGCGAAAGCAAAAGCATACGTAATTTGCGCACGCATATATAAACAGTGTTCAAACCACACATGTGAGGTATTGCCTCTATACCTGTAACTCTAAACAGGTAACCTGTAAAAAGATTTAAAGTGTCGCCTATGGATATTTTTAAGTACCGTAGTTTGTCGCCATTCCATGAGCATGCATGGATTTTAAACTTGACATGTTAGGTATCTTTTACTCGGTGTAACATCATCATGTTTGGGGATTCTAAGTAATTTTCTATCAATAAATAGTAATTTATTCTTGTAAACAAAAAGTCCCAGAAAAGGCCTGGTCTTCAAGTGGTTTAGGGAAATGTATGTGTACTCAGGTGTATCACTTGTGATAGGTGAGGAATTCCGGGGTAGTCATGTAGAGGAAAGGGCTAACTTGTAGTCCTCTCGGTATCAGTAGAGATGTATTTGGGACCCAGAATTTTGCAGTTAGGGGAAAAGGACCTCCACTTCTGACTGTGGGGACTCCAGTCTCTGCAGGGTTAAGCAGTCTCCAGGAATCTGCACATAAAACAGGAAGCTCTTAGTATTAGGTGTGGTGGTGTAGGAGTTGAAAGGAAACCTGGTTGTGTGGTGCACGTGGGCTACAAGTTGACAAAATGCCTGGACGCTGCTAGCCCTGGGGTATAGCCCTTACTTGACTTTTGTGCATGTTTAATAGTTTGATTTGTGTTGAAGATAATCAGACTTTTGTGTTCAATTTCCTGAAGTTTTGTTTTGCTGCTGGAAGCTCTTTTGTGTTTTCTTAAGAAGAATTAAGACTTTTATGTTTAAGATAACCGGCTCCTGCACATGATCCCAAAGTGCAAGATCACCTTAATATTACAATAGGTATCACTAAATAGATCTATATCTACTTAAGCTGGGTATAGATGTACCAAGTTCTGGTACGTGTGTACCCCAGTCTGTTCAACAGAAGCCCATCATTAGATGGGTTTCTGTTGAATGGTCCTGCTGAAAAAACAGCAGTCTATCAGTATTCTATCAGCCAATGGCTGCAGCACTGGTCTGTGTATTCTGAGGAGGGGGGGATCCAATCAGGATACAATAGAGCAGTGGGGGAGATAACTTTATCCACATTGCTTGTGTAGATATGGGGATCTGTGTTTTTTTTCTTTTGTTCAATCCAACAGATGTATTATAGAAAACAGAAATCATACAAATATACAAATAGAAATATAATTGGTTATAATATTATACCAAACATTAATTGGATGCATTACATCAGTTTAGAAAAGCCTAACATTCAGCCACTACATAAAGTGAGAGCATTCTCATGTTAGATATACAATATACTATACATTAAGATGTTTACTTTTAGAAGCACTTTCGCACTTTTGCATTTACTACATTTTATTGTTTTTTAAGAAGCAGAATTCTTCTAATTACATTTTATCTTGAAAGGATAACTCAACAATAGAAGACCTTACTATAGGAAAGTCTTTCTGCAAGGATGCTGTGACCGATACCCAGTGGCATCACAACTATTGTATCTGTGGATTGGGGAAAGGATGGTGGTCAACTTAGGGAACTATTTAGAGGAAATATATAAATGAGAGGCAATACAAGGTAAGTATATGTTACGTGAAATAAATTTGATAGCATGGAAACATCATTTTTATTTGTGCATCTACATCTTTTTCAAATGGAGTGCTAATTTTGATAAATAAAATACAGATGATAATATTACATTTTAGGAAAATTTCAGACACTATGAAATTCTTTTTCTTAACATAACCTTTTTTCCTGAGAGGGATCCACCAGAAGAGCCTCTGCAAATAACCAATACTTTTGGGTAGAGGGAACTCTAGTACAGCATCCCCACCTTTCAAAATGCAGTGTTTGGTGCCAATTTCCATATCTAGATCCAAACAGTGTCACCTGAGGGCAAAGGGGGAGGGGATTATTTAGCATTGTGAATATTTTGACTTTCAGAGAATGGAAATTGGCAGAAGGATTACAGGTGGCTTAAAGTGGAAGTAAACCCATCCATAAAACAGTTTCATTTCCGGCACACGCCGGAAATGTAACACTCCCATTGGTTATGCTCTCAACCAAACTGTCAAACCATCCACAACTGATCACATGTGCAGCATCATGGCAGTTTTAGATCAAAAGGAGGCAAAGATGGCAGCTTCCTTGGCTAAAAACAATAGGGGGGTTTACTTACACTTTAACCGCTTGCCGACTGGCTAATGCCAATATACGTCGGCAGAAGGGCACGTACAGGCAGATTAACGTACCTGTACGTTGCCCTTTAAGAAGCGGTTTGCGGGTGTGCTGCAACATCCGTGAGTGTGATCACGGGTTCCGCAGACTTGATGTCTGCGGGGATACCTGTGATTGTCTCATGAAGAGGAAGAACGGGGAAATGCTCATATAAACAAGCATTTCCCCGTTCTGCCTAATGACACTGACACTGATCACAGCTCCCTGTAATCGGGAGCGGTGATCAGTGTCATGTCACACATAGCCCCTCCCCCCCAGTTAGAATCACTCCCTAGGACACACTTAACCCCTGCAGTGCCACCTAGTGGTTAACCGTTCACTGCCAGTCACATTTACACAGTAATCAATGCATTTTTAATTGCACTGATCGCTGTATAAATGTGAATGCTCCCAAAATCACGCCAAAAGTGTCCAATGTGTCCGCCATAATGTCGCAGTCACAATAAAAATCACTGATCACCGCCATTACTAGTAAAAAAAAATTATTAATAAAAATGCCATAACATTTTTTGTAGACGCTATAACCTTTGCGCAAACCAATCAACAAACACTTATTGCGATTTTTTTTACCAAAAATATGTAGAAGAATACATATCGGCCTAAACTGAGGAAAAAAAATGTTTTTATATATATTTTTTGGGGATATTTATTATAGCAAAAAGTAAAAAATAATGCGTTTTTTTCAAAATTGACGCTATTTTTTTGTTTATAGCGCAAAAAATAAAAACCGCAGAGGTGATCAAATACCACCAACAGATAGCTCTATTTGTGGAGAAAAAAGGATGTCAATTTTGTTTGTGAGCCAGGTCGCACAACCGTGCAATTGTCAGTTAAAGTGACGCAGTGCCGAATCACAAAAAGTGCTCTGGTCTTTGGGCAGCCAAATGATCCTGAGCTTATGTGGTTAAGTAGTGGATGCCAACAGTAAGTTTTTTTTATTTGTAAAAAACAACAAATAAATTAAATAATTTACATTTATAAAACAATTTGCTTTAATTCACAAAAAACAAACTGTGACTTTACATTGAAATACTTACTCTGTAAACAACAGTATAGGTTATTAAAATGTCTAGAGAAAAAGATAAAATACTATTTTTAAAGGTTGACCAAAGGTTTACTCTAGATTGCAGAACTAATATTTTTTACACAATTACTAATATTTGCCGAGTAACGATTGCTGAGTGAGTACGCAAAGGAAATGCTATACACTTTTATCAATTTTATGATGTTCTGTTCTGTTCTTTTCTGTTTAGTTTTGTTATGTGTCTCTTTTAGACAAAGAATAAATTAAAGCTGATCTGTACTGCCCACCCCACCAAAAAAAAGGTTATCTGTCCCCAACACCCGTATTCTTAGCTAAAACTCAGATTACATTGCAGGCCAGGTTCTGATTCCTCTGGTCTGTAATGTTGGAGGGTCCTACATTCAGTGCTCACAATTTCAAGGTCTGTTCAGGCTCCTTTATCCTCATAGATGAGGCTTTATCATGACTTCAGGGATGGCAAAATAACCATCAACAGACCTGGAATGCAGTACTGAAACATCAGTCTCCATTACCAAAAGAGAAGCCATATGATGGTGAATTTAAGTAAGTAAAAAATTACGTTTGAGGTTGTTTTTTTTTAACTAGTAATTGTTTGGATTTTAACAGATGTAGATAGATGAATGGTCAGATGGACAGACAGATTGAGATAAATATATAATTTTTTTCTGGTTTTGCTGTTATCGCCCGATGTAACTATTCATCAAAATTATCTACATGTACATTCATGAATTTGATCACAGTTAATTAAACTGTCAAATAACCTGCAGTTAGCATCCATTTTATAATAACAGCATTTAAGCAAGGTGTCAATTTCACAGATCATATACATCAATTAAATTATTATTTTCTTACCTCACATTCATGATTGAAAATAATTGATAATGTTCACAGAGCATGATAAAATTAGCCTTCAAAATGAACATTATGTATGAAATTAAACCAGTAAATAGTATCATTATCTGTGTCTATAGTATGCCTTTTAACACTTGATACTATGCTTTATGTTTTGCTACAATAATACAAATTACAGAGAAGTACAGTGTTTTGACATATACCACTCAAGTGTGAAAGTAACCTTTAGCTTTAATGGTTTGTTCAGGTTCTATCCCGGTGTTTTTAATTAGCCAATGCATCAAAAGGAACTGTGGTCCCCCAAAGAACATAATAGTTCTGTAAAATGGTTGTTTTAATTTATCCAGTTTTAATGTAGCACACAGATTCTAATTCCATATCCCTACTGTAATTAGCAAAGATCATTAGTGTAGATGCATGAACAGAGCTTGCAGCTGCCACCGTAAGTTTATTTAGTAAAGGATGCATAAAATGCATCACTACTCTGCAGTTTTCTCTTTCTTTGCTACAAGTTAATATTTGTAAAACATAGGGCGAACATTGTACTCCATTGAGATTTAGGTTTACAGCAAAAGTAATGTTTGCAATTTTTTATAAAATTTTTAATCAAATGCACACCACATGAAAATGCATAGATGAGAACAATGCCATTCAGCGCAATCAGATAGATCACAGAATGCATTTTATGTATTTTTTTCTTTAACTTATGTTGCATCAAAATAGCACATATTATAACAGGCTTTAAAGTTCCTTGAAAGACAAAAGTTGTTAGTACAACAATATGGACTAGCAGTACAGTGATAAAGAATATCTAGATTCATGAAAGTGAAATTTCACGTTACAATAAATACCGTACTCAAGTGCAATGATAATGAGAAAAAAATATTATTACTTGCACAAGATTAATGATGGAAATCAGCAGAGTTTCACCTTGTTCACTAAGCTCTGGGTCAACTTCCCTTTGCAAAGTGCAACTTCCCTTGCAAAGTATTCACTCTACTTGTCTTTAGTAAATTGACCCCATTGAGTTATATGTATCACTGCTATCCATGCCATTTTGCTGCATTTTTTTGTGACATTGCTTATCCCTGCTGACCCAGAAACTGATTTCCCTTTCCTCAACTGCAGCCAATGAACAGCATTGAAGTGAAAAGGCACTGTCTTAAAAAAAAAAAAAAAATCTGCATGCAAGAGTAGGCTGTAATATTTAATCTGTCATGGAGTGGGTAGATGGATAGTAGAGGGTAGTGGTTGCTGGTAAGTTTAGCATTTCAATGTAGTTGAAGAGTTTTAAAACTCAAAGTGGAATTCTTCAATAAACATTAGCATCCGAGACTTAAATACATATTTCAAAACATTTGTCAGCACATTGGCTGGTGAATTATGTATATAACATTTGCCAGTCACACATTTGCTGCCTTTTTCTGGTGGTCACCAGTCACAGTTACCCCTATTTATAGTTGGATACATGTACTGTACATTAAAGATGGGCTGAATGAGCCCCTGCTCGATTCGCACCAGAACTTTCAAACATCGCAAAAGTTCGAAGCCAAAACACAAACCCCATTAAAGTCTATGGGACCCGAACTGGAATAAAACAAAAGTGCCCATTTTGAAGGCTTATATGCAAGTTATTGGGCATGCAAAGGGTATGAGGGTCTGGGTACTGCCCTGGGGAACATGTATCAATGCAAAAAAAGTTTTTTAAAAAAAAGATCATTTTTAAATGAGCAGTGACTTAACAATGTTTAAAGTGAAACAATAAAAATGAAAAATTCCTTTAAATATAGTCCCTGGGGGTCCTCTTAGTCTGCCTGTAAAGAGGCACATCTGTACTGTGTATAAAAATGCAGCAAAAATGACATTTATCAAGAAAAAAATAAAATTTTCCCTGCAAGTTTTATTTTGCAAACAACAACTTGGGGAGGCAACCTGTATGATGAGGCCACATTTTAGTGCACTCAGAACAAGATTAGAGATTTTTTGGATAAATTCTGGTGTCTGTTTCGCAGTCTTTGGATAGAAGTAACAGGTTCAAAAAAATTTGACTTTGGGTGTTGGTGGTGCCTTCACACCGTAACCCTACAGAGCAGTGGCTCTCAACTCCTGTCCTCAGGACCCACAAACAGGCCAGATTTTAAGTATTACCTTGGGAAGATTCAGACTAGAATACTGCAATCACTGAGCAGTAAATTATATCACCTGTAATGTATTTCAGTTATCTTGCAAACCTAGCCTGCTGTGGGTCCTGAGGACAGGAGTTTAGAACCACTGCTATAGAGGTACTCTTGAAGAAAGTGAGAATTGGCCTTGCTGTAAAAAACTGAAATTATATGCACCTGTCAAACAGGTGCAGAACAATTGTTCCTTGGGTGTTAATTTTGCCCATGAAACCTTTATTAAAAAGTTGAATTCTTAAAGTATCAGCACATAGTGGTCATGCGGATACATATTATATTACGAGTGCCACGTCCTGTCATGATTGTATGCAAAGAAAGGAATAGATTGGGCTTTGGACTTTTTAGGCACAATAATCACTATAGTTGGTATAATTAAAAATCTAATTTATTAAAGATTATTTAAAATGTAGAGGTAAAAAAGGACAGATACAGAATTCAGCTCATGATGACACATTTACAAATTATACACTCCATACATAGCTTAGTGATGCAGAGATTAATTAGGTACTAATTGGAACTACCAATCCTGTTTACATACGGTTGTACTGTTTTTGACAAAAAGCTATGCAGTGGTGACAATCAATATCTAAGATTTGCTCGACATGTTGCATGCCACGGACGCTTCTTCAAGAGCACAGAACTGATTACTGCAATAAACAAAACATTTAATAAATAGCTGACATAACTTTGTTACAAACAATTATAACTAAGTAATGGCATTAGTGATATCATAGATTCTAAAATACTGCCAACGGTGCCCATCAGATGGTGCTATTCCCACAAGGTCCGGGCATTATTCATATACTATGGGGACGTATGTAACATGATATTAGTAAGAGTAGACATCAAAATGTGTGATTGAAAAATCTGTTTGTCTCCAAAAGAGGTATGACTGCTCCTAACATAGTAAAGGGAGGGGGAGGAAAAGAGGGAGAGGGGAGGGGAGGGGAGGGAGGGGAATGGGGGGGGGGAGGGGGATGGGGGGGAGAGAAAGGGAATATGATGGGGGGGAGAGATGGGAGGGGGATGGGGAAGGGGGAGATGGGAGGGGGGAGAGAGAGGGGAGGGAGGAAGGGGGAAAAAGGGGGGAGGAAAAGGAAGGAAAAAGAAAAGGAGGGGGGAGGGGGGTCGAGGGGAGAGGGGGAGGAAGGGAAAAATGGATAATTAATGGGTGCCTGTTGTAGATGTCATATAGGGATAGTCAATCTGGATGTATTGGTGATTGGATAGACTATTTGATATCGGTATATATCATAAATCCTAATTTAAGTAACATATGGCTGGTCTTAATGGGCGATTAATCCACCCCCTAGGGACAAAGTGAATAATAATATAAAATATCTATGGGTATTGTCTTAAAATTCCCCCTATTATTGCATGTCTAGAATAGTTATTTAATTAAGAGTGTGCTTCACTTACCATCATATTATTTGTAATTGTGTGTATTGGTAGCAGGGGGTAAAAACAACAGCCTCTTGATTCAGTGTCTAAAGCATTCAGCGGTTTGCTAAGATAGTCCAATACTGATTGTATAGCTGAGGAGGATCTGGTCTCGGTCAGGAGTAGACAAAGGGTTGTAACAAGACTCAGGTAAATCTTGCCTGTGTAAGATGTTTTTGATGGTATTCCAGATACAGATCGTCCGGCTGTAACGCCAGAAGGGTAGACCCGGAAAAAGGAGACAAGTGGCAATAAACAAAGAAATAAATATTTGTATATAAGAATGGTGTGTAGTTGTCAGGGTTGTACAATTGCTTACCTCTTAGTGAAACCAAGCTGATGAATACTGAAAGTCAGCGGCGTAGATCCACACAGCCACTCAGATCAGAGCGACTGGTAGTGTGGATTGTACGGGGAGAGACGCTGAGGGCGTCTCTTGTACATACGCCTCGCTTGTGGTCACCAATCGGAGGAGCCGATGTGACGTCATTCAAGCCGGCCGCTGATGCGCACTGCGCATGTCCCGATCCTCCGCATCGGCATGACAACCGCCGATGCGTCGGAGGGGAAGAGAGCAGTCGCATCCTAGGTATCCTGGAAACCAGAGATACCATGGTGTGCCAATCACCCTCGGCTGAAGGCGTCGCGCTGGGTGGCCACATAGTAATGAAGATAAACCTGGGCAAAGCAGGATACACTTACCATGGGCGTGGTGGCAGTAAATTAATGCATTCATAAATGAAGTAGATATAATTGTATCTAAATAGATAATTAAAACATGGTATTAGTATTGAGAGCGGCTAAATCTTCATGAATATAAATAGGATAGAAGATACTAAGTAAATAAAATTATAAAAATAGATATAATTGGATAAACATTAGAGAACAGTGGGGACCACCAAATATGTAAATTAATCATGGGTCCATCAATTTGAGTACATAATTATTAGATAACTATAGAAGAAAAAAAGGGGAGGGGGAAGGGAGGGGAGGGGGGAGGGGGAACGAGAGGAAGGAGGAGGAAGGGGGGAGGGGGGAGGGAAAAAGAAAGAGGGGGGACGACCCCAAGAAACAAAAGATGAATTATACAATTCAGATATGTGTTATAGAAAGGGCTTATATGTTTGAGCCTCATTAATACCAGGGGGATATGTGGCGCCAAGGCGTTCTATCCACATGGTTTCTCTTTGGCACACTTGTTTATCCCAATCTCCACCCCTGGAATCCTTTGGAACCACTGTCAAAACAATAAACGAAATCAGGGAAACATCAAATCTATGATAAAGGTCTAAATGCCTGCTCACTGCTGTGACCATCTTTCCCTCCGCTGAATAGTATACATGGTCTTTGATTCTACATCGTAGGTGTCTGATGGTTTTGCGCCACATTGGCATAACATGAGGTATACTACTCCTTCGGTGTCACAGTTTGCGTGAAATTTTGGGGTGAAGGTTTCCCCATTTGGCAGTAGGAATGTTTTTCCTTCTTTAACCCATGGACAAAAAGAGCATTTGCCACATTGGGAAATCCCTTGTTTCAATTGTTAGTGTTTTGGAATAGTTACGTAGTGGCTAGAGGTTAATTGGTCACCCAGGGATCTGGTTCGTCTAAAAGTAATTTGAGGGCAAGGGCCAATATATTTTTTAATAATCGGGTCCTCTTGGAGGATCGGCCAATGCCTGCTTAGAATACCCTGAAGTTGCTCGTGCTGTTGCGAGAATTTTGTAATAAATCTCACCGGAGGGTTGGTAATGGTAGATTTTTTCTTAAATAATCAAGAACTTCTTGACTGGCATATAGCCTTATTATAGGCGCTGCGTAATATTGTTTTAGTGTATCCCCTCGCCAATAGCCTATTACGAAGCGCATCCGCTTGAGATTTGAATTCCTCTATGTGAGTACAGTTACGGCGTAATCTTAGGTATTGTGCATATGGAATACTTTTAATGAGTGGTCTGGGGTGGGCGCTCTTGGCGTGTAGCAGGGTGTTCCCTGCGGTTTCCTTCCTAAACAGGGTAGAGGCTAAACAGTTCTCCTTGTCTTTAAAAATAGTTAAGTCTAAGAAGGTTACCCGTTGCAGGTGGGTGGAAACTGTGAATTTGAGGTTCAGGCAGTTGAGATTGATAGTTTGAATAAATCTATCAAGTAGATCTTGGGTGCCTGTCCATACCAAGAATATATCATCGATGTAACGTCGCCAGATAAGGGCGTGGTCGTGTAAAAGGTTAGAGCTTCATCTGAAAAAATGTTACATTCCCACCCCCAGGTACAAATTGGCGTAGGCTGGTGCACAACAGGTGCCCATAGCCACGCCTTGTACCTGGAGGAAGTGGGAACCTTGCAAACAAAAATAGTTACGGGTGAGCACAAATTTCAACAGTTCCAGAATAAATTCACAATAGTCCCAACTGTAGTGGTCCTGCTCTCGTAGAAACGTGTGCGCCATCCCGATGCCCTGCTCGTGAGGGATGCTAGAGTAAAGAGACTCCACATCCAGTGTAACGAGGAGGGCATCGGGAGGGACGAGCAACCCCTCTATTTGTTTCAGGAGATCTAGTGTGTCATGGGTATAGGACGGAAGACCCAATACATGTGGCATTAGGACAAAATCCACGAGGCGACTGGCATTCTCTGTTAGAGACCCAATCCCGGAGACGATCGGGTGGCATCGTACAGTGCTTGTGTATTTTTGGTAAGGCATAGAATGTAGCCTTTCTAGGTTTTTTCACATTTAAATAGTTGTATGTATCTTGGTCGATCAGGCCCCTCTGGTAGGCAGATCCAATAATACCCAGGTATTCTTGTTTGAACTCTAGGATACGGGTCTCAGGTAGGCGGGAATAGCAGTGTTTATTTTGTAAAATCCTCATGACCATGAATTCGTAATATGTCTTTGTCATGAGGACAATGTTCCCACCCTTGTCTGAGGCCTTAATCTCTAGGTCTGGGTGATTTCGTTAAGCTTGGATAGCTTGTTTTTCCAGAGTAGGTAAGGTTCCCTGGATTCGATGAAGTGGTCATCTGTTTATTATCCTTGATGGTTCCCATCAGGAACGCCCAAATATGAGGATTAGTAGATAGCTCCGGAAACTGTTGTGATTTAGGTTTAAATTTTTTGATCATAGGTCCGGGTTCAGTTGACACCGTAACATTGTGATTTAGTACAGAGTTTGTTGGTTCTTGTGATTGATTGAGTTCTTGTGATGACTTGTTTTCCTCCAATAAAAGTATTAAATCTCGCAGGACTCGAAAGTCCTCCATGGAGAAGTGTTTCACTTGTTCTGAGATGGATTTATCTTGTTTTAATTGTAAAACTTGTTTATTGAATAGGAACTTACAGGTTAAATTACGTGAAAATAGATAGACATCTTTTATCGTTTCATATTTGTCTATGTTCACAGAGGGACAGAAGCTAAGTCCATATTTGAGGACTAGGGATGAGCCGAACACCCCCCGGTTCGGTTCGCACCAGAACCTGCAAATGGACTGAAAGTTCGCACGAATGTTAGAACCCCATTGACGTCTATGGGACTCGAACGTTTGAAATCAAAAGTGCTAATTTTAAAGGCTAATTTGCATGGTATTGTCCTAAAAAGGGTTTGGGGGCCCGGGTCCTACCCCAGGGGACGTGTATCAATGCAAAAAAAACTTTTAAAAATGGCCGTTTTTTCGGGAGCAGTGATTTTAATGATACTTAAAGTAAAAAAAAAAGGGAAATATTCCTTTAAATATCGTACCTGCGGGGTGTCTATAGTATGCCTGTAAAGTGGCGCGTGTTTCCCGTGTTTAGAACAGTCCCTGCACCAAATGTCATTTTTAAAGGAAAAAATCTCATTTAAAACTGCTTGCGGGTTTAATGTAATGTCGGGTCCTGGCAATATGGATGAAAATCAGTGAGACAAAGGGCATGGGTACCCCCCAGTCCATTACCAGGCCCTTTGGGTCTTGTATGGATATTAAGGGGAACCCCGCACCCAAATTAAAATAAGGAAAGGTGTGGGGCCACCAGGCCCTATATACTCTGAACAGCAGTATACAGGCGGTGCAAACAAGACAGGGACTGTAGGTTTGTTGTTAAGTAGAATCTGTTTGTCATTTTGAACGGGTACATTTTTAACATGTTTAGCTCCAGCCAAAAAATCTTTTTTAAGCTTTTTGGAAAACATAGGGAAGGGTTATCACCCCTGTGACATTTGTTTTGCTGTCTTTCCTCCTCTTTAGAAGATTTCACCTCACTTTTTGTCCCAATGACAAATGTTTTTTGAGAATTTGGGGTTTTTTGTGGAACAAGGATTGGTGATAAAGCATCAGTGGAAAGGAGAAATGTTTTTCCCATATTAACTCTTACAGGAGAGAATTTCCCTTCCTAGGGGTAGATTTCATCTCACTTCCTGTTGTCTCCTTCCGTTTGCAAGTAGGAGTCATTTGTAAGTTAGATGTTTGAAAGTAGGGGCCTGCCCTATATACTCAGCAGAAATTTGGGCCTTAGGTGTTGTTGTGGCCACAACAACGTAAGCCCTCACAGGGCCCTGCTGTGAAATATTAGATCAAGAATTGTAATTACATGCCCCTGTTGAACAGGGGCAGAAAAACTGGGCCTTTGGTGGTGGTGGTGGTGGAGCTGGTGCCACAACACTCTAAGTCCTCACTCGCTCTTGGTCGGTGCAGAAATGGGCCCTGCTGAGAAATATTAGATCAAGAATTGTAATTACATGCCCCTGTTGAACAGGGGCAGAAAAATTGGGCCTTTGGTGGTGGTGGTGCTGGTGCCACAACACTGCAACCCCTCACAGACACTCTAGTTGATACGCAGGAATGAGCCCTGCTGCAAAGTATTGCATCAAAAATTGTAATTACACGCCCCTGTTAAACAGGGGCAGAAAATTGGGCCTTAGGCACTGGTGCTGGTGCCACAACACTGCAACCCCTCACAGACACTCTAGTTGGAATGCAGGAACAAGCCCTGCTGCAAAGTATTGCATCAAAAATTGTAATTACACGCCCCTGTTAAACAGGGGCAGAAAAATTGGGCCTTAGGCACTGGTGCTGGTGCCACAACACTGCAACCCCTCACAGACACTCTAGTTGGAACACAGAAACGAGCCCTGCTGCAAAGTATTGCATCAAAAATTGTAATTACACACCCCTGTTAAACAGGGGCAGAAAAATTGGGCCTTAGGCACTGGTGGTGGTGCCCAGAACCAAAAATGTTCTAACAAGCTATCAGCGTGATGATTGAGGAGGAAGAGATAATTACTCAGGGATAGTCACTCAGCATCAGCATAGGCAGTCTTTGAAGGGATCTGAGATTTCAAAAAAAAATATTCGGTTACATCAGCATCAGGTGCTTGGTAGCTGGTGGTGATCCAAAACTGATTCATTTTTATGAAGGTCAGTCGAACGACTGAGTCGGTGAACAGACGCACCCTGTGATCGGTTACCACGCCTCCAGAAGCACTGAATGTGCGTTCCGAAAGAACGCTGGATGCAGGACAGGCCAGTAGCTCAATTGCATACTGTGCAATCTCTGGCCAGTGATCCATCCTCAAGACCCAGTAAACCAGAGGATTTTCGGTGGGAAAGGTGTCCAAGTCTGATCTTGCCCCTAGGTATTCCTGCACCATGTAAAACAGAAGCTGGCGATGGTTGCTGGAACCGATCATACCTTGCGGCTGCGGACCAAAAAATTGTCTGAACGCATTGGTCAGACAGCCACCTTCTCCACCGTTCCTTCTTTGACTGACCGAAGCCTCAGCAACACGTTGTCCAGAAACAGGAGTTTGTAACCTCCCAGTCTCTGGGAACGCGTTGCACAGACCTTTCTGCAAGGCCTCCCAAATATGTTTCATCCTCTGCTCCCTCTGCGATGGCAAGATAAGGTCCGCAACCTTACCCTTGTAATGTGGATCAAGGAGGGTTGCCAGCCAGTATTGGTCCTTCTCCTTGATACCACGAATACAAGGATCCTTACGCAGGCTTTGCAGGATCAGGGAGGCCATGCAGCGTAGGTTTGCTGAGGCATTCGGTCCGGAGTCCTCTGGGTCACTAAGGATGACATGGTCCGCAGCCACCTCCTCCCAGCCACGTACAAGTCCTTGTGTTTCTTGGGACTGATCCCTTAAAGACTGCTGCTGATGCTGAGTGCCAGGCTCCACCTCCATACTGACACAATCTTCCTCCTCCTCCTCCTCCTCATCCTCTTCCTGTGTGATCAGCGGGCATGCAGGAACACTGTCTGGATAAAGGGGGTCTTGAGAGCTAAGAAAGTCCTCCTCTTCCTGCCTCTGTTCTGCCTCAAGTGCCCTGTCCATTATTCCACGCAGCGTGTGCTCCAACAGGTGGACAAGGGGGACAGTGTCACTGATGCATGCACTGTCACTGCTCACCATCCTCGTGGCTTCCTCAAATGGTGACAGGACAGTGCATGCATCCCTGATCATGGCCCACTGGCGTGAGGAAAAAAAACCAAGCTCCTCTGACCCTGTCCTGGTGCCATAGTCGCACAGGTACTCATTGATGGCCCTCTGCTGCGTGTGCAGCCACTGCAGAATGGCCAACGTTGAGTTCCACCTGGTGGGCATGTCACAGATTAGGCAGTTCTTGTGCAGGTTAAACTCCATTTGGAGGTCCGTCAGCCGAGCACTGGCATTATATGACCGGCAGAAATGCACACAGACTTTCCTGGCCTGCCTCAGGACATCCTGTAAGCTCGGGTACCTGCCCAAGAACCGCTGCACCACCAAGTTAAGGACATGAGCCAAACAGGGCACATGGGTCATTTGTCCCTGTCGGAGGGCAGAGAGGAGGTTGGTGCCATTGTCGCAAACCACCATTCCTGCCTTAAGTTGGCGTGGCATCAACCACCTTTGAACCTGCCCCTGCAGAGCTGACAGAACCTCTGCCCCAGTGTGGCTCCTGTCCTCCAAGCACACCAGCTTAAGCACCGCATGGCATCTTTTGGCCTGCGTACTTGCGTAGCCCCTTGAACGGCTACGGAGCACCGCTGGTTCCGAGGACAAAGCACAGGAAGAGGCCATGGAGGAAGAAGAAGAGGAGGGGGTGGAGGAGAGAGGTGTGTCACAATCATTAGCATTTTGGAGGCGTGGTGGCGGAACAGCCTCCAACACTACTGCACCTTGTCCTGCATCCTTCCCAGCTGCCAGCAGAGTCACCCAATGCGCCATGAAACTTAGGTAACGTCCCTGTCCATGCCTGCTGGACCATGAGTCAGCGGTAATATGCACCTTACCGCTGACCACCCTGTCCAGCGAGGCATGGACATTGCCTTCCACATGCCGGTAGAGAGCTGGAATCGCCTTCCGTGAGAAAAAGTGGCATTTGGGTACCTGCCACTGAGGAACCGCACATTCCACAAACTCACGGAAGGGGGCAGAGTCTACCAACTGAAAAGGCAGCAGTTGAAGTGCTAGCAATTTTGCCATGCTAGCATTCAACCGCTGGGCATGTGGATGGCTGGGAGCAAACTTCATTCGGCGGTGCAGCAGCTAGGGCAGGGAAATTTGCCTGGTACAATCTGACGTCGGTGTACCAAAAGCAGATTGCCTACAAGTACTTGGCTGTGATACACCTAATTCTACAACTTCATTCCTCTCAGTGCAGGTCTCAGAGAGGACTGAAGGTATAGTGGGGTTGGAAATCTCAGCTGATGAGGAGCAAGGAGAGGTCCTCTTTGTTCTTTGGTGTGGGTCTTTTAGATACGCTTGCCAATGAACTGCATGGCAGGTCAACATATGTCTGGTCAAGCATGTGGTACCCAAGCGGGAGATGTTTTGGCCACGCGAGATACGCTTGAGACATATGTTGCAAATAGCAGTGGTGCGATCTGATGCACTCATCTCAAAAAAGGCCCACACCAAAGAACTTTTTGAATAACGCGCATAGACTGCAGCGCCCTGCACATGTGGAGCTTTGGGGTGTGATGCAGTCAATGTGCTGCCCTTAGGCTAGCCCCTGGAGGGCATCCTGCCTCGTTGGTGATGTGCCGCCTCCTCCTCCTCCTCCTCCTCTCTCCTATCAGGCACCCACGTTAAGTCAGTGACCTCATCATCCCCTCCCTCCTCATCACTGGAGCAAACCTGGCAGTATGGTGCAGTAGGGGGAGCATGACTGCTAGATTGCTGTCCTTCTTGGACACCCCCTCTGTCCGTGCTAATGTTACTGCCTTCATCAAGCTCAGTATCATCATCAGAGCCTTCCAAATGCTGGGCATCCTCCTGGAGCATGTGCCCAACACTGTGGTCAAACAGTTCGAGGGACTCCTCAGGAGGACATGGTGGGGCTAGGGAAGGAGTCACTGATGACATTGAGCCGAGGGAAGAGGCCGCTGCTTTGCCAGACAAAGTACCCTGGGCATGGGTGAGAGAGGATGAGGAGGATGAGGACGGCTTGGTCATCCACTCGACCAAGTCTTTCGCATGTTGCAGCTCAACACGGCCAGCTGCCGAAAAAAAGGCCAAGCGTGTCCCACGGCCACATGCTGATGAGGATGCACCGTCTACACGATCAGCACTAGACACTAGAGCCTGCTTCCCTCTCTTATTGGCTTGTGACTGTCTGCCTATCCTTGTTGGCCTTCCAGACATACTAATGGCCTGTAGCTGCACTAAGCTGGGATATATATATATATATATATATATATATATATATATATATATATATATATATATGTACTGATACTGCAGCTAGCAAAATCAACTGCCTGCCTGTAGTATGAGAACACCACCAACCTTCTACAGGTAGCTTTAGCTGAACACTGTGAGGGGGACGCACCCCACTAACTTGTAGGTTTAGCTGAACACTGTGAACAGGACGCACCCCACTAACTTGTAGTTTTAGCTGAACACTGTGAGCAGGACGCACTGCACTAACTGTAAATAGTCTAGCTGCCTGACTGTGGTACTAGTAGGATCAAAAGAACACCAGTAATTTTGTTCAGGTAGCTGTATATACTATAACAAGACAAGCCTGCCTGTCAGTAAGAAGATAACAGGAATGGATCTAGCTAAACACTGTGAGCAGGACGCACTGCACTAAACTTGTAGGTTTAGCCGAACACTGTGAGCAGGACGCACCCCACCAACTTGTAGGTTTAGCTGAACACTGTGAGCAGGACTCACCCCACTAACTTGTAGGTTTAGCTGAACACTATGAGCAGGACGCACCCCACTAACTTGTAGGTTTAGCTGAACACTGTGAGGTGGACACACCACACTAACTTGTAGGTTTAGCTGAACACTGTGAGCAGGACGCACCCCACTAACTTGTAGGTTTAGCTGAACACTGTGAGCAGGACGCACTGCACTAACTGTAAATAGTCTAGCTGCCTGACTGTGGTACTAATAGGATCAAAAAACACCAGTAATTTTCTTCAGGTAGCTGTATATACTGTAACAGGACAAGCCTGCCTGTCAGTAAGAAGATAACAGGAACGGATCTAGCTGAACACTGTGAGCAGGACGCACCCCACTAACTTGTAGGTTTAGCTGAACACTGTGAGCAGGACGCACCCCACTAACTTGTAGGTTTAGCTGAACACTGTGAGCAGGACGCACCCCACTAACTTGTAGTTTTAGCTGAACACTGTGAGCAGGACACACTGCACTAACTGTAAATTGTCTAGCTGCCTGACTGTGGTACTAATAGGATCAAAAGAACACCAGCAATTTTCTTCAGGTAGCTGTATATACTGTAACAAGACAAGCCTGCCTGTCAGTAAGAAGATAACAGGAACGGATCTAGCTGAACACTGTGAGCAGGACGCACTGCACTAACTGTAAATAGTCTAGCTGCCTGACTGTGGTACTAATAGGATCAAAAGAACACAAGCAATTTTCTTCAGGTAGCTGTATATACTGTAACAAGACAAGCCTGCCTGTCAGTAAGAAGATAGCAGGAACGGATCTAGCTGAACACTGTGAGCAGGACGCACTGCACTAACTGTAAATAGTCTAGCTGCCTGACTGTGGTACTAATAGGATCAAAAGAACACCAGTAATTTTCTTCAGGTAGCTGTAAATACTGTAACAAGACAAGCCTGCCTGTCAGTAGGAAGATAACAAGAACGGATCTAGCTAAACTGAATACAGTGTATATATATATATATGCAACACCTGGGATGCATATATATACACAATACACTGTAAGTGCAGCTAACTGACTGACTGTTCTGCCTAATCTATCTAACTCAAATCAAATGTCACTGTCTGTCTCTCTCTCTCAATGAACGCTGGAACACACACTACACAGGGCCGCCAAGCAGGCGGCCTTATATAGTGTTGGGCGTGTACTAAATCCCCTGAGTCATAATTGGCCAAAGCCTCCTTGGCTTTGGCCAATTACGGCTCTCTGTTCAGGCGGCGCTGTGATTGGCCAAGCATGCGGGTCATAGTGCATGCTTGGCCAATCATCAGCCAGCAATGCACTGTGATGCCGCAGTGAATTATGGGCCTTGACACGCCACACGAATTTGGCGCGAACGGCCCATATCGTTCGCAATTCGGCGAACGACCGAACAGCCGATGTTCGAGTCGAACATGGGTTCGACTCGAACATGAAGCTCATCCCTATTGAGGACGTCAAGTGTCTCTTCCTCAAATTGATAGGGAGTTAAGTTAATAACTTCAAGTCCCAGTGTTAAGTCAGGGCCATCGTGTCCATGGGTGATTGAAAATTTGCCTGTACAATGTGTGATTGAACATGTGCATCCAATGTGCTTTGTCTGGTGTGAGAAGAACGCTGAGTGGGGGGTGGAAGAGTGATTTGAGGGTTAAGTCCTTGGGGTTGGGCTAAATCAGCGGGAATTATATTTGTTCGGCCTACCTCGGTAGGACCAGTAGTATTAGATTGTGTCATATTTTGTGTTTGTGCTTGGGTGCTCAAAGTTTGAATCGCTTGAAGGGCTGTAGCGCCCAAGTATTTAGGTTGTGGTAGTGATCTCTCATTTTGTTGTGTTGTGTGGCCTTGTTTTTGGGGATGTGATAATAAATTGGTGTCTGAGTTAGGGGGGCGTTTTTTGGAGGAGGGTGTGTAGGAGCCTCCACCGAAGTCTTGTTTTCGTGCTCCTAAATTGTTACGAATATTAGTGGTGTTTTTTTGGCCCTGTCTGGGGAGGGAGGAGGAGGATCTGAATGAGGAATCTGATTCAGTATCCTCATCTGTAGCCCTGTCATTGGTATTTGTTCTTGTTGCACGGCGGTTATTTCTAGAGCCTATGTACAAGAGACGCCCTCAGCGTCTCTCCCCATACAATCCACACTACCAGTCGCTCTGATCTGAGCGGCTGTGTGGATCTACGCCGCTGACTTTCAGTATTCATCAGCTCGGTTTCACTAAGGCTCTGTTTCCACTACTGTGACTTATTTTGCGACTTGACACATGTCAAGTCGCATGACAAGTCAAAACCCATGTATTTCAATGGTCCCCGTTCTAATTGGTGCGACTCAAGTCGCAGCGACTCCAAAAAAGGTTCTTGCACTACTTTGTTCCGTCTTCGGTGCGACTTGTTCTCCATAGAAAGGTATTAAGTCGCAATGCAGTCGTATGTACATGTCTGACACTGCGACTTTGTTGCGACTTCCACGGAAGTCTATGGAAGCATATGATCTCTGCTCCTCCCAAATACATCACTTCCTATATTGATGTCTGTGAGTGTGGAAGACAGCAGGAAGCATGCCTAGGGCTAGAAAAAACAAGCGACAAGTGCATGACAATGAGGAAATTATTAGGCTTGTCAGACAACATCCGGAAATATAGATGCAGATGCAGGTTACAAAGATCATGCAAAGAAGGAGACAGCATGGTTGGAAGTGGCTCGCATATATTATGAGACCTGGGACTCTTTATCAGCCACAGAACGTTCTTCAAAAAGTAAGTGGTTGATATATGCTGCTTAGCACTTTGTGCCTTGCACCTATTTAAATATTCTGCAACAAATGGGTGTGTGTTAACAATGTGCACTGTGTTTTCTTGGTGGGGACCGCTTCTCCTGCCAGGAGATCACAATGGTTTGGCAGGAGGGAATCCCTTGTCAACACTATCTGTGTTGATGGTGGAATTTATATAGTTACTTTCGTGTAACCTGTGGCTGCAGGAAAGTAAATCTGTGTGTGTGTGTGGGACAACAAATAATATTTGACCACGGTCCTAATAATATAAAATGATATTAAAGATGGCCCTGTCAACATCCTCCAGCAAATGTCCAATTATGTAGGTGTCATGGTTAATATATTTAGCGGTTGTTTTAACACCATCCATATCAATTATGCGGCCTAGCAAATTAATGACCTATAGGCAGTTAATAAAGTTTTTTGTTTTAATTTATTATTTGCTTTATATTTTGTAGTGCACTCGTTACAAACTCGATGGAGAAGTCTCAAAGACTGCTACAACCGGTACTTACGAAAATTAAAAGAAGGAAGGAGTGGTTCCGGCTCCAAAAGATTAGCCCCATATGCCCATGCCGGGGATCTGGATTTTTTAAAACCAGTGTTGGAAATGCGAGAGTAAGTTATCAGCAGGCATATGTTATGAATTGTACATATCAAATTATAATGCTTACTTTACAAATCTGTGATTGGTATTTCAGAACCCAAGCAAGCTGGGAAGACAGCACACAGGGTTTGGCAGCAGAGGATGAGTCAAAGGAAGCTGTGGAGGAGGAGGAGCAAGAACAATTCCAAGACAATGTTGACAAGGAACTGTTCATAGATGAATCAAGGTCAACATCAAACTCAATGAATGAGGAGGATGCAGAACCAGGGCCTAGCAATGTCTCTAGGCCTTTGTGAAGATCTTCAAGGGGAAGTGCCCGGCCTGTGAAACCCATGGAAAAAAATTTAAATGTAGTTAGTCAGATGTCCACTAAAATGGCAGAAAACCAGTGTGAAGACACAGCATTTCTCACTGTAATTTTAGGCATATGTAAACAGGTACCCCCTGAGAAAAACTATGCACTCAGGATGGCTTTGATGTCAACTGCTCAATCATTTGTGGGTGAGGGGCCAACAACATCCTCTGCATATATGCAACCCCCCCTTCCCCAATATCCCCCTTATCAACAATACACTCACTTTCCAAGTACACAGTATGCTCCACCAATAAACCGTCCATACTGTGACCAGTATGGTAATATGCTGAATCCCTCAAGGCCACGCATGTTGCATCCAATTCCTGCCCCCTCTACCTCTACCCTTGGCCCCCCAACCACTCACCAACTTAGGCAGCCTACACCCAGTCAGGTTCCGCCTTTTCTGGAAAGGAAATATTACCCTGGTCCATCAGTGGATTTCCCTGGACCAACCAATAGTTCCGTTTCCAGGACCAATGAAAACAAAACATACGAGCAATTGTGATTTTTGATAATTTTTTATGTGGGTTTAACACTTGTTCTATATTTTTTGGTTGGTTGTGGAGGCCAAAACAACAACTGTAGAATTTTTCAGTTCATTGAAGTTCTTTCTTTATTTTTTTCTTTTTGAAAAAAGATTTGTCTTGTAAAAAAGATTCAGATTATATATTTTATTTTTGTATGACTTTTATTTTTGTGTTTTTGAAAGTGAAATCTTTTATTATTTTAATATTTGTTGCGCTTGTTAAAAAGTAAAAGAAAATGGTGTAGTTCACCAAAAACCAAAAAACAAACATTTTTGGTGCATTCTTGCACAAAAATCTGGAAAATAAATATTATTCTGGTTACATTATGCATTTTCTGCTTATCCTTTTTTTTAGAATTTGTGTTCAAGACCTGTTATTCTGCATTTGGATGCAATGAAACATAACAGACATTTAAATAATATTACAATAAAATGCATGAATTACATTATGCAATGGCATCCTGCTGCCAGGGGACAGAACCAGCAGCAGACATAAAACAAGATGAGAATCCCTCACGCACAGTGGCACCATTGGTGGTGCCCCTACTGGTACTCCATTGTGCACCTTCAAGATCGTGCATGAGGGAATCTTCAAAAAGGTAGCCATCACGAATTCTAACAAAATTATGAAGCACACATGCTGCTTTTCTGCAGATATTGCATTCTCAAGTTTTAAATTAATCGGTGTATGTAGCAAACGCCACTTGTTGGCTAAAATGCCAAATAAACATTTTACCACTCGTCTTGCCCTCGTTAACCGGTAATTGAAGATTCGCTTCTCTTCACTCAGACACCTATTGGAATAAGGCCTTAATAGATGCTCACTGAGAGCAAAGGCCTCATCCCCAACATACACAAATGGCATTGGCGGCCCATTTGTTCCTGGCAATGGACAGTCCTGTGGCAGGTCCAGACCATTTTCCCGCAACATTCTTCCAAACGATGATCTTTGGAAAATACTGGAGTCTGAGCTGCTGCCATATGATCCTATGTCTATATAGGTAAAACAATAATTGGCATCAGACACTGCTAGTAATACAAAAGAAAAATTTTTTTTGTAGTTAAAGTATTTTGTTCCACTGCCAATGGGCATCACTACCCTCATATGTTTTCCGTCAATTGCCCCGAGACAATTCGGGAAATTGCAACGATCCCAGAAAACTTCAGAGATCTTGCACCAATCTTCGCAAGTGGGCTTCTTCAGGACCAAATCCCTAAGGACATTCCAGATGTCTCTGCAGGTATCGTGGACAATATTGCTGACAGTAGTTTTGCCAACCAAAAACTCATAATGCAAACTTGCAAAGGAATTTCCAGTTGCCAGGTACCTAAAATGGAAAAGATCATTAAGGTTAATTATAATGATACATATTTACACTAAGCTACTTCAATAATTTAAAATAAAATAAGCTAGGAAGGAGGTGCCTGAGGAAGTGAAGGAAGAAGAGGATCAGGAGAAAGACAATGGTGATGCAGAGGCAAAGTTAATATTGTAAAAACAATCTCGCGCACAATTACATGCTAGTATTTTTTGGTTTACTTCATGTAAAGAGGATGAAAGAATGCTGTGGATATCCAAATGCCACATAGAAGAAAAATTAGGTATGAAAAGTTACCTCAATGTTATAATGAGTCTTTCTACAGCTGGAATACTCCTTCGGAAACTTGTGTTTTGTCGCTCTAGATGGCTAGAGAGCAAAGCCAACAATTCATCAAAACTGTAAAGAGATAAAATATGGCTATTATTTACATTGACCATGTAAAAATAAAATATTTACAAATCGAGTTCCATTATTATAACAATTTGAATAGGTTATAGTTAACACTTCTAGCTATTCAAACCTTAAAATTCTAAAAAGAGTCTACTGACCAGGCATATACACATTTTCCTAAATATATCTGGCAGCATTTGCAAGTTGACATCCAAAAATGTTCTCACCTTCTAATTGACATCCTTGTGTAGTTGAAGAATTTGTCTTCATGAGCACGGAGGTCATTGTAAAGGACCCCAAACTGGCCTCTCACTTCCCTTTGGGCGATGATGGGATGGATCCAAAACCTATGCCTTCTCCTCCTCCGGTTATCCTCCTCTTCTTCATCTATAAATGCTGCTACAGCAGCCAAAATGACTGCTGACCCAACATATTGCATAGCCAACATGTTTGCTAACAAACATACAACACGTGACAACGAAAGAGGAAGGGGAAATAAGTAAGCAGGATAAGGAATTACATCACTATGGCTAAATCGCAGAACATCCAAGTCGCACAAAGTCGTATTTAAAGTTGCAACAAAACGCACCACAAATCGCATTGCAAAGTCGCAGTGTAAATCGCGCGACTTTGGGGACGCACTAGTGGAAACATAGCCTAAGAGGTAAGCAATTGTACAACCCTGACAACTACACACCATTCTTATATACAAATATTTAATCACATCAAAAACATCTTACACAGGCAAGATTTACCTGAGTCTTGTTACAACACTTTGTCTACTCCTGACCGAGACCAGATCCTCCTCAGCTATACAATCAGTATTGGACTATCTTAGCAAACCGCTGAATGCTTTAGACACTGAATCAAGAGGCTGTTGTTTTTACCCCTGCTACCAATACACACAATTACAAATAATATGATGGTAAGTGAAGCACACTCTTAATTAAATAACTATTTTAGACATGCAATAATAGGGGGAATTTTAAGACAATACCCATAGATATTTTATATTATTATTCACTTTGTCCCTAGGGGGTGGATTAATCGCCCATTAAGACCAGCCATATATGTTACTTAAATTAGGATTTATGACATATACCGATAGCAAATAGTCTATCCAATCACCAATACATCCAGATTGACTATACCTATATGACATCTACAACAGGCATCCATTAATTATCAATTTTTCCCTTCCTACCCCTCTCCCCTCTCCCCCCTCCCCCCTCCTTTTCTTTTTCCTTCCTTTTCCTCCCTCCCCTCCTTGCCCCCCTTCCCCCCTCCCTCCCCTCTCTCTTCCCCCTCCCCCCTCCTCCCCTTTCCCATCTCCCCCTTCCCCATCTTTTTCCCTCTCTCTCCCCCCATCCCCCTCCCTCCCTTCCCCCCCTTTTTTCCCCTCCCCTTCTCCCATCCCCCCATCATATTCCCTTTCTCTCCCCCCATCCCCCTCCCTCCCCTCCCCTCTCCCTCTTTTCCTCCCCCTCCCTTTACTATGTTAGGAGCAGTCATACCTCTTTTGGAGACAAACAGACTTATCAATCACACATTTTGATGTCTACTCTTACTAATATCATGTTACATACGTCCCCATAGTATATGAATAATGCCCGGATCTTGTGGGAATAGCACCATCTGATGGGCACCGTTGGCAGTATTTTAGAATCTATGATATCACTAATGCCATTACTTAGTTATAATTGTTTGTAACAAATTTATGTCAGCTATTTATTGAATGTTTTGTTTATTGCAGTAATCAGTTCTGTGCTCTTGAAGAAGCGCCCGTGGCATGCAACATGTTGAGCAAATCTTAGATATTTTTTTTTTTTTTTACTTTAAGATTTTTATTAAATTTTTTTGTACAAATACAAATATAGTAGGTATACAAAGATGTTCATATATTCAAGAAAGAAATAATGTAAGCACATCTGAGTAGATTAGGTTCTTGAGGTAAAACAAAAAATAGTAACTGTGGAGTCTTTAATCCGAGTTGTAGTGCCTGGAGAGTTCGGTTAGGGAGATAAAATTAACATTAAGAGCCTGTCACCCCTACCGGGAACACACTGTGAGCAGGCTATATGTACGCCCTTCCAGGACTGGGGAATGCGACCCAGAATATGGTCGCCTCATATTAGTTACAAATCGATAGCAACAAAAGTACTTGAACCTAAAGCCATTGATAACAATACCAACATCAATTAGAATATAGTGGTTGTAACAGCTTTGTATAAACATTAAATGTTTACTCAAACCAAAATAAAAAAATATAACCAAACATAACTATTCAGTATTGATAAAACGTAAGTTCCTGCACTGGATGAAATGTAACACCAATAGACGTGGTCTTTTTCCAATTACCAATTAATGTTAGTATCATCAACGCAAGACGGGATCGTGCTTTGATAGCCAGATATCCCAAAATTTGTGGTAGGTATGCGCTCGACCCTCCTTGTATGCCAGCATACGTTCCATGAGGCTTTGTGAATTCACCTTGGCGATAACTTCCTTTATATCTGGCGGGGTAGTGGATTTCCAGTTCGCTGCTATAGATATACGAGCTGCAAATAGTATATGTACCACCACTTTTCTGTGTGTATATGGGAAGGAGTCTATCCCCAGGCATAGTAGTGCTAGTTCCGGAGAGGGAGTACATTGGGAGTTGGTTGTGTCTGAGATTAGAGAGAATACATCTGTCCAATATTTTTTCAGAACTTTACAGTGCCACATGACGTGTAATAGGTTTCCATTAGTATGACAATTCCTCCAGCATAGTGGGGATAAAGAGGAGTTCATAGTGTGTAGGCGCATGGGAGTTATGTACCATCTATGAAGAATTTTATGGGAGTTGTCCCAGTGGTCTACACACGCTGAAGACGTACTATTGTATTTAATAGCTGTGAGCCATTGTGGCAGTGTAAAGGACTTTTGCAGTTCTGTTTCCCACTTATGCATGGTTGGGAGCTTGGTTCGTGTAGTGTGGAAGTTGCAGTATCTATAGCACAGCGATATACCTTTAGCTGTAGATTTGTGCTTGTTCATTAGAAAATTCCATATGATTAATGGAATTTTTGTGGGCGTGGTTGGGTATTTTTTATTATATTGTTTAATTTGTTGAATCATAAAGGAGTCCACTGCTGTAGGGTTCACTAGTTCTGCAGTGTCGTAGTGGATGCCTTTTTGTTTCCAGTGATGAGTTGAAAAGTGTGGTATGAGGTATGCATAGGCTGTGAGAGGTAAGTGCAGCGTGTGGGATGGTTCATCTGTAAACTTAATTTTAGTCAGGAGGGACCAAGCCTCGAGTGATGCTTGCACTGTTGGGTAGTCCGGTATTACGGGTTTATGATGAATGGTGGCTGCCATAAGAAGCGCTGTAAGGTCATGACCTGGTGTGACATGTTGTTCTATGTGGGACCATAGGTTGTCCTCTCGACAGGAGAACCAGAACTTCAGTTGGTCCAATAAGGAAGCTTGATGATAGGCATAAGCATTTGGCAGACCCCCTCCTCCGAGTGATCTCGGTTTATATAGAGTCGTCAGTGCAATTCTGGGTTTTTTGTGTTGCCAGATAAATTTGTTCAAGAGTGACGCCAAATTCGAGAAAAATTTTTGTGGAATTGGGATCGGGATGGTTCTGAAGAGATAGAGTAGTTTGGGAAGTATTTGCATTTTATATGCAGCTATACGTCCAACCCAGGTTAGGTAAAATTTAGAGATTTGGGAGAATTCTGCCTGTATGTGTGCTAGAAGGGGAGGGAAGTTGGCAGTGTATAATTTAGAGATAGGGTGAGTCAATTGGATACCTAGATAGTTGATAGAGGGTGAGTCCCAATTGCAGGGGAATATTTCTTTAAGGTTGTTTTTACTGTTCTCAGTTATATTTAGAGGCAGGGCAAAGCATTTGGAAGTGTTGAGTTTGTAGTATGTTATATCCCCAAAGTGATGTAAGAGTTCTGTGGCTTTGGGTAGGGAGTACTCAGGGTTGGTCAGGGTAAGGATTATGTCGTCTGCAAAGAGCCCTATTTTGTGTTCTTTAAGACCTACCGGGAGTCCTTTAATTTCGACAGTATTTCTGATAAGTTCTGCTAAGGGTTCTATGGCTAGGGAGAATACTATAGGGGATAGGGGGCAACCTTGACGGGTACCATTGGTAAGGTTGAAAGAGTCAGAAAGTATACCAGATGCATATACTCTGGCTGAGGGCGTTGTGTAAAGTGACATGATGGCTGAGTGTAAAAATCCATTTAGGCCAAATTTGGAGAGCGTGTGAGATAGGTATGTCCAATGGACTCTATCAAACGCTTTTTCTGCGTCTAGGGTTACGAATATACTGGGTGTATGTTTGATTTCTGCGTATCTAAGTAAGTTAATCATTCTTCTAGTACTATCCGGGGCCTGCCTTCCTTTGACAAATCCCACCTGCTCCAGTCCTATAAGGGTGGGGGTTATATATAATAATCTGTTTGCTAGTACTTTGGCGAAGATTTTTAGATCGGAATTTAGTAATGAGATGGGTCTGTAATTGTGTGGTAAGGAGGGGTCTTTTCCTGGTTTTGGTATAGTCACTATAATAGCTTGAAGCATTTCACTGGGAAATGTGCCAGTATTTGCCGCTATGTTGAAGAGGTCTACTAGTTTGGGGGCGAGCGTTGATGAGAACGCTTGATAGTATTCGGCAGAGAAGCCATCTGCTCCAGGGGCTTTATGTTTAGGTAAATGTTTAATCACTTCATGAACTTCAGCCGCAGTAAAGGGTTTGTTCAATAGTTGTAGTGAATTTGTGTCTATGGAGGGAAGGTCAATCTTTCTGAGGAACTCATTAATTTCAGTCTCAGTGGGTTGGTGAATGTTATTGTCTAGTTTGAGGTTATATAAAGATTCATAATAATCTTTGAAGGTATTGGCAATATCTTTAGGATTGTGATATGGATGATTATTATTGTGGTGTTTAATCACCGAGATGTTTGTGCGGTTGTGCCTCTTCTTTAGTTGAGAGGCTAATAGTTTCCCTGCCCTATTGTTCTGGGAATAATATGAAAGCTTGAGCCTTTTAAAGTAAAGGTCATAGTCAGATTTCAATGTTTGTTTTAGTTCTTCCCGACAGGAAGTTAGTTGCTGTAATAGAGAGTGGTCATTGTGTTTTTTGTGTTTATTCTCTAGGTCAGCGATTCGTTCTTGAAGTCTCGATATAAGTTGCGTTTTTTTCTTTTTTTCCCTGGCTGCTATTTGTATCAGTAAGCCTCTAGAAAAGGCTTTGTGAGCGCACCAAACTGTAGTCGGGTGGATTCCCGGTTGCTCATTAAATGTAAAATACTCTTCAAGTTGTTTATTGACCTCTTTTTGAATTCGGGGTTGGGAGAGGAGGTAAGTATTATTGCGCCACAGAGGTATAAAAGTAGTTTTGGCTGTGTCTAGTAATTCGATCGTAATGGGGGCGTGGTCGGACCAGGTAATATTGTGGATATCTGCCTTTGTCACCCTTTGTAATGTGTATTTGTCTGTAAGAAAGAAATCTATCCTGGAATAATTTCTATGGACTGGTGAGAAATAAGTGTAATACCGCTCTGTGGTGTGGAGACATCGCCAAGGATCGTATAATTCTTCTTCTAGGCAATAGTTACCCAGGGATGGTCTACGTCTTCGCCCCACAGAGGAGGAGTCAAGTACATCATTTAAAATTAAATTAAATTTCCACATATCAACAGGTTACCCTTTTTCAACCTTTTAGCTTTTTGTAGAGTTTGACGGAGAAACTTCATTGTTTTCTTGTTAGGGGCATACAGATTTACTAATGTATAAATATTGCTATTGATTTCAGCTATTAAGATAATATACCTACCATGGCTATCTAGCTGTTTATCTATTAATTTAAATGTAATAGAATCTTTAATGGCTATAAGTACACCATTATGTTTACTAGAGTCATTTGCTGTGAAGACATGTGAAAACTTGTTGTGGGAGCATTGAGACGGGTTCTGATCCAAGAAATGTGTTTCTTGCACACAAAGAATGTCACAGTTCATTTCTAAGGCCGTCTTCCATAGCATACGACGTTTAAATGGGCTGTTGAGACCTCTTGCGTTGATGGACATCACTTTAATGGACATTGTTAACTTCAATGGTGCTCTGGCGACATCTAGTGGTGCATGGAGGTATTTGATGTGATTTAGGAATTGATTCCAGTGCAGTGGAGTGGGCTAGTACGTTTACGTGAATGTTCCACAAGAATGTAGGATTGACTAACAAAAAAATAAAAACGAGAAACAGAAAAAAGGAATATAAAACATTAAACTTCAATTGGATGGATTCGGGAATATCCCAAACACAATAGTGGGGTAAAATCATAAAAATAATTTCCAGTGCAGCCGAACATCAGGCGACTTGTATGGTAGGAAATATATGCGTGTTTGCAATTGGTGAACTAAGGGGAGATTCTTTCAAAATTTTTCCAGGTAGTTGGCCTCATATGTTGAGCACGGTGGTGGTCAGCCGTCACGGTACCCTTTAGTGTTGCGGTAGGAATTAGAGCCTGATCTAGAAGTTGCAGAATCCGAGGATTCTGGGTAGGCTTCACGGGGAAGGAGTCCCCAATTGCGCATCAGTTCCAATCCCTTTTCCAGGGACGAAATGGTATACCATGCGTTATCTTTTTCCAGCATGAGCTTAGTGGGGAAGCCCCATTTGTAAAGTATTTTATGATTCCTCAGCAGTTTTGTGATAGGAATCAGGTTGTTCCTGGCCTTCATGGTGGCTTGGGAGAGGTCTGCATATATTGTGATCCCTGCATAGGGGTCTGGAAGTGTATTATTTTGTCTGGAGAATCTCATGAGTTGGTCTTTGATGTGGAAGAAATGTATTCTGGCAATGACGTCTCTAGGGATCTTCTCAGGGAGATGAGGTGGTTTATGCAGCCTGTGGGCTCTGTCAATAATGACATCTGCAAGTGTAAGGGACGGCATAGCTTTTATCATTAATTGTTGGAGAAAAGTGCGCAATTCAGATGGTTTTACCGACTCGGGGATCCCCCTAAATTTCACGTTATTTCTGTGTGAGCGGTCCTCGAGGTCTATGACTTTTAGGTGGAGAGCTGTGAACTTGTCTGCTAGTTCCATGTGAGCATCCACAAGTTCATTGTGAGCTTCATAGAAATCCCCCATTTTATTCTCCACATAATTAACCCAGTCCCCCAGAGCTGTCAGCTCTCTATTTGTGGAGCGTGTAAGCTTAGTAATATCCTGCTGGATTGCTCCTCTCAGGGTAAGGATCATTTCTTTCATCATTGTATCAGTCAGAGGCAGACCAGAGGCAGGCAGGGCGTCTAGTTTTTGTGAATACATGTCAGTTTGCTCCATGTCCTGTACCTCTGTGTCTTGCTGATTTGTGTCATCAGCGGGAGAGCTGAGTCTCCTTTTTTGTTTAAGGGGACTGTTTGAGGCAGATGGGGGTGATAGAGGAGTAGTGCCTGACACAGGCAACTCACCAGTGTCAGTACAGGCTGTGTCACTGTGAGGACGGCTGTGCTGAGGAGAGACGTCTCCCGCGCCGGCGCCATTTTGAGAGACTCTGCCCGGGACTGTGGTGTAGAAGTCCGTTAGTTTTCTGGGTCCCTCTCTCTCCTTGCGTTTGGCCATCATTAGGATCAGTATCCCCTTGTGTTCCGCTGTCTGAGGGGCCAGATTTCAAGTGTCACACGCCGCTATTAGTTGCTGACAGTCTCCTGATGTGACGGAGCTCTCCTCACACTACACCATCAGCTCCGGCCGCCGGCTCCGCCCCCCCAAATCTTAGATATTGATTGTCACCACTGCATAGCTTTTTGTCAAATACAGTACAACCATATGTAAACAGGATTGGTAGTTCCAATTAGTACCTAATTAATCTCTACATCACTAAGCTATGTATGGAGTGTATAATTTGTAAATGTGTGATCATGAGCTGAATTCTGTATCTGTCCTTTTTTACCTCTACATTTTAAATAATCTTTAATAAATTAGATTTTTAATTATACAAACTATAGTGATTATTGTGCCTAAAAAGTCCAAAGCCCAATCTATTCCTTTCTTTGCATTTATTAAAAAGTTACTTCACAATAAAATCAACACCCACAAAGCTAGGCAGCCTAGACAGCCTTGTAGAGATTCCATAACCCAAAAACAATTCATCAGGGACATCGGCATCAGGGGCCTGATAGTTGCTACTAATCCAGGAATGATTCATTTTGAGTCTGTGGTCAACAGAGTCTGTTGTCAGACGGGCTCTTTTATCTGTCACAAAACCTCCAGCAGCACTGAATGCCCATTTGGAAAGCACACTGGATGCAGGACAGCCCAGCAGCTCAACTACATACTGGGCAAGTTCTGGCCTGTGGTCTATTCTAATGACCCAGTAACCCAGTGGATCGTTGACTGGAAAGCTCCTTATGTCTGTTTTCGCCCCTAGATAATCTCCCACCATATGATACAGACGCTGCCGATGGGATGTAGAAGCTGACAGCCCTGGGCACCGAGGACTAACACAATTTTAAAATGCATCACTGAGGCGGCCCCCTTCTCCACCGCTCCTCCTTTGACCAACAGAAGCCTCAAAACTAGCCTTTCCATGAGACTGTAACCTACCAGTCTGGAAAGGCATTACATAAACTCCTCTTTAAGGTGTCCTCAAGATATTTCATCCTCTGCTCCCTCTCTGGGAAACGGGATGAGTTCAGAGACTTTCCCCTTGTAACGGTGGTCATGGAGGGTTGCCAGCCAATATTGATCCTTCTCCTTGATGCCAAGAATTCTCGGGTCCTTTTGCAGGATTTGAATAATAAGGGAGCCCATGCACCACAGGTTTTTGGGGCGGCATGAGAAGCAGAGTCTCTATGGTTACTGAGGATTACAGTATCTGGAACTACTTCCTCCCAGCCATGTACTACTGCCAAGGTTTCTGGGGATGAAAAACCATCTCTTAAGGTTTGACATATGTCTTCCTCTGCTTCAATGTCCTGTCCATAATGCCACGCAAAGTCTGCTCCAGCAGGAACACAACAGGGATTGTGTCACTGATCTATGCATTTTCATGGCTCAGCATCTTTGTAGCCTCCTCAAATGGTGACAGTACAGGGCAGGCATCCTGTATCAGCATCCATTGGCATGGAGAAAAAATCAGAGCCACCCTGAGCCTATCGTTATGCCATACTCACACAGGTACTCATTGATGGCCTTATGCTGCATGTGCAGCCGCTGCAGCATTACCAAAGCTGAGCTCCATGTGGTGGGCATGTCACAAATCAGGTGGTTTACGGGCAGGTGGAATTCCTGCTCAATTTCAGCCAACTGAACACTGGCTATGTATGACTAAAATGGCGATAGACTCTTTTGGACTGTTTTAGAAGATCTTGCAACCCTGGGTATCTGTTTAAGAAATACTGCACCACCAAATCGAGGACATGTGCCAGGTAGGGCATGTAGTGATCGAGTGTATTAATATATATTGGTGGATATGATGTAGAGTGGGTATGATAATTAATTAGTAAGTACTCTTCCGCAGCAACCCAATTCTTCCAGAGAGATGCACTTTATTGACTTCCAACACAGAACAAAGTCCAAAGTCCACAGATGACAAAGAAATCCGACAGAGGAGATATAATTCAGAACCCCATGTCTTAGGTCCGAGTGTGCATACACAGACAAGCCTCACTCATACACAGATGAGCCTCACTCTCCCCAAAAACCTATAGACTGAATGCCATGTTATATTCACTAAATATTGAATGGCTGAGCAATTTGATTGGCCATTTCAATTTAGGACTTGAACAGCCGTGAACCACCCCAATTTGCACTCCCGCATATCAACATCAACAAGTCCCCTTTAGATATATTAATTAGATAAACAGAACACCCTTTTGAGCCCTTGGAATACCTACATTCCTGCATATCAACAAGCCCCCCCTGATAAATTAGCCCCACAGGAGGGAGCCTCCGCTAGGCCAACCCAAAACACTCCCTGATCCCATTGTTGCCCCCTCAGGTCTAATTACCATCAATAAATATTTCTTCTATGGTCCTTTAAACAATGTACCCTTTGAAATGTTCAATTAGGTTAACAGCCCATACCTCACATACCTAGGTAGACTTGCATGAGACTAACGCATCAAAGGGTTTTCAGCTGTCCCCTTGATATGTTAAAATTCAGTTGGACAATGCAACTGGATTTCTGGTCAGCATGGCACTCCAACACAATATTATACATAAATTGGCCAACATATTACAACATATACCCCCACTTGGGTCGGTTCTAACTACTAGAACTGACCCATAAATCAAACAACAAAAAATATCATTATGATTTAAGGTACTGGATGCTTTACAATGGCTCATATAAAATATGAAGTTGAAACTGGTTACATCTCTCTTCGCCAGCCTCTAAAATACCCCCATGAAACAGTTATTAGATAATATAACTTTTAGACCATGACTGGAAAAGGATTTGGTAAACGTCAGTGGCCCATATAGCTGTTAGGCCTTATTATATCACATCAAGATCTTGAATATTGCACAAAGACGAGCTGATGTCACAGTCCATTCTTCGATCTGACTTCATCACATCTCTCACCATCTCACTGAACGTAAACTTGGTATGCTCTGGGAACTCCAATCCACATAAGTCCAGGATTTTCTCATCTCCAGGCTCAAGCTTTCCATTTTTAAAGATACTTTTACGCAAACACTCTACTTTCATCTTTATAGTATCAATGTACCAGCACTCACTTTCAAGGTCAAAAGGTTTGGATATGGCAGTAAAAACTGTGCTTTAAACTGTTTTCTTGCACTTGACATTCATGAGTCCATCTTGCAAGCATTTTACAATTCACATCTGCTTCTTTCCATTTCCTATTTGAACAAAGATGACCGGGTTGTGTACCTGTCAAGTACCAGAATTTGTTGATTGCCAGCCACAATTTACTTTTGTAATTTGCTGTAGGCCGACCCCTCATTGCCTTCAATAAAGCAGTTACTTGGATCATTCAGTTCATAATTACACTTGAATAGTATACCAACATATACATATAGATATACCCCCACACGATGGTTCAGATAGAGTCATCAGTGTTTATCAGATCTTCTATCCAGACAAAGCGGCAGTGGAAATTCTCGCCAGTATCTTCGCCATGAAAGGTAGAAAGGTCTTTTTCATCCATATATGTCATAGCCTTTAGCATATTATAAACAACTGAATCAACAAAGTTTCAAATCATGACAGTGATGAATTTCACTCACCCCTCTTATAAATTTAGGAAAACCACCCAACATACTAACATTTATGCAATGCCAAGCCATTGTGCAGCATCTCACCTTAGATGTCAAATATATTGATCAATACGCATTATGTAATATGTACAGATGTTATGAAAATTATTTTAGGTTTAAAATGCTTCTCTTTGGTTTTAAGATAAAGTTCAAGAAATAAAACATAAAGAAAATAAAAAAATGAAAAGCAAAATATATCAGGAAAAGGGAGAAAAATTAAAAATTAGGGCGTTGAAGAAAAAAGAAAAAAGGTCCATTGCTTGATGAATTTCGAGAGAGTCCATGAATACTTTATAATTCCATGTATAGTGATATATTGTCTATTCAGCATTTCTCCCATAATTCTCCCCCACTATTCAATTTCAGACTTCTGCTATTCACATGCAAGCATCTTCAGACGTCCCTGAAAAACAAAACTCTCCAACAAAACTAATTAGCAAGGTCCTTAAACATTGTTTGAAGTTAAAACAAAACACTATTTACACGTTTACAGTTCGGAGCTAATTCACCCCCACTGCTAGAGAAGTGTCATCTGCATTCAAAAACAGATCTGGAGAATGTACATCTTGTACATTCATGACACCCTGTACCCCCTTCAACTGCTCTAATAATTTATCACGTTCCCCTCTCATCTTATCATACTCAATTTTCAGCTGGTCATTTTTCTGTTTTAATTGAGAAAACGGTATCCAAGTCTTGGACCTTTTCTTGAATTATTATTTTGTTCAGCTCTGTTTTTCATATTAATATCACCTATGTTTGACCCGGTGTGTCCTCTCTGGGTGTTATCATAGGATATTATCTTCTGATCTTTATGTTCAGTATTTGTCCTAAACAATGTGGCTAAATCAATTTTGACAGCCTGCTCATTTGACTTTCTCCATAAATGGTCTGCTCTCAACAATATGTCTTTTAAATCATGAGGATTTGGGGTAACTAATAAAATATTTTGTTTGATATCTTCATGCAACGCATCTAGAAACATACTCATATGTATCAAGCCACCACGCTCAAATGCAAGATTATTACCGACCAATAATTCCATAATAGTTGCTATCCTGTGTGACAATTCATAGGGAGATTCATTTTGCATTTGTTGGATCTTCCCATGAATAGTAACATCAGAACGTACATCATACAAAACACATAAGAATTCCAGTAATATGTCCCTTGTCCTCAGAGGCTGAATACAGATTTGTTTAATTCTCATCCAAAGACCACTTCCTACAGAATGTTGCAAAACTCTTTCTAAGTCAGATGGGTTGAGATTGTACATATCTCTGACTTGCTGCACATCACAAAACCATTTTAAAAATCTGTTTAAATCATGGTATGGAACCATTCCTATTTCTTTAAGAATTGCGTCTAATAATTTTGATTTCAAAGGCTTCATTACAAGCTGAACTTCACCTGTATTATTAGAATTGTTATAAACTCTGGTAGTCACAGTGGGGGCAGCTGGTAATGAATTATCAGATTTAATATGAGGTTCTGTTTCCTGCAGATTGCTGAATCCAAGATTTGATGCATATCTGCATTCCTGAGATCTCTTCTCTAATTCCATAATTCTTAATTTTAATCTCTCATTTTCCTCTGATAATTCATCACAACGTTTAGATTTCTCAAGTAAAGCTTCTCCAATGGTAACCGCATGCAATTTTAAATTTACTGTCTCAGTGTCTGATTGGTTTTGTAACCTCTCACAAACATTGTTGCTATTATCAACTGCCTTCTGTAACTGGGTAATTTCCTCAACCTTATAATTCAAAGAACTTTCCATTGTTAGACAGCAAGATAACAAGCCCTGTATAATACAACCTTTTCTTTTACTTTCTGAAATTTTGCTATCAAAAACATTTTTCTCTAAAAATTCATTCATCATTGTCCACGTCTGCTTACATTTTTCTGGAATTTCATAAGGACCGCCATGGCGCTTAATACATTTTAATACCCATCTGTTAACTTTATCAGAACTGACACTAGCTTCACACTGAGTAAGCATTTTGACTATATTACTAATAATTAAAAAAAAGGAAATATTTTACTCACCGCATTAGTTACTCCTTCAGCTTCCAGGTCTTCTCGTACACGACACAGTCTTTTTTTTGTTGTTGTTGTTTCCAGTCTCCAGAGGATAATTTTGGGGTTCCCAACTTGTTAAATTTTGTAGATCAGACTCTCTTATGTCACAACCAGACATTAGAGTCACAACACAGCTCTTGGTTCTTCATCAGACTTCTGTCCACCTCACAGGATTGTTGTCACCACTGACTTCTGTTCCTAAGTCCGAAAATGCTCTTCTGGTAACTTGAACGGCACCAGTGTAGTGATCGAGTGTATTAATATATATTGGTGGATATGATGTAGAGTGGGTATGATAATTAATTAGTAAGTACTCTTCCGCAGCAACCCAATTCTTCCAGAGAGATGCACTTTATTGACTTCCAACACAGAACAAAGTCCAAAGTCCACAGATGACAAAGAAATCCGACAGAGGAGATATAATTCAGAACCCCATGTCTTAGGTCCGAGTGTGCATACACAGACAAGCCTCACTCATACACAGACGAGCCTCACTCTCCCCAAAAACCTATAGACTGAATGCCATGTTATATTCACTAAATATTGAATGGCTGAGCAATTTGATTGGCCGTTTCAATTTAGGACTTGAACAGCCGTGAACCACCCCAATTTGCACTCCCGCATATCAACATCAACAAGTCCCCTTTAGATATATTAATTAGATAAACAGAACACCCTTTTGAGCCCTTGGAATACCTACATTCCTGCATATCAACAAGCCCCCCCTGATAAATTAGCCCCACAGGAGGGAGCCTCCGCTAGGCCAACCCAAAACACTCCCTGATCCCATTGTTGCCCCCTCAGGTCTAATTACCATCAATAAATATTTCTTCTATGGTCCTTTAAACAATGTACCCTTTGAAATGTTCAATTAGGTTAACAGCCCATACCTCACATACCTAGGTAGACTTGCATGAGACTAACGCATCAAAGGGTTTTCAGCTGTCCCCTTGATATGTTAAAATTCAGTTGGACAATGCAACTGGATTTCTGGTCAGCATGGCACTCCAATACAATATTATACATAAATTGGCCAACATATTACAACAGGGCACATGCGTCAACTTTCCCTATTTAAGGGCAGACAGGAAGTTAGTGCCATTATCGCACACCACCATTCCCGGCTCAAGCTATCGTGGTGTGAACCGCCTCTGGGCCTGCCCCTGCAGAACTGAAAGAATCTCTGCTCCAGTGTGGCTCCTGTCCCCTAGACAGACCATCTGAATCACTGTATGGCAATTTTTAGCCTGACTCATTGAATAGCCCCTTGAATGCTTAGGGGTACTGGTGGTTCATAGGACTATTCAGCAGAGGAGGGCATAGAGGAAGAGGAGGAGTAGGAGGAGGAGGGGGTGAAGCTGACAGATCTTGTAACATCACTACCTGCTTACCTTCCGGCAGTTACACATGATCAACCAGATGGGAGCTTCCTGGATGCAGGAGGGTGTGTATATACTGTATATATGGCCCCACACATCTGCTGCTTGTGCATGCCTTCTAGCAGCAGCACACAGCAGAACACGCTATTGATCCTTTGGACACAGCAAATCACAGACCAGCTGTAATTGGAAACAGAAGTGTTGATTTACTAAAGACAATTGTGCACTTTGCAGTTGCTTCAGAGCTTAGTAATTGAGGAAAAGTTTTATTTTACAAAGAATACCCAGTCACATACAAGGGAAATACAAAAAACAGCATACTTACTTGCACATGATTAGATGATGAATGCCAGCAGAGCTGCCCCTCATTTACTAATCTCTGGAGGAAATGCATTTGCAGAGTGCAACTGCACTTGAAAAGTACACACTCTTTTTGCCTTTAGTAAATAAGCCCCAGAGTGTTTATTACAGTGATCAGAACTGTAATGAACACTTAGAGCTGTCTTGTGATCAGAGACACTGTCTGCACTGATGACAATATACGCAAGTGCAGCAGTCAGTCTCTCTGATCAATAGCCACAGCAGTACAATGCCATAGTGACATATCACTGGTGACTGTGATCTTTTTTTTTAACACACTGTCACCAGAGCAGTGCAGCATCACTATGGGGACATTGTAGAGCTGTGACAGTGATCATGTACAATTACTGGCTGCTCTGATATCACTTTATGTCAGTGTAACCAACTATTGTGTTTGATCACCACTTCAGTAGTTTACTGACACATAATCACACACATAGGTTGGACTTGATGGACTTGTGTCTTTTTTCCTTGTCAAAAGAAGTTTATTGAGTATACAATATTATAAAGATACATAAAGTAAGTTTACAAGGATCTATAAAGTAAGCTCATTGTTTTACAGTAGGGTTTATATACCCTGTTTCCCCGAAAATAAGACAAAGCGTGATCGTCGGCGATGGCTGCAATACAAGCCCCACCCCCCGAAACAGCCCCACCCTTTTCCCCCGAAAATAAGACCTACCCTGAAAATAAGACCTACAAGGACTTTAACTAGGGCTTATTTGGGGGGCAGGGCCTATACTGCAGCCATCACCGACAATCACGCCAGGTCCCATTCTCGGGAAAAGAGGGTAGGTAAATATCATAAAATTTCAAATATTAAACATTGGGTTCACGTAAACCTAAATTAAAGATATATATATCATTTCCTTAGTTACTTTTGTAGGTATTTAAATGATTTATACCTACTATACATATTGTTTACAAGTAGAGTGTATATAGGTCAAATAAATTCTGATAATGAGCTTTAATCGTAAGGTGGAGAAAAGGAAAGAGAAAGAAGAAAAAGGGTTGAAAGGTAGAGGTATGGTCCACAAGGTTGTCCCGCTCGTCAGTTTATTATTCTTTTTAGTTCTCTTTGAAGCCTTAGAATGGGTGTCTCTGTAAGTCATTTAATCTGTTACCATGGCAACAAGACAGAGTCATTGAAGTTTGACAGGAACTGTTGTTTTATCCAAGGGTGCCAAAGTTTTTCAAATTTTGGAATTTGATTTTGATCGATGGCTACCATCTTAGCATGGGACATTGTATTATTCATTCTGTGAATTGTTTCTGCTAGTACCAATGTAGGAGATTTCCATGCCTTGGCCACTGTTTGTTTTGCAGCCGTTATTAGTTGGATCATAAGTTTGATTGAGAGAGTGTTAACCATTCCGATTTTAGATTAAGTAAAGTTAAATATGGATCTGGTTGTATTATTTTTTTTAAATATTTTAGATGCAATCACGAAGACTTCCTTCCAGAAGGTTTGGATTACTGGGCACGTCCACCATATGTGTAAATATGTGCCTATTTCTGGGCATCCTCGAAAACAAAGAGCTGAGGTATTAGGTGAATATTTTGCCACTCTAGCGGGTACAAGGTACCAGCGAGTTAGGACTTTATAATTTGTCTCCAGTGCTAAGATGTTGGGTGAAGATGACTTAGATGTGAGCCATATGTTAGACCAGTCCGTGTCTTCTAAAGTTCGTCCCAGGTCCTCCTCCCACCTCTGAACGTAAGAGGGTCTATTAAGATTTGCTACTCCATATAATTGCTTATAAAGTGATGAAATTGTACCTTTAGCAAATGGATCTTTTGTACAGATTGATTCAAAAATGGATAATTGGGATAATGGTGTATCTCCCTTTAGGAATGGTGTATAGAAATTTTTGATTTGGAGATATCTAAATATCTCAGAGTTTGGTAGATCATATTTTTCTCTAAGCGATGGGAATGAAAGGAATGATTTAGATGCTATGAAGTAATTTAGTGTCTGAATGCCTGATGTTGTCCAAGCTTTAAAAGAATTTGGGTAGATCCATGCCGGATAAAAGGCCAGATTTCTGATAAAAGAAAGGAGAGGATTGTGTGGAGATTGTAACTGATATTTGGTTTTTAGTTTATCCCAGAGAGATAAGAAGTGTTTAGTTATGGGATTATGAATTTTAAAGCGGTCTTTAGGATCAAGCCATAATAAATTTGATATTAATAGAGGGTCATTTTCTGAAGCCTCTATAAATACCCATAATGGGATTTCCTGTTTTGCATGGTATTTGGACAGACTGGCCAAATGTGCTGCTCTGTAGTAGTTAGTAAAATTAGGGTATCCCAGGCCTCCTTTATTTTTGGGAAGATGTAGTGTGTGTATAGGTATACGTGGTTTAGAAGAGCCCCATATAAATGAAGTTGCTCTTTTTTGTACTATTCTCAAAAAATAGGAAGGAATTGGAATAGGGAGGACTCTGAACAGATAAAGCAATTTGGGCAGAATAGTCATTTTGATTGCATTAATCTTTCCTATCCAGGATAAAGGAAGTTGCGACCATTGTTTTATTAGATTTGTGATCTGTCTTAATACAGGAGGATAATTGGTTGAGAATAAGTCAGAATGAGATGCTGTTAAATGAATTCCAAGATATGGGATTGGTTTTTCTGCCCATGTGAATGGGAGTGCAGCCCTAGCCGGGATCAATTCCATGTTTGTGAGTGAAATATTAAGCACTAGGCATTTCTTAGGATTAATCATAAGGCCGGATAGGGCTGCAAATCCATCAAGAGCTGGTATTAAGTTAGGACCAGAGACCTGTGGTGATGATAGAAAAAGTAATATATCGTCTGCAAATATACATAATTTGTGTGTAATACCTCCTACTTCAATGCCAGTTATAGTTTGGTTTGTTCTGATGTATTGGGCCATGGTTTCGAGTATAAGGGCAAATAATAAGGGAGATAATGGGCAACCCTTTCGGGTACCTCTTTCGATATTAAAGGCATCAGATTTGTATCCAGCATATTGTATATAGGCTTTGGGTTTATTATATAATGCTTTGATCCATGTTAAAAAGTGGGGTCCAAAACCCCATTTTTGTAATGAATATTGCATATATTGCCAGGATACTGTGTCAAATGCCCTCTTAATATCGAGAGATAGAAAACATAAAGGGATTTTCCGTTTTTTAGCAATATGTGCCAATAACACTGCTCTGCGTATATTATCGCCTGCCTGTCTATTTGGCATGAAGCCTACTTGATCTCTATATATTAATTTTCCTATAATGCTATTGAGGCGTTTTGCTATTATTTTTGCTAATAATTTAATATCGAGGTTTAACAGAGAGATAGGCCGATAATTCACACAGGAAGTATCATCAGAAAGGGGTTTTGGGATCATACAAACAATTGCCATTAGTGTTTCTTGCCGAAAAGAATGTCCATCTAGAAGTTTGTTAAAAGTTTCAGTGAGAATGGGAGAGAGTATTTCTGAGAATGTTTTATAGTTTAAAGCCGAGTAGCTGTCTGGGCCTGGTCTTTTGTTAAGTTTTAGGTCTTTTATGGCGTTAGCAACTTCATCTATAGTTATAGGCTCATCCAAACTGCTTTTTTGATTCTGAGATAACTCAGGTAAGGTTATTTTTGAGAAGAAGGATTCAGCCTCTGTAGGATTAAATTCATTGTTTGTCTTGTATAAAGTTGCAAGATGTGAGTGAAATTTATGGACTATTTTAACTGGATTACAAGTGTAAACATTTTTTGATAATTTCAAACGTATTGGTTTGAAAGATTTGTTCGTTGAATTTAATGCCCGAGCCAAATATGTACCTGGTTTGTTTGTATTCATGTAGAAATTGTGTTTGGAGCGTTTGAGGGATCGTATTCCAATCTAGATTTTTCCAGATGAGATTTTGTACTCTGAGATGGATTATCTTGAAATGATATGTAGGCTGCATTAAAATCGAGTTCTAGTTTTTTTGCTAGATTTTTGCGTTCCCGTTTAAATAGTGCCATTTGTCTTTGTATTGTACCACGCAAGACAGGCTTATGAGCTTCCCACAGTGTTATTGGGGAGATGTCTGTTGTATTATTAATTGATATGTATTCCTTTAAAGCTTGTTCAATGGCCATCTGATGTAGTGGGTGTTTGAGCATTATGTCCGGTAAGTACCACATAGGGTCATGCACTTTTGGTATGGCTGAGGCTATAGTAGTGTATACTGCATTATGGTCAGACCACGGAATCGGAATTATATCTGATGCAATAATTTCTGGTATCATTTCTATTGTTAGAAAAATATGATCTATTCTGGTGAAGGTTTGATGAGGGTGCGAGAAATAAGTGAATTTCTTTTTCATTGGGTTACTTTCTCTCCACGAATCTACCAGATTGTATTTGGAAAGAAGTTGAGAAAAAGGTAATCTAGAGGTTATTTTGGATGGTGTAAAAGGTGATTTATCTAGAAATGGGAGGAGGACTTGGTTCGAATCCCCACACATTATCACTGTTCCTATTTTGTGTGTATTAATCACTTGTAATATATGTGAGAGGAATGGTGTAGGTTGTTTGTTAGGAGCGTAGTAGGAAATCACTGTGATTGCTGTATCCATTATATAACCCATGAGTGCCAGGTATCTACCTTCTGGGTCTTTAATTTCTGATGATAAGGTGAATGGTGTGGATCGGTGAAATGCAGTTAGAGTTCCCCCTTGCTTGGTACAGGCAGAAGCCGTGTAAATTTGTTGATAAAAAGGAGAAATATATTTTGGAGTAGAATCTTTGGTGAAGTGTGTTTCTTGGAGGCATACTATGTGAGCCTTCTTGTTATGAAAAGTACGGAAGGCTTTGGTCCTTTTTTGAGGGACATTTATTCCCTGAACATTCAGGGAAAGTATATTCAGTGGTGCCATGGCAACAGATCAAATAGTTTTGACTTACTTTTTGTTATGCAGAGCTGACTGCGCAGATCAACCTGTGTGGACTGAAGAGATGAATAGATAGAAAAGAAACCAGTGAATTCTGGAGTAAAGAGTAAACAAAAAACATATGAGATTAGATGATACATTGTATAAATTATTTTTTGCAAGTAATCACAATTTACCCGTGAAAGAGAGTAAATATCTCTCTCAGGGGAATAAGTGCCTTCGTCACACTCCCACATAATATGGTTGGGAGAATGAGGAGGACTAATGGGGGTACACGGATCTTCCGCTTACAGGAGAGAAGTGCTATGTCAAAAGACATCAAAATGATGTTTCATTAATTGGAGTGCAGAATATAGTTTTTGTTGAAATTATTTATTCCAGGGTGGTTGTATATGGTTAGTCTTGCCCTAGGCTAAATAATTCAGTTAGAAAGGTACTGTTAATAACTTTGGTATTGATGAAGATAGTTTGAATTATTTTGGGATTTTAACCCTTTTAGAGTAAACAATTACATATTTTATTCATATCTAACTGTTTAGATATGTTAACTCATAAAATTGAGGTTGTATTGCTTCAGATTAAAATAAACAAAAACATAATTCTAGGAACTAGTTAGGTAATAATATATTTGTTTTAAGAAAAGAAAGAAAAAGCTTCCATTACTTCTGGATTATTGAACATATTTGTCCTAAAAAGTAATAAATCTATTGTTATTACCTGATAATATATAACTGAACAAGAATTTCCTTATTTCACTTATATATTCTAAGGCTATATGAATCAAAAGTAATAAGAAATATAACTGGAATGTAACATGATCCCACACAGTGTGTGACTATCAGAATGCAGTTACATTCAGTTATAAATACAGTTTTTTTTATAGAGAACCATCTCTTAGTATAATAAATGAAAAGATATCAGGAATTAGGATGTCAGTCCATTGAATCTTCTTGGTCCATGGATAATGTGGCATAACGGCCTCTTTTGTGAGAATGATGATTCCCATTTTGTTCTGAAATTTTCTGAGTGCTGCCTGAAGATGAAGATGATGTCATTCTTCTGCGTGTGGGAGAGTTACTGCTTGTGGGTTCTGTCAGATTTAATTTTAAAAGGGTTTGTTGTAGTTCATCTGCTGATCTGCTTCTGTAAATTGTACCTTGGTAGTTAAATCTGACTGAAAAGGGGAAGCCCCATTGATACATAATGTTGTGGCGTTGCAGTTCCATTAGTTGGGGTTTCATGGATCGTCTTTTAGTAATAGTAAGTTGGGATAGGTCAGCAAAAATTTGATAATTGTGTCCTTGAAAATTAAGTTCCTTTTTTTCTCTTGCAGCAATTAGTATTTGTTCTTTCATTCTGTAATAATGAAATTTTGTGATTATATCACGTGGGGGTCCATCTTTCTTTTTGGCTGTGAGGGCTCTGTGTACTCTGTCCAGTTCTAAACGTTCAATAGGGATATCTGGCTTTAGTTCTTGTAATAGAGCAGTAATAGTAGATTGCAGGTCTGTCACAGTTTCAGGTATTCCCCTTATGCGCAAGTTTGAACGTCTGGCTCTATTTTCGTAATCTTCGAGCTTAGTTTGAAGTATTAAATTCTCTTCTTTTAATTGTTCCAATTCTGTTATATTTACTTGGGTTGTAATTTCAATTTCATCCATTTTTATTTCTAAGGCTGCGGTGCGGTTTCCCAGCTCTCTTATTTCTTTGGTTAGGCTTTTTGTTATTTGGTCTGAGGTTTGTTTTAAAGCCTTGTGAAGCATCTTTTCAAATTGTAATAATATTACTGGGGATGCTGAGGAGGCTTGTGGAGAAGTTTTTGAGAGGATTTGTTCTGTATCTGACTCAAATGGAGAGTCTTGCTGTGACATTTTCTGTCTGTGAGAGCGCCCTGATGCTGTATCTTGTGAGGTGACTGGAGCTGCTTTAGTTGCAGTGAGTGCCTGTGAGCTCTTTGTGAGGTGATTTTTATTTCTGCCACGGTTTCCTCCCAGTACCATATTTCCTGCCCAAACTTTCACAGTTTGTTCCCTGGGGCAAAAAGGTTCAAATGGATACCTTTTGAGCCTGCAGGCTCCGCTTTGTCCTTCTCTTCTCTCCTCAGCGGTGCAGAGCTCTAACAATGCATGTCTGCTCCACTAGGCTCCGCCCATCTCCCCTCACTTGTGTCTTTTTTCAACCTCACCTACTATGTAACTATGTAAGGACACTAGACTAGAGCAGCCAGTCACAGTGTACCTACTCACAATTACACCAGTCACAGCATTTCAATCACCACTGCATCAGTCACAGTAATTCCATAATAGTGCAGCCAGTCACAGTGTCCGTGATAACCACGACACCAGTCTCAGTGTCACCATAACAGTGCAGCCAATCACAGTGTCTCCAATCACCACCAGTCTCAGTGTCCTCAGACCAGTGCAACCAGCAACACTGTTCCTGATCATTGCACACCTGTCCCAGTATCAGAAGACCAATGTACACCATCAACAGTGTTCCTGATCACCACTACACCAGTCCCAGTTTCACCAGATGAGTGTATGCCAGCAACAGTGCTCCGGATCACCACTACACCAGTCCCAGTGTCACCAGACTAGTGTAAGCAAGCAACAGTATATCTGATTGCTGCCTTACCAGTCCACAATGTTGCCAGACCAGTGTAATTCCCTGTACAAACGGTCGGATTTTCCGACGGAAAATGTTTGATAGGACCTTGTTGTCGGAAATTCCGACCATGTGTAGGCTCCATCACACATTTTCCATCGGATTTTCCGACACACAAAGTTTGAGAGCAGGATATAAAACTTTCCGACAACAAAATCCGCTGTCGGAAATTCCGATCGTGTGTACACAAATCCGACGGACAAAGTGCCATGCATGCTCAGAATAAATAAAGAGATGAAAGCTATTGGCCACTGCCCCATTTATAGTCCCGACGTACGTGTTTTACGTCACCACGTTCAGAACGATCGGATTTTCCAACAACTTTGTGTGACCCTGTGTATGCAAGACAAGTTTGAGCCAACATCCGTTGGAAAAAATCCTAGGATTTTGTTGTTGGAATGTCCGAACAAAGTCCGACCGTGTGTACGGGGCATAAGTCAGCAACAGTGTTTCTAATCATCGCCAAACCAATCCCCAGTGTCACCAGAGCAGTGTACACCATCAACAGTGTTCCTGATCACCACCACACCAGTCCAAATGTGATCAGACCAGTGCAGCCATCAAAAGTGTTTCTGAATACCAAACACCACACCAAACCGATGTAAGCCATCAAATGTGTTCCTGATTGCTGCCACCCCAGTGACAATGCTACCAGACCAGTGCAGCCAGCAACAATGTTCCTGATTTCTAGCCACCCAGTGCCTGTTTCACCAGAGCCAGTCCTGACCTGTTTATTTACCACATTTCTTCCTGCTGTCTGGACTGATCCTTTGCCTGTTTACTGACCATGTCTCTGCCTGCAGACTGAACTGACCCATATGCACATACCGCTGATTACAGTCCTGTGAGACACCAGTGCCAGCTATGCTCTACAGACAACTGCACTCATTTAACCACATGAACTCTTCTAGTCTTCCATTCTTCAGTTTCCTGTACTTTCTGGTGAGTGAACGGGGCGTTTCTGGTGCAGTGGGCTAGGTTTTCTTTGCTTGGAGGAATGGGAACTGCTATAGGTGATGCTGCACTAAGCTATATCCCCTGACCACTCAAAAAGAGGTGGCCATTACAGGGCACTGGTTTTGATACAATTGGTCGATTTTTGTGATATACAAGATACAATATATGGTACATAATCAGTCCAATCATGGAAAAAGCCTCATACATGTGGTATCCCCATATTCAGGAGGAGTAGAATGACCTGTACACACGGTCAGATTTTCCAATGGAAAATGTTCGATGGGAGCTTTTTGTCGGAAATTCCGACCGTGTGTAGGCTCCTTCTGATATTTTCCAACGGAATTTCCGGCACACAAAATTTGATCTGGATCTCAAATTTTCAAACAACAAAATCTGTTGTTGGAAATTCAGAACGTGTGTACACAATTCCGACGCACAAAGTTCCACGCATACTCGGAATCAAGCAGAAGAGCCGCACTGCCTTTTGAACTCTATTTTTCTCGGCTGGTCGAACGTGTTGGGAAAAATATCTTATCTATATCTTATATTTATATATATATATTTTTTTTTTCTTTACTAATTTTTCAAAAACTTTAAAGGACTCACAATGCCTCCTAAAAACTACCTTGGGGTGTTTACTCTTCAAAATGTATTCATTTTGTAAGTGTTTTTATGGTCCTAGTGCTCCTGGGCTTTCAAACAGTTGATAGGTAGTCAGGAAATTAGATGTGTAATTTATGCCCCCTAAAAGCCTAAAGGTGTTCCTTGAATTTTGGGCCCTAGTATGTAAATAAGATGCAAAAAAGTCTCACATATGTGGCATCCCCATAATTGGGAGGAGTAGAATAATGTGTTTTATGGTGTAATGTCACGTACACACAATTGGACTTTCCGCCAACAAAACCATGGATTTTTGTTCGAAGGTTGTTGGCTCAAACTTGTCTTGCATAGACACGGTCACACAAATGTTGGCCAACAATTACAAATGTGGGAACGCGGTGATGTACAAGGCGTACTACGAGACGAGAAAAAGGAAGTTCAATAGCCAGTGCGGCTCCTTCTGCTTGATTCCAAACATGCGCAAACTTTTGTGCGACGGACTTGTGTACACGCGATCGGACTTTCCAACAAAGTTTTGTTGGTGGAAAATTTGGGAACCTGCTATCAAACATTTGTTGGCAGAAAGTCCAACAGCAAATGTTCAATGGAGCATACACACAGTCAGACTTTCCGACAACAAGCTCACATCAAACATTTCCCATCGAAAAATCTGACCGCGTGTACTCAGGATAACTCTAAGTATGCCCATATGGCATGTTTGAATATCTTATTAATTAAAAACTTTCTGTAAAGAAAAAAATTATATTTTTTCACTTTTCAAAAATGTGCGGCAATAAATGAAATCTTCAAAAGACTCACCATGCCTCTTCAAAAACATTCAGTTATTTTGTGGGTGCTTCTACTGTCCTGGTGTTCCAGGGCCTCAAAAATCTGATAGGTATTCAAGTAATTAGATGCGTAATATATGCCTCTTGCAAGCCCGAAGCTTCAAGCTCAGAAGTAGCAGAATGTAGTTTTTGGTGAAATTGCCTATGCTACATGGTAGAAATGTCTTATTAATTTACAACTTTGTGTAAAAAAAATACATTTTGCATTTTCCAAAATCTTGTGGTAAATAATTTGATTTTCAAAAGACCACTTAACCACTTACAGACTGGACGATTTCCCCCTTAATGACCAGGCCATTTTATTGTGATATGGCACTGCTTCGCTTTAACTGACAATTTTGCGGTCTTGCTTTACCAAAAAAAAATTAACATCCTTTTTTTCCCCACAAATAGAGCTTTCTTTTGGTGGTATTTGATCACCTCTGCGGCTTTTAATTTTTTCCACTATAAACAAAAAAAGAGCGACAATTTTGAAAAAAAAAACAATATTATTTTCCTTTTACTATAATAAATTTCCTCAAAATTAAAAAAATGCATTTCTTCATCAATTTAGGCCAGTATGTATTATTCTTCATATTTTTGGTAAAAAAATCACAATAAGCGTATATTGATTGGTTTGCGCAAAAGTTATAGCATCTACAAAATAGGGAATATATTTCTGGCATGTTTATTATTTTTTTTAGTAGAATTGGCGGCAATCTGCAATTTTTAGTGGGACTGGGACATTGCAGCGAAAGGATCAGACACTTTTGACACTTTTTTGGGACCAATGACATTTATACAGCGATCAGAGCTAAAAATAGGTACTGATTACTGTGTAAATGTCACTGGCAGGGAAAGGGTGACCACTAGGGGTGGTCAAGGGGTTAGGTGTGTTCCCTGGGAGTGTTTCTAACTGTATGGGAGCTGAGCTGACTGGAGGAGGAGAGAGATCGCTGTTCCTAATCACTAGGAACAGCAGATCTCTTTCTAACTCCCTTTACATTGACAGATCCCCATTCTGGCTCTTGTTCCCTCTATCGCGGTTGGACGGCGGATATTGTGGCAACTTTGCAAAATAAAATAAAATTCTATTCACTTTCTTCATTTTCTAAATTTTTTTGCCACAAAATTGGTGACTTTGAGTGTGTTTGTACTGTCTTGGCATTTTGAGGCCTCAAGAAATGAGATCAGCAGTCAGTGCATTGGAAATTATCAATGTTCATATATATACTGTGGTTTGTAGATGCTATAACTTTCACACAAATTAAACTGTCATTTGTCCTTTTATATAGTAAAAAAACAAAAAAAATCCCGCTGGTGATTAAATACAACTAAAAGAAAACTATATAATTTGTGTTCAGTGTCTAATGTCTGAGTAATTTTCATTCTAATGCCCCGTACACACGGTCGGATTTTCCGACGGAAAATGTGTGATAGGACCTTGTTGTCGGAAATTCTGACCGTGTGTAGGCTCCATCACACATTTTCCATTGGATTTTCCGACACACAAAGTTTGAGAGCAGGCTATAAAATTTTCCGACAACAAAATCCATTGTCGGAATTTCCGATCGTGTGTACACAAATCTGACGCACAAAGTGCCACGCATGCTCAGAATAAATAAAGAGATGAAAGCTATTGGCTGCTGCCCCGTTTAGAGTCCCGACATACGTGTTTTACGTCACCACGTTCAGAACGATCGGGTTTTTCGACAACTTTGTGTGACCATGTGTATGCAAGACAAGTTTGAGCCAACATCCGTCGAAAAAAATTCTAGGATTTTGTTGTCGGAATGTCCGATCAATGTCCGACCATGTGTATGGTGCATAAGTATGAAACTAGACAGGGAGGGAGCTTAAAGTGGGGTTCCACCCAAAAAAACAAAAATACCTCAAAAATTCTAAAAAAAAAAGCAAAAAAAATTTGGATATTTTTTTTTTTTCACTTACCTCTAAATGCCTGTTGCTAGGTGGTCCCTCGTAGTCTGCCCCTTCCTTTGCCTGGGCTGGTGACATCACTTCCCCCTTGGCACAGGAAGGGCTCCACTCTGCTCCCTCCCTCCTGTCAATCATCTGGGACCCATTATACATGTCCCAGGTGATTGAGCGGCCAATCACGGCGCGTGGCACCGCTCGCGCATGCGCAGTGGGTGCTGGGCTGTGAAGCCACAGCCCGGCACCCACAGTTGAAATGCCGGCGCAGACGAGCGGAGGGGGGGACGAGCGGGGCTTCGATCCCCCGCATCGCTGGACCCAGGGACAGGTAAGTGTCCAATTAAAAGTCAGCAGCTGCAGTATTTGTAGCTGCTGACTTTTAATTTTTTTTTTTTGACAGCCCCCTGGGTGGAACTCCTCTTTAACATACCTGTCTTCGAGTGGTTAACAACATTCATTGTTTGCCTCCATCCACACAGAACAAATGTACATGCACTTTTACTAGGCAAATTGCTATGCAGATAGTTTGTAAATCCACCCCTGAGGTGTTTTTGTAAAAGAAGGTTTATTTTTAGGCATCAATATCTAATATAGTTAAATAAATATCTTTGAAATAGCAACCTGCATCATTACAATCACCTAATGCTATCATGCGCAGTAAATTAAATACTACAATTTAAATTTTTTTGTAAAGCCATGCTTCATTTTTAGACATCAGCATCTAATATAGGCAAATTGATATCAGAGTAGCAGCAACATGCATTATCACAATCTGTATCCTTCCTGTTCTTACCCATTAGTGTTTTCTTACTTGTACCATCTAGCCAAACAACCTATGTCTATTCTGGTAAGTTGAATTTTCACTCTCTTGCCATATTCAATAACTGTAAATCTGCCAGCTGCAATCAATATAACCATCTTTCATGTTATTGACCTTTTCCTTGTTTAATGTTTTTTTTTATCTTTTAATCTGTTTTTTAAATAAAAAAAAATAGTTAAAGCTAAAATGACACTGGCATAAAGCACATCTCCACCTTTATGATTATGAATTGGGAAATACTGCAGTAAGAAATACATTTTGTAAATAGTTTTCCTTGGGTAATTTATGTTTGCATGTATTCCTAATGTTTTAGGGAAATAGTTACACTTTCCATACTATGGAAAGTCTAGGGACAGCTAGGCTTGGTAAAGAAAGGGTTAGATTTTTCTGGGGTAGGTTCGATCTGACTTGCTACAGCTTCTAATGCACACTGTGAGGCACTCATGGTGTGCAGTGAAATCAAACAAAGCAATTTCAGTACAGAAAAGGATTAATTTAATTCAGTTGCCCCGCTTTCATTTTGGTCAAGATCAATGGACACCAAAATTAAGGATGCAGTGCATGAATTAGAAACATTTTAATTAAGAGTTATTTAAATATTGTTATTTAATAAGTAACTTTAGTATACTGTACATTTATTATTTACTGTGGCATGTAACTGTTGGTGTACTTATAGGGAAACATTTTTAGGCGCTGTTTAAAACAACAAAAAAGAGGCAAGGAGAGGGGAAGCAGAGTAACAAAAGTATTTAGTGACTCTGACACCTTAAACTGAGTATTGACTCACCTAACACTGACTATTTAAGCACACCTGATATTGACTATTGACTCAGACATCTGATACTGAATATTGACATCCAAAGCTGATTCAGGCACCCAACGCTGTCTATGAACTCTGACGCTGACACCTGATGCTGACTGGTGATTCTAATACCTGATTCTAATTAGTGATTCTGACACCTAAAGTATATCATTGAATTTGACACTTGATGTTGACTAGGGATGGTCCCGATGTTCGAGTCGAATGTAAGTTCGACTCGAACATCGGGTGTTCGCCTGTTCGCTGAATAGCGAACAATTTGGGGTGCTTGCGGCAAATTTGAAAGCCGCGGAACACCCTTTAAAAAACCATGGGAGAAATCAAAAGTGCTAATTTTAAAGGCTTATATGCATGGTATTGTCATTGTTGTATTGTTTGGGGACCTGGGTCCTGCCCCAGGGGACATGTATCAAAGCAAAAAAAAGTTTTAAAAACGGCCGTTTTTTTGGGAGCAGTGATTTTAATAATGCTTAGAATGAAACAATAAAAGTGTAATATTCCTTTAAATTTCCTACCTGGGGGGTGTCTATAGTATGCATGTAAAGTGGCGCATGTTTGCCGTGTTTACAATAGTCCGAGAGCAAAATGACATTTCTAAAGGAAAAAAAGTAATTTAAAAGTACTCGCGGCTATAATGAATTGTTGGTCCGGCAACACACATATATACACTTGTTAAAGGGGGCTTCCAGATTTCGATAAGCCCCCTGCCCACAGACCCTCACAACCCCCGGGCAAGGGTTGTGGCAATGAGGCCCTTCTCCCCATCAACATGGGGACAAGGTGCTTTGGGGGGCTACCCCAAAGCACCCTCCCAATGTTGAGGGTATGTGGCCTGGTACGGTTCAGGGAGGGCGCTCTATTGTCCCCCCTCTTTTCCTGCGGCCTGCAGGTTGCGTGCTCGGATAAGGGTCTGGTATGGATTTTTGGGGGGACCCCACGCCATTTTTTTTAAAATTTTGGCGTGGGGATCCCCTTAATATCCATACCAGACCTGAAGGGCCTGGTATGTAATTTGGGTGGACCCCACACATTTTTAAAAAATTATTGGTTCGGGGTTCCCCTGTGGGAGAACCCCATGCCATTTTTATCAATGCACTTTTATGTGTATTGCCGGGACCGACAATTCATTATAGCCGCGAGTACTTTTAAATGACTTTTTTCCTTTAGAAATGTCATTTTGCTCTCAGACTGTTGTAAACACAGCATTACAGGCATACTATAGACACTCCCCAGGTACGAAATTTAAAGGAATATTACACTTTTATTGTTTCACTTTAAGCATTATTAAATCACTGCTCCTGAAAAAACGGCCATTTTTTAAACTTTTTTTGCATTGATACATGTCCCCTGGGGCAGGACCCAGGTCCCCAAACACTTTTTAAGACAATACCATGCATATAAGCCTTTAAAATTAGCACTTTTGATTTTTCATGTTTGTGTCCCATAGACTTTAACAGTGTTCGCGCGTTCAAACTAATTTTTTGCCTGTTCGCATGTTCGGGTGCGAACCGAACCGGGGGGTGTTCGGCCCATTCCTAATGTTGACTAGTAAATCTGGTCCCTGATGCAGACTATTGACTCTGACACTTAAGAATGAATAAAGAAAAACATGTGATGCCTTTCTCTAACACTTGACAAGTGAATCTGACTTTGGTTTGATGGATTATGGATAGGGTAAATCATGGTTTGCTGGATACCTAACTAAACATTAAAGAGTCTTGTATGAAGAGCATGGAGTGAACTGCAGTATGTACTAAAATGCACATTGTATAGAATATAATAAAAGTCATCACAGATTCTGCTCCTCATTCTATAAATGGATACCTGTGGAGCAAATGAGAGTTGGGCACACATATGTATTTGAAGATATGTTAAATTACGAGGAGCATCCATGACTTAATATTCCATGGATATACAGTTATTTGATACCAGGAAAAAAATATTTCACTAACAACAGTAAAAAAGAAAAAGTTCTCTACCAAATTAGAACTAGAACTAGAATGTTTAGTCACTGAAAAGGCTTTACTATTCCTGGATAAGAAAGGTAAGATTTCCTGAGAAAAATATTCTTCTCCTTTTTAAAATATTGAAGACAATGTTTGTACTCCCTTAGTATACACATTTGCAGGGTCTGAATAAAAAAATATAGTATTTGTCATTTTTGTTTGATGCTCATCTATTCAGTGAAGCTAAATGCAAAAAGAAGTGAAGCTAATTGTGTACACTGAAACATACAGCATAGTATTTAATTCTTACACCAAGCACTAGAGAGCTCTCAACAAATGTCAGTAATGTACTTCAAGTACTTGAAGTGGAACCAAATTATTTCATCCCGCATTGACTATTTTAAAGCCTTATGCTGATAGCATTAGTAAATACTTAGACTGGTTTTTAGATTTCTTCATTTACTTTCTGGTAAGTAAATGCTACATGAATTGTTTACCCTCAATTAAGATGGCCACTGCCAAAAATTCCAGGGGGTATTTTTCAAAGTCATTTCTCAGCAAAATAAAGCATGTAGACATGATTTGATAAGCGAGTTTAATTTGATTAATGAAAATCAATTAAATAGGAGGGCATAGCCAGCAGCCAGACAGATGGACACATAACAGCTATACAGAGACCCACCGGAGCACACAGCAGTGGTACCGAGCACATCGGAGTAGCAATTTTACCCCATATAAACAGAGAAGCATAAGGGGCATGTCCAGGAAAGGAAAGGAGTCGGGGGGGGAAATCTTGGCATATGACACACTTCTTACTGCCGTTGCTTTGTTTCTCCAGCCAAGATGGTACTGGCTCTACTATTTCCCCAGCAGACCACACATCAACAGAAGGGGATAGATGATCAGGACATACGGAGGAGGCAGAGCGCCGCTCAGGCACACACATAATAGATTCACAAGTTCTCCTTCCAACGGCCCAGCCAAAGCCAGACCCAGAGTATCTCCACCTACCAGCATGAATGCAGAGATGAGAACTCATATATTGACACTTGATGATACTGAAGAACTACAGGACTCTATGAGGTTGATTTACAAAAAAAATCTGATTCAGCTCTGAATAGAAACCAGTCAGCTGCCACTGTTACTGGACCTTCAGAGGTGGGCTCAATCTACAGTCTTTTGGGGTAATACCACTCTTTACATTGGTGCCTAATGCTCTCTAAAACTTATGGCTAGCTGTGGGATCAAAAGCGTACTTCTGTGTCTCTCATGCACTTTAACTGCTTGCTGCCCACCCACTGTCAAATGGTGGCGGGGCGGTGCAGCTGTCGTTCTGGGATGCCGTCATAATATTCATACCACATCTGTGTCCTCCATCAGAGTCTCCCCTACATCTGTGTCATCCATCAGAGTCTCCCCCACATCTGTGTCCCCCAACCTGATTTCACCCCCCAGATACCCCCCAATCTAATCACACCACCCCCCTAGGTCCCCCCTCAGCCTGATCACCACCACCCCAGATACCCCCAGTCTGATAACACCCCCCGTATCTCTTCATTCTGATCACACACCCCTTCCCCTCATACCTCTCCCCTAACACACCCCTCTACCATCACACACACCTTTGGGTTTTCCACTGAAATGTTTTACCTTATGCTAGAATTGCCATTAGGGTACTTGTATATCTCTATCATTTCTCCTCTCAAGCGTCTCTTCTCCAGAGAGAATACATTTAATGCTTGTAGTCATTCTTCATAACTAAGAATGAGCCCGATGTTCGAGTTAAACGTAAATTTGTCTCAAACATCGGGTGTTTGCCCGTTTGCTGCATTTAGAACATTATGGGGCGTTCGCAGAAAATTTGAGTGTCTGCGGAACACCCCATAATGAACGACGAGACCGTCAATGCACTGTGAGATTGCAATACATTGACGGCTGCCGATTGGCCAAAGCATGCACCTGACCTGCATGCTTTGGCCAATCACAGCATGCTCTGCTATGAGAACCATGATTGGCCAAAGTCAGGGTGCCTTTGGCCAATCATTGCTCAGGGGGCTGAGTCCATGCCCCACACTATAAAATGACATTTGTAAAGCACAAATGCCAACGGCTGCAGGCTTTTTCGTCGGCGCTGTGATTGAAGATGAATGGACATCAGGGGACATTTTTATTTTTTTAAATAAAGGACTTGTCCCAAACGGTCTACTGTAATTTTTACTTTTTTTACACTTTTTTGGTGAATGTGATAAGCCCCCCGCCCGCAGACCTCCGCAACCACCGGGCAAGGGCTGTGGGGAAGAGGCCCTTGTCTCCATTAACATGGGGACAAGGTGTTTTGGGTGGGACCCCAAAACACCCTCCCCATGTTGAGGGTATGTGGCCTGGTACGGTTCAGGAGGGGGGCGCTCTCTCTCATCCCCCCTTTTCCTGTGGCCTGCCAAGTTGCATACTCAGATAAGGGTCTGATATGGATTTTGGGGGATACCCCAACGCCATTTTTTTATTTTGGCTCGGGTTCCCCTTAAAATCCATACCAGACCTGAAGGGCCTGGTATGGATTTTGGGGGGACCCCATGGTATTTAAAAAAAATTGGTGCAGGGTTCCCCTTAATATCCATACCAGACCTGAAGGGCCTGGTATGGATTTTGGGGGGACCCCACGCAATTTTTTTTATATCTCATCATGGAGTTCCCCTTAATATTCATACCAGACCCAAAGGGCCTGGTAATGGATTGGGGGGGCCCATGACATTTTTTTGTCAATGATTTTTATCTATATTGCCGGGATCTGACAATACATTACAGCCGAGAGCTGTCCTTTTTCCTTTTAAAAATGTAATTTTGCTGTGCTACTGTTATAAACACGGGAAAGATTTGCTACTTTACAGGCAGACTAAGGATACCCCCCAGGCATGATATTTAAAGGAATATTTCATTTTTATTGTATCACTTTAGGCATTATTAACCACTAGCTGACCCGCCGCCACAGTTATACTGCGGCAGGTTGGAAGGGCTGCAGAAATCGTCGTAGCTGTACATCGCTCATTTAAGCCGTCATGGCAGGCACGTGCGCACATGCCCACTGCATGTCCTTGGAGCAGATGCGCATGCCCGGCGGGCACAATGTCCACCGGGCACCTGCGATCACTTGTGACAGAATGACAGGGGGGATGTGTGTGTGTGTGTGTAAACACACAAATCCCGGTTCTCTCAGGGGAGAGGAGACAGATTGTGTGTTCAAACTAAGTATGAACACCGATTGGTCTACTCCCCTAGTCAGTCTCATCCCCCCTAAAGTTAGAATACACCTAGGGAACACAGTTAACCCCTTGATTGCCCCTAGTGTTAACTCCTTCCCTGCCAGTGACATTTATACAGTAATCAGTGGTTATTTTAGGCTCTGATCGCTGTATAAATGTCAATGGTCCCAAAATAGTGTCAAAAATTTCCAATCTGTCTGCCGCAATGTCACAGTCCTAATAAAAATTGCAGATTGCCGCCATTACTAGTAAAAAAAAATAATAATAAACATTACATAAATCTATGCCCTATTTCATAGACCCTATAACTTTTGTGCAAACCAATCAATATAGGCTTTTGTTTTTTTTGGGGGGGTTTTGGATATTTATTAAGCCACAAGTACAAATATTGTGTTTTTTTCAAAATTGCCGGTCTTTTTTTGTTTATAGCGCAAAAAATAAAAACCGCAGAGGTGATCAAATACCACCAAAAGAAAGCTCTATTTATGGGGAAAAAAGGACTTAAATTTTGTTTGGGTACAACGTCGCACGACCGTGCAATTGTCAGTTAAGACGAAGCAGTGCTGTATCGCAAAAATTGGCCTGGTCATTCAGGGGGAAAATCATTCTGGGGATGAAGTGGTTAAAATCACTGCTCCTGGGAGGAGCATGCACGGCAGCTTCAAAAATGGCCACTGGCTTCTCAAGCTCCGCTCCACCGCTGCCCATAGATCACCACCAGAGCCACCAGAGCGGACCCCCGAGCACCACACCTGGATAAAGGAGCAGGAAAGACCCCCGGGAACACATATAGCACAACGGCACAAGTCCAGAGAAGCCTCTCGGGCCAGTTGACCACGGCGGCTGTCCCGGTCATCTAGGCTAAGATGGTGGCGGCTCCACAAGGCTCACTCAATTCAGGAGATGCAGAGGAGTCCATTGCGGATCAGGACTCACAGCGCTCACCTTCCCCAGGTACAGACTTCCCCCCCCTGCCTCTGGTCACTTCACTCTCATCCACTGAGTCCCTGCTGAGACGATTGGGATCCGGCCTTCCCTCCACTCCCATGATGGACCCTCATGCAGGCCTATTATTGTCAGTCACTGAATCATCTGCAGCCTCCCCTGTACCCACAGACTTCCCATCCATGATGGAAGCTTTCTCCCAATTACTATCCAAGAGCCTGGCCCTGAATGCAGCATAAATAACCTCCTCCATCCATGCTTACCTGCAGCAGCTGGGACAGAGGATGGACACAATTGAAAAGAAAGCTGACCAAGCAGTCTCCCGTATTAACCAAAACTCAGCCAGAATACAGGATATGCAGGATCAACTTGAAACAGCTTTTGCAAAAAGCGATGATCTCGAAAATAGATCGAGACATTATAATTTCCAAATTAGAGGCCTCCCTGAAGCTGAGAAGGACATACACGCATCAGTAAAAAGACTGCTGAGAGACCTTATTCCTGACATATCTGAACAACGTCTGGAACTAGATAGAGCCCACAGAGCCCTGAAACCCCCTCGATCAGATGGTCTCCCACGCAATATAATTGTGAAGCCTTACTTTTACTCTGTTAAAGAGGAGGTGATGAGGAGACCTAGGGGATCAGACAATCTCAAGCTGCCCGGTCACAGGATACAGATTGTCGCGGATTTATCACCGTACACGGTACAGAAGAGGTGTTCTCCCCAAACCGCTGATCCAACAGTTGATTGAGAGGGAAATTACCTACTGCTGGTCTTTCCCCCGCGATTGAATTTTTCATACAGAAATAAAAAATACGGCTTCTCAACCCTCGCTAAAGGAGAACGTCTCATGTTGCATCTAGGCCTGATCACACAAGACCCATAATGCTCCCAGCAGGGCAGGAACACTCCTGCATCTACAAAACCACCATCACCAGCGAGCCCGCTGCAACCTTCCTGGCTGAAACAATGCTCCAAACGCTCCAAGGAAAATTTCCCAACTTGATGTTCTGGCACCATTAGGATCAGGGCCCTTTTTTGTCAACTACAGACCCGAGATGTTCTTTTGGGTCTTCTCGCAACTTACTCTTTTTACGGCCAATGGCTTTACGGACATACCTAAGCTATGGCCTTAACCGTAATCAGGCCTCCTGCTGAAGCTTTCCTGATGACGGCCTTCTCTGCACGCCTTCTGGTATTGTGAGGAAGAAGGGGAACTCCTGTCACCTTGCCGGTCCTTGGCTCATACTGGCTGATCAGGATCTTTTTCGGGACTTTATCACTAGCTTTACATTCCCTTTAGTTGACTTCCAAGCGTGTTACACCGTTACGAGTAACGGTGGGGCATGAGTTTATTTAAAATGCTCTTTCTGGTCATATTTTTCCTCACTTTGAATTCTAGAAACTACGGATGTGGCTTTTTATGCAGTAAGGAAATACTGTCTCCCTCATGCTTTGGAATACAGTGATCTCCCCATCTTGATATGCCTTTCCCCCCTGGGCTCTGGGGAGGAGGACTGAGGTTCTCGGGGGGAGGTCAGATGAGATAACAAGTTCTCTGTTAGTTTTTTGCATTTAGGATGTTCATGTTCTCTGGGTCGTTCTGACAGTTAATTCAAGGAAGACTGCCTTTATGACTTCCTTTTTTTTATATGCTACTGGTGGCAAGGCAGTGGTGGATCCAGTGCGCCTCCATTAGGAACCAAGAGTGCAGTTTATGCCATTGGTTTCTTGTCCAGTTGCCCTAAGGGTGGGGCACCGGCCCTCTCAGGTTATAGGGATAGGATGGGCTCCCTCATCCTACCCTGGGAATTGGGGGGGTCCAGGGGCCCCCGAGTTTCTAAGCTATGTAATTTTTATTTACAAATATATTTTCTATTGAAAGTTGATATAACTCTCGTGTTTTCTCTCCTTCTCTCTTTCATCTCTTTTCTCCCGCTATCTTGCCCCACTCATCTGAGCGCTCACAGGCTTTGGGTTTGGCTCCGGTCTCTCCTCCCAGGTCTTGACACGGTGACTTTCATCACACTGGGGCTCTTTGGAGCTCAGACCTCCAGTTGGCAATGTAAGACTTATAACGTAAGCCTGACCTCACCTCCCTCACGTAATGGCTAACCCTTGCGCTAAGACATCTACACTTAAAATCATATCACATAATGTCCAGGGACTCAACTCCCCCATCAAATGCAGAAAACTTTTTCAACTTTACCAGTCTATGCACGTGGATGTCCTCTTCCTCCAAGAGACCCACTTCCCCACATCATACCAACCCATGTTTCTTCATCAGCACTTTCCCCAATTTTTTCTCGCCGCTGCAACTAACAAAACAAAGGGTGTTGCCATTTGCTTTGCCAAACACGTTAATATCTTGCAATCGGAAACTGTGTTGGACCCCCAGGAACGTTTCATTTTAGTCTCAGGGACCATTGATGGCGAATTATATACTTTTGTTTCTTACTACTCTCCCAACAAGGGTCAGAAAGCTTTTTTCGAATCCCTAATGCATAAACTTCAACCACACCTTAAGGGCACAATCTTCTTTGGCAGGGACACCAACACAGATTTTGATTTCTCCATGGATAAACCTAAATACCCTACCAGACAAAGTGCTAAAATAGCGAAACTTCTACATGAAATGGGATTAATAGACATCTGGAGGGAGACAAATCCTCATTCTAAAGACTACACGCATTATTCAGCACCCCATAACTCCTATGCCAGGATAGACCACATCTTTACTAGGCCCTCTACGATCCCTTTGATTATGAACTCTAAGATAGTGGATTCCTCCCTATCTGACCACTCGATGGTTACTCTGGTAACTCTAAGAACCTCGGGACGTACAGATCCCCCTCGCTGGTGTCTACAGGAATCTTTATTAAGTGACCCCATACAGTGTGCCATTATAGAAGGCTCCATTAAGGAATATCAATTCTACAAATGACGTTTCCCCTGAGACTGTGTGGGCTGCGCACAAATCAGTAATCAGGGGAAAGCTAATCCAAATAACAGCCAATCTAAGGGCGGAACACAAAGCGGACACGATTAAACTGACAGCAGATTTCAGGTCACTCTCACAGGCACACAAGCTAAATCCTTCACCAGACTCACTAACTAAATTAGATAAAGCTCAGGCACTTCTAAATCTGAATCTCACTATAACAGCGGAAAAACACCTCAGATGGTCAGGGGCGAAATTCTACTCCCAAAAGGATAAGATTGGCTCGAAACTAGCGGTTAAGCTCAGTCCCAAACCTAGATCCTTAGTTTTTCCGAAAGTGAGGCTACAATCTGGGTTATCTTTCTCATAACCCCACTAAGATAATGGATGCTTTCCTCCAATACTATGCGGAACTCTATAAACCATGGCCCCCTCAAAGAACATAGTGACCTACTTGAAAGCCCTTTCTCCCAGTCAGAGGTCCTAGATACAATTAAATCTCTAAAACTAGGCTCTGCACCGGGACCGGACGGTTTTTCCACTGGATACTATAAGAAATTTGCCCCCACACTAGCCCAAATCTTTCAAAAATGTTCAACTTCCTTAGAGAGGGTTCTCCTTTAGGAACAGACCTGAATGCAGCTTATATCTTGATGATCCCCAAACCAGAGAAAGATCCCAGTGAGGTTGGAAATTATCGCCCAATATCATTAATCAACAATGACATTAAGATTCTAACCAAAATTATGGCGAATAGGGTGGCAAGCTTCATTCCCTCTTATATCCATAGAGACCAGGTGGGTTTTATCCCCAGACGGCAAGGTATAGATTAGATGGACCATTGATATTATATCCCTTCTACAATCCTGTTGGGATGGTAGCCCCCCTCAAAAGGGTTTTCTTTTATCAATTGACCTACACGAGGCTTTTGATTCCATAGACTGGACATATCTGTTTGACATCCTGCGAAAATGGGGATTCGGCCCATACTGCCTAAATCTAATTCGCTCCCTGTACTCTAACCCGACAGCACAAGTTCTGGTGGGTAGATACTCGCCCTTGTTCCCTATAGGCAGGGGCACCAGACAGGGGTGCCCACTATCTCCCCTCCTCTTCGCAATAGCTATAGAAACCCTGGCCATTGCTATCAGATCAAACCCAGACATTAAAGGGGTGAACTGCGGAGATCAGGAACATAAATGTGCACTTTATGCAGATGACCTCATACTGTATATTACCTCCCCCCTAATCTCCATTCCGGGAATATACAAAGTACTGAACGCATTTAGTGCAATTTCAGGCCTGACGGTTAACATAACCAAATCAACTGTGCTGAATGTTACGGTACCTCCTGGCCTTCTTTCACAACTTACTAGCAATTTTAACTTCCCCTGGGCCCCCAGGGCCATCTGATATCAACCTCACATCGGATATAAGTAGCCTCTTCAAAGCTAACTATCCCCCTATGATTTATAAATGTAGGGGAGAACTTGAAAAATGGTCAAGATGTGGTCTGTCCTGGCTGGGAAGGGTACACGTGGTGAAAATGACACTCCTCCCCCGCCTCCTATATTTATTCCGCTCCCTACCAATCCCACTCACAAAAAGTTTCCTCCGCAAATTCCAGTCGGAGATTACACCTGGGGAAAGAAGGGATATAGATGCCCATCCAGCGTCCTTCTTCGCCCTAAATCCCAGGGTAGCTTGGGACTACCGGATCTCTGGGGATACTATCAGGCCGCTCAAATGGCTCAAATCTCAATGATCTTCTCTAAGGGCCCAAAACCTGACTGGCTTTCCATAGAAAGGAGGGCAACCCCCCTCAACACCCTTGACTACCTCCTGTGGTGTGACCCAAGGATCAGGCCAGCCATAATGGCTCCCACCCTGTCACACTCCATCTCACTCAGCACCAAACTATTCAGACAAGCTACCCTGACCTCTCCTCTATCCCACATTTTTCATAATGCCAATTTCCCCCTGGGAGTAAACATACAAGCATTTAGATGGTGGACAGATAAAAGTCTCTATCGGATCGGTCACTTCCTTACTCCAACTGGCCCTCTTACCCTATCTTACTGTAAGAATAAACTGGACATGCCAGACTCAGAAAGATTTAGATTCGCTCAAATTTCACATTTCCTATATTCTATTTGGTATAACAAATCGGAGCCTCTGTCAATCACCCCTTATGAACACTGGTGCTCCAATACCCAGGACCAGAAAGGGGGCATTTCCTTGATCTATATGGCGCTCCTAACAAAACCAGACAAACCAGTATACGCTAAGACCTGGGAGGAGGACACTGGCCGAACGTGGACACCAGCAGAATGGTCCAGATCCTGGACTCGCTCCTACAAAGGTATTTGCAATATCTCTCTTATAGAAGTTAGTCTGAAAGTTATATCAAGGTGGTACTATGTGCCTTCCAGATTGGCATTGATTTTCCCTGGAACATCCTCTCTATGCTTTCGAGGTTGCTCGCTCGAGGGCACAATGATTCATACCTGGTGGACCTGCCCTCGTATTAGAACATTTTGGCAGAAAATCTTCCAAATTATCAGTAAAATATTTAAAACGTCAGTAGCCCCCAACATACACATAGCTCTTCTTAATCAGAATGTTCCTAGTTTGTCTAAACACTCACAAGCCCTATCCTTCTTTATCCTGTTGGGAGCTAAAATTGCCATTGCTAAATGCTGGAAGAAGCCCACTGTATCTCTCCAGAGTTGTATTAGGAACATTTTGTGGATTATGTCTCAAGAGCATTTAGTAGCAAAACTCAATAATAAAGTGGGGAGGTTCATGTCCACCTGGGAACCGTGGGCCACATTCTATAACATAACTCTCATCCTAGGAATGACGTCAGGTTCTGGTATTATCCCCTCCTCTCCCTGACCCAACTTTTCCTTCCTCCCCCTCTTCATCTCCTACATTTTCTCTCTTTCTTCTCTGGGACTCTCTTGTTCCTTACATTCCTGTAGCAAATAAGGACCTGTAGTTTTCCTCACGGGGAGACTGCGAAGATTATCATCAGGACTGTCGGGGGTCCTCGCTCCTCCCTCACTTTCAGTAATCAACCTCCCTTATGGATGTACTGCAAAATGGAGGGCTCCACTTCCATTTCCTCCATTTCCTCCCCGGCGACCTCCCCTAAGGGAGCGGAAACGGATTCTGGGGGGTCACTGTACATACCTTCAGGAAGATCCCATTGGGGAGGTGTGTGTGGGGTGTCCTGGCCAGTCCATAGCCTGTATCCTGGAGGTGACTATTGGCTCCCCTGATAGTCCTGTCAGTGATACAGGCCTACATGGCAAAAAGTTAATCTTCGTTAATTTAGAGTATACCTTAGCATGTATCTCTATCTCAATACTCATATTCCGGTAAACACAATGATATTATTTTTATATTTGATTTCTGTACGTTCATTTTGCATGTATATTCGATTTTATACTGTTCATCGTATAAAACCAATAAAAATATTTAAAATAATATCACTGTTCCTGAAAAAACTGCCATTTTAAATTTTTTTTTGTATTGATACATGTGCCCTTGGGCAGCACCCGGCTCCCCAAACACTTTTTACGACATTAACATGCATATAAGCCTTTAAAATTAGCACTTTTTATTTTTCATGTTTGTGTCCCATAGACTTTAACGGTGTTCGCATGTTTGCACAAATTTTTTGCCTGTTCGCAAGTTCTGGTGTGAACCGAACTGGGGGGGTGTTTTCGGCTTATCTCTATTCATAACTGAGGTCCTCCAGTCCCTTTATTAGCTCTGTTGCCCTTCTCTGGGCTCTCTCCAGTTCCAACATATCCATTCTGAGGACTGGTGCCCAGAATTGGAGGGCATACTCAAGATGTGGCCATACAATTTTTTTTTTTAAATTTGGCGCAGGGTTCCCCTTAATATCCATACCCGACCTGAAGGGCCTGGTATGGATTTTGGGGGGACCCCCATGCATTTTTTTTATATTTTGGTGCAGGGTTCCCCTTAATATTCATACCAGACCCAAAGGGCCTGGTAATGGACTGGGGGGGACCAATGCTGGGATCTGTCAATACATTACAGCTGCAAGCAGTTTTAACCACTTCACTCACTGTCCATAGTCAAATGACATCTGCAGATGGGAGCTCCCATTCTGGGCAGGTGTCATATGACATCCTTGGCTTCTTGTCGCTCCTGCAGGCTCCTGGGGGCCCTCAGCACGACGATCAGGGATAAGGAGTGTCCCTCGGTCACAGCCCTTCCCAGATCTGTGTAAAGAGCCAATAAAAAATGGCTCTTTACCACGTGACTGGCTGTGACGAATCACAGCCGTTCACATGTACTGTCCACGTCCACTGCGCTTGTGGGTGCCCCTAGGGCGTGCGCAGAGCAGCGATCGGGGATAAGGCTTGTCACCCTGACACAACCCAACCCCGATCGCAGTAAAGAGCCAATGAAATTGGCTCTTTACCACATGACCAGCTGTGTCCAATCACAGCTGGTCACAGAATGTCAACAAACCGCGATAACGAGATGTTACCGGGTTCTCGGGCTCACAGGGTTTACTCACGCTCACCGGGTTTACCGATCATGTGTGAGAAGGAGATTGCGGTAACATCTCGTTACCACCTACAGTGTACACCAATCTCAGTGATTCCCCCCCAACTAAGAGGACCTGTCACCACCCATCAAAGTACCTGTCACCACCCAGGTGACACAGGAGATAGTCAGAGACTATGGGCATACAACAGGAGATGGTCGGAGACAGCGGGCATAGTACAGGAGCTGGTTAGAGACTGCAGGCATACTACAGAAGACAGTCAGAGACTACAGACATACTACAGGAGACTGTCAGGGAGTGCGGGCATACTACAGGAGATGGTCAGAGGCTGCGGGCATAGTACAGGAGATGGTCAGGGACTACAGCATACTACAGGAGACAGTCAGAGACTGCGGGCATACGACAGGAGATGGTTAGAGACTAGAGCATACTACAGGAGACAGTCAGAGACTGCGGGCATAGTACAGGAGACGTCAGAGACTGCGGGCATAGTACAAAAGATGGTCAGAGACTGCGGGCATACTACAGGAGAAGACGGTCAGAGACTGCGAGCATAGTAATAGAGATGGTCAGAGTTGCAGGCATACTACAGGAGATGGTCAGAGATTGCGGGTATACTACAGGAGATGGTCAGAGACTGCAGGCATACTACAGGAGCTGGTCAGAGACTGCAGGCATACTACAAGAGACAGTCAGAGACTGCGGGAATACTACAGAAGCTGGTCAGAGACTGTGGTCATACTACAGGAGATGGTCAAAAACTGCAGACATACTATAGGAGCTGGTCAGAGACTGTGGGCATACTACAGGAGATGGTCAGAGACTGCAGACATACTACAGGAGATAGTCAGAGACTGCGGGCATACTAAAGGGGCTGGTCAGAGACTATGGGCATACTACAGGAGATGATCAGAGACTGTGGGCATACTACAGGAGAAAGTCAGAGACTGCAGACATACTTCAGGAGATGGTCAGAGACTGCGGGCATACTACAGGAGATGGTCAGAGATTGTGGGCATAGTACAGGAGACGGTTAGACACTGCGGACACAGTAAGGACATATTTAAAGGAATATTTCATTTTTATTGTTTAACCAGTTGCCGACCACCGCATGCCGCAGTCTCCTTACCTGTATGTCCGTGCCTGCCCGCGGGCGGGGGTCCGATAGGACCCACCCCAGTGCCTGCGGCGGTCGGATTATTGTCAGGAGCGATCTGAGGTGAGAGGGAGTCCACTGATTCATGGCCACCCCCTCACAATTGCTCCTGGCGAATGGAATGCTTCCTCTGCTGCTGTAATGTAAACAGCGGCAGAGGAAGTGATGTAATCTCTCCTCGTGAAGCCTTTTCGTTCCGGCTTCCGAGGAGAGAAGACATCAATTAAGTTTGCACCAACACAACACTTACAGTAGAACATGCAGGTACACTTTTCACCCCCAAATCACCCCCTGATCACCCCCGATCACCCCCTGTACCCCCTGTCAAAGTGACACCAATAGCAGTTTTTTTTTCTGATTATTGCATTGGTGTCATTTTGTGACAGTTATAAGTGGTAGGGCAGTTAGTGTTAGGTCCCTTTAGGTCTAGGGTACCCCCTAACCCCCCTAATAAAGTTTTAACCCCTTGATCACCCCCCATCGCCAGTGTCACTAAGCGATCGTTTTTCTGATCGCTGTATTAGTGTCACAGGTGACGCTAGTTAGGGAGGTAAGTATTTAAGTTTGCCGTTAGTGTTTTATAGCGTCAGGGACCCCCACATACTACCTAGTAAAGGTTTTAGCCCCCTGATTGCGCCCTAGTTAACCCTTTCACCAGTGATCACTGTATAACTGTTACAGGTGATGCTGGTTAGTTAGTTTATTTTTATAGTGTTCAGGGCACCTGCCGTTTATTTCCTAATAGAGGTTTAACCCCCTAATCGCCCGGCGGGTGATATAAGTTAGGTTTTAGGGTCAGATAGGGTCTGCGTCGCCCCAGGCAGCTTCAGGTTAGTGCCAGTACCGCTAACACCCACACACGCAGCATACACCTCCCTTAGTGGTATAGTATCTGAACGGATCATTATCTGATCCGATCAGATCTATACTAGCGTCCCCAGCAGTTTAGGGTTCCCAAAAATGCAGTGTTAGCGGGATCAGCCCAGATACCTGCTAGCACCTGCGTTTTGCCCCTCCGCCCAGCCCACCCAAGTGCAGTATCAATCTATCACTGTCACTTACAAAACACTAAACACACATAACTGCAACGTTTGCAGAGTCAGGCCTGATCCCTGCAATCGCTAACAGTTTTTGGATAGCGTTTTGATACAGTCGCTAACAGTCAGGAGCTTTTTTGCCTGTGAGTCTCACTAGTGTACCAATAAATTTAGAGCCCAAAATGACAAATCGAAGGTACACTAGTGAAGAGGCCTACACATTCCTGAGCATGACAGATAGTGAAGAGGAAGTCACTCATCTGTGGCTCAGATTCAGGCTCAGAATACGAACCTGTAGACAGCAGCGGCTCCATCACAGATAGTTCTGACGATGGAGTTGTGGTCCCTGCCAAGGTCAGGCATACCAGACCCCAATCTTCTTCTTCTGCTGTTGAGGTGCAAGAACCGCAGGGCTCTCCTATGGAGCAGAGAAGTACTAGCGCTGCTATTCCTTCTGGTGAACTGGCAAGCACCAGTGGCCTAGTACACCCTGGTCGTACATCCAGCACTGCAGTAACACTTGGTGACGTGGCGAGTCCCATAAGTGTAGTTCAAGATGGCGAGGTGGCAAGCACAAGTAGTGTCCCCCTGCCACCAAGAAGACGAACACAGGCCCGTCGTGCCCATAGTGCCCTTCCTGCTGCATTCGCCAATCCTAATTGGGAACTCACAACTTCTGCAGCACCCGTACTTCACCCATTCACTGGCCAACTTAGCATTCATATGGAAACAGTTAATTTTACGTCACTTGATTTTTAGTCCTGTTTTTCACCGAAGATCTTTATAGATCTATTGTGGACCAAAGCAATATGTACGCTGGTCAACACATCGTCACTATTCCCCAGTCCTCCCTTGCCAGAGATTGGAAACCAATTACGGTTTCCGAATTTAAGATCTTTTGGGCCTTTCCCTCCTCATGGGCGTAAGCAAAAAGAGTGAGTTGCAGTCATATTGGTCCACGGACCCAATTCACCATATGCCCGTGTTCTCTGCTTCCATGGCCAGGGTACAATACGAACAGATCTTGCGGTTCATGCACTTCAACAACAATGAACTCTGTCGTAAACCACTTTAACCAACGTTTTGCAGACTTGTTTACTCCCCATCAAGTTGCCTGCGTTGATGAGTCCCTGATTAAATTTTCTGGCCGCTTGTCATTCAAACAGTACCTTCCCAGCAAGCGTGCCAGGTACGGGGTCAAGATGTATAAGCTCTGTGACAGGGCCACAGGCTATACATGTAGTTTTATGGTTTACGAGGGAAGAGATAGTCACGTAGAGCCGACAAACTGCCCTGACTACATAGGAAGCGCTGGCAAGATTGTGTGGGACTTGGTGTCACCCTTATTCGGAAAGGGGTACCATTTGTATGTGGACAATTATTACACGAGCGTGCCACTTTTTAGTCACCCTGTTGATCATCAGATTGGAGCATGTGGCACAGTGCGATCTAATCGCTGAGGCTTTCCCCAGCGGCTTGTAGATTCCTGTCTTAGGCTGGGGGAGAGAGCCTGCTTGAAGTGTAATAACTTGCTTGCTATGAAGTGGAGGGATAATAAGAATGTTTTCAGTCTTACCTTCCTTCATGCAGACACGACTGTCCAAATTACTACGGCGACTGGTGTTGTGGTGAAACCTCTCTGTGTCCATGAATATAACCAAAATATGGGAGGGGTGGACCTCACGACCAGTTGTTGGCGCCGTACCTAGTTGCCCATAAGGCCAGACGCTGGTATAAAAAAGTGTCTGTATACTTATTTCAATTGGCTTTGCTGAACGCTCATGTGCTGTACAGAGCTTCAGGACAGACTGGATCCTTCCTTAAATTCCAGGAAGAGATCGTCAGAACCCTTCTGTTTCCAGAAGGTGCTCCACCTCACCTTCCCCAACCAAATGCAGTAAGCCGGCTGCATGAGAAGCATTTTCCTTATGTCCTCCCGAGTACCCCTACCCAATGAGCCCCCCAAAGAAAATGTCATGTGTGTAGAAAGCGCGGATATAGGCGTGACACTCACTATTATTGTCCCTCCTGTCCTTAAAATCATGGTATTTGCTTTGGTGAATGTTTTGAGCGTTACCATACACTAGTTGAGTTTTAGGGTAGGGTACAGCATTGCACAGACTAGGCACACTTTCACAGGGTCTTCCAAGAGAGACCCGAACCTGGAACCGGTTACAGTTACAAAAGTTACAGTTATAAAAAAAAAGAAATAAAAAAGAAAAAAAAGTAAAAAATAAATACACAAAAAAAAATAAAATAAAAAAACAGAGGCGCATGCGCGGCAACGTCTAAGATGGCTACCGGCATCTAGAGCTCCGCTCCACCGATGCTCACAAATCGCCATCAGAGCCCTCAGAACAGACCCCCGCACACCCCAACGAGTTGTCAGAGTGGGGGAGACCCCCAGGAAAGAGTCCAGCAAAACGGCGCAAGCCCGGAGAAGCCTTGCAGGCCAGATGACCGCAGGCCACCGTCCCGGTCAGTTATGCTAAAATGGCTGCGGCCCCACGAGGCTCCCCCAACACAGGAGACACAGAGGATTCAATTGCAGGTCAGGACCTGCAGCGCTCACTTTCTTCAGGTACAGACTTCCCCCCCCTGCCTCAGATCACCTCACCCTCCTCCACTGAGTCTCTCCTGGGCCATATGGATGCCTGCTACCCCTCTACTCCCTCAATGGACCCTTATTCAGGCCTGCTGCTGTCAGTTTCTGAACCTTTGGCAGCCTCCCCTGTTCCCACTGACTGTTCTACCATGATGGAAGCTTTTTCCCACTTATTATCCAAAAGCCTGGCCCTAAATGCAGTGCAAATAACGTCCTCCACACATGCTGATCTGCAACAACTGGGACAGAGGATGGACATTATTGAAAAGAAAGCTGATCAGGCTGTTTCTCGTATTAACCAAAACTCAGCCAGAATGCAAGACATGCAGGACCAACTGGAAATTGCTTTCGCCAAAATAGACAAACTCAAAAACAGATCGAGACGTTACAATTTCCCCATTAGAGGCCTCCCAGAAGCAGAGAAGGACACTCAAGCGGCAGTCAAAAAATTGCTGAGAGACCTAATTCCTGACATAGCGGAACACCATCTGGAGCTCGACAGAGCGCACAGAGCCCTGCAACCACCCCGCTCAGATGTGCTCCCTCGTGACATAATCGTAAAGCCCCACTTTTATTCGGTTAAAGAGGAGGTGATGAGAAGATCGAGGGGAACAGAAGATCTCAAATTGCTAGGCCACAGATTTCAAATTTTTGCAGATTTGTCGCCGTACACGGTGCAGAAGAGGCGGGCTCTCAAACCACTGATCCAACAACTGATGACTATGGCTTCTCAACCCTGGCAGACGGAGAGCGCCTCTTGCTACACTTGGGCCTGATTTCACAAGATTTACCACATTCTCAGCAAGGCAGGAATACTCCTACTTCCACGAAACGTCCACCTCCAGCAAGCCCGCTCCAGCCTTCCTGGCTAAAACGCTCCAAGGAGAATTTTCCAACCTGATGCTCTGACCCCCTTTGGATCCTGATCCGGAACTTTCCCCATGCTATCTACGGTCCGAAGTTGATCGCTTGACTCTACCTTTGACTCTCCGTTTATGGGCCCACTGGCTTTTTGGACATGCCTCAGTTAGGGTCTTCTTCTTCCCAATCCTTTTGTGGAAGCCTCACTGAGGATACCCCCTAGTCTGGTCCATCTGGGGCTAAGGGACAGCCCGAAAACCCTCAACACCACATAAATTCCGAGCCCTCCTGAGCAGCTTGGGATATCCACTTGAGATGTTTCGATCTGCATCCCTTTTTTTTTTCATTAACTGGCATTCAATTTATCTTTTTTTTTATTTTTCTTCCTCAGTTTATAGAGGGGTTAAGAGATGATATCTAATGCTTTTGCTGGACACATACCTCCTGAAGCTGACTTACAGATCCAAATGTAATGACTGCTGAGCGGAGGGCCTAATCTAATCTAATTTTCTCTTCAATGGTGTTCCGGGTCTCCCCTCACCTCGATCTGCCTTTCTCCCCTGGGCTTTGGGGAGGTTGAAGGAACCCCTCGGGGGAAGGGCAGATGAGATAACTCCTTCCCGGATGCAGTTCTGCTTTTGTATTTTTATATTGTTTTTTTTTAGTTAAGTTGTTCATGTTCTGTGGGTCGTTCTGACAATTATCACAAAGAAGGCTGCCTCCTTGAATGCAGTCTTCCTTTAAGTTATGTAACGCAGGTGGCAGGGCAGTGGTGGATACAGTGCACCTCCATTAGGAACCAGATGTGCAGTTTCCGGCACTGGTTCCTTATCCGGACGCCCCAAGGGTGGGGCACTGGTCCTCTCAGGATGCAGGGTCAGGGTGGGCTCCCTCATCCTACCCTGGGTATTTGAGGGGTATAGGAACCCCCAAAGCTCTACACAATGTTATTTTCTTTTACATATGTTTTGGATAATGAGTAATGATGTAACTCTTGTGTTCTCTCTCCTATTCTCTTTCATCTCTTTTTTCCTCCCCTCCTCCCTCCCAATTCAGCAGTAAGTTTTCAGATTCCGGGTTCGGCTTAGGTCTCTTCTCCCAGGTCCCAACACGAAGGCAGTCCTCATCCCAAGGTCCTCTAGAGCTCTACACTCCTCCCGGCAAGGTAAGACAATTATTTGGAGAAAGGTTCCCCCACACCTTTATAATGGTTAGCGCTAGTACCAAGAAGCCTACGCCTAAAATCACTTCGCACAATGTACAGGGACTCAACTCACCCATTAAACGCAGAAAACTTTTCCAACAATATAAGTCCATGCATACAGATATCCTACTCCTCCAAGAAACCCACTTCCCCACTTCGTATAAACCCACGTTCCTTCACCAGCACTTCCCCCAATTTTTTCTCGCCTCTACACATAACAAAACAAAGGGCGTAGCAATTTGTTTTGCCAAACATATTAATATTTCGATCTCGGAAACAGTGTTGGACCCTCAGGGACGTTTCATTTTAGTTTCAGGGACAATAGATGGAGAGGTTTATACGTTTGTATCCTACTACTCGCCCAATGCGGCATAAAATATAACCGCACCTTAAGGGCACAATCTTCCTGGGCAGGGATTCCAACACTGCTTTTGACTTCGCTATGGACAAAACGGGATCCGGTATTCCTAAACCTAAACGTCCCTCCAAAAGCGCAAAGTTAGCAAAACTCCTTCATGAGAGTGGGTTCATAGACATCTGGAGGGAATTTCACCCTCACTCTAAAGATTACACGCACTACTCAGCTCCGCATGGCTCCTATGCCAGGATAGACCACATCTTCACCAGGCCCTCTACGATTCCCCTAGTGGTAAACTCTAAAATGGTAGACACCTCCCTATCGGACCACTCAATGGTCACTCTGATCACTCAGCATTCCTCGGGTCGCACAGATCCCCCAAATGGCGTTTACAGGAATCCTTACTGAGCGACCCTATACAATGTGCTATAATTGAAGGATCCATTAAAGAATATTTCCTTATTAACTCCACTGATGATGTCTCTCCTGAGACGGTGTGGGCTGCACACAAAACTGTAGTCAGAGGGAAGATAATCCAACTGTCAGCCAAGATTAGGGCTGAACATAAAGCGGATCTGCCTAAACTATATGCAGACTTTAAATCTCTTTCACGGGCCCATAAGATAAACCCTTCCCAGGACTCATTATCTAAACTGGATAAAGCCCGGGCTCTACTGAACTTGAATCTCACCACCACAGCTGAAAAACACCTCAGATGGTCGGGGGCAAAATTTTACTCTCAAAAGGACAAAATAGGCTCGAAATTAGCGGTTAAACTCAGCCCCAAACCTAGAACCTTAGCTTTCCCGAAAGTGAGGCTACAATCCGGAGACCTTTCTCAGAACCCCGCTAAGATTATAGAAGCGTTCCTCCAATTTTACGCTGATCTCTACAAACCAAGATCCCCTCACCCAGGTAAACCTACACAGGGCTTTTTAGACTCCCTCTCACTGCCCTCCTTATCTAAGGAACATAGTGACCTAATGGAGAGTCCATTTTCACAGTCGGAGATTCTAGACACAATCAAATCTCTAAAATTGGGCTCTGTACCGGGTCCGGATGGATTCTCCACTGGTTATTACAAGAAATTTGCACCTACACTAGCTCCACATCTTTCAAAATGTTTCAACTTCCTTAGAGAGGGTTCTCCATTAGGTACAGATCTTAACACAGCTTTTATCTCAATGATCCCCAAACCAGGGAAAGACCCAAGTGAAGTTGGAAATTACCGCCCAATTTCATTAATAAATAATGATATCAAGATCCTAACTAAACTTGTAGCTAATAGGGTGGCAAGCTTCATCTCCACATATATACACAAGGACTAGGTAGGCTTTATCCCGGGCCGACAAGGTTCTGACCAGATTAGACGGACCATTGACATTATTTCCCTTCTACAATCCCATTGGGATGGTAGCCCCCCACAAAAAGGTTTTCTGTTATCAATCGACATGCATGAGGCTGTTGATTCCATTGATTGGACATAACTGCCTGGTGTCCTGAGTAAATGGGGTTTCGGTCCGTACTTCCTGAATTTAATTCTCTCTATATATTCTTCCCCGGCAGCACAAGTTCGTCTATTAGGCAGATACTCAACCTCGTTCCCTATAGGCAGGGGTACCAGGCAGGGTTGTCCACTGTCCCCCCTCCTTTTTGCCATAGCAATGGAAACCCTGGCCATAGCTATCAGATCAAACCCAGACATCAAAGTGGTATGGTGCGGAGATCAGGAACACAAATGCGCTCTCTATGCAGACAACCTTATGCTGCATATCACCTCACCCCTGATCTCCATCCCGGGATTATACAAAGTTCTAAAAGATTTTAGTGCCTTATCTGGCCTTACAGTTAAATGAACAAATCTATTGCGCTTAATGTCATGGTCCCTTCGCACATCCTCTGTCAACTCACCAGTAACTTTGACTTCCCATGGGCCTCTGGGAACATCCGTTATTTAGGTATTAACCTCACAGCAGACATCAGCAATCTCTTTAAAGCCAACTACCCCCCATGATTAACAAATGCAGGGGAGACCTTGATAGGTGGTCTAGGTGTGGTCTATCCTGGCTGGGAAGGGTACATGCGGTGAAAATGACACTACCCCCACGCCTCCTATATTTATTCCGTTCCCTACCTATCCCGCTCAAGAGAAATTTCCTCTGCAGATTCCAATCGGAGATCACGCACTTTGTCTGGGGGAAGAAGGGATATAGATGTCCATCCAACATCCTCATTTGCCTTAAATCTCAGGACGGTCTGGGTCTACCGGATCTCTGGGGTTACTACCAGGCTGCACAAATAGCTCAGATTTCAATGGTCTTCTCCAGAGGTCCTAAACTCGACTGGCTCTCTATGGAAAGAAGGGCCACTCCTCACAATACACTTGACTACCTCCTGTGGTGTGACCCAAAAATTAGACCAGCAATACTGGCTCCCACCCTATCACACTCCGTTTCACTAAGCACTAAAATTTTGTAGACTAGCCACACTGACCTCGCCATTAAAACCCCTATCACATATTTTCAATAATTCTGACTTTCCCCCGGGAGTTAACATACAACCATTTAGATGGTGGACAGATAAAGGCCTTTACCGGATCGGCCACTTCCTTACACAATCAGGTCCCCTATCCCTTTCTTACTGTAAGACCAAACTAGACATGCTGGATTCCAAAAAATTTAGATTCTCCCTATTGTCTCACTTTCTACAATCCATCTGGTGTAAAAACTCCAAATCTCCACCTTTAACTCCTTATGAACATTGGTGCTCCAATACACAGGACCAGAAATGGGGCATTTCTCTGATTTATACGGAACTCATGTCTAAGTCAGACATTCCAGCTTACGCCAAGACCTGGGAGGAGGACACAGGCCGAACCTGGACACCTGCAGAGTGGTCTAGTTACTGGACACGCTCTTATAAAGGTATCTACAATATCTCTCTCATTGAAGCTAGCCTTAAGGTTATTGCAAGATGGTACTATGTTCCTTCCAGACCGGCATTGATCTTTCCGGGTACCTCTCCTCTTTGCTTTAGAGGGTGTTCGCTAGAGGGATCAATGATTCACGTATGGTGGACCTGCCCGCGTATTAGAACATTCTGGCAGAGAATCTTTAGAATTATCAGTAACTTATTTCACACCTCAGTGGCCCCCAACATACACTTAATCAGCCCGTTCCTGGCTTACCTAAAAACGCACAGAAACTATCTTTTTTTATCCTTTTAGGAGCTAAGAGTACCATAGCTAAATGTTGGAAAAAACCCACTGTTTCATATACGAGCTGTATCAGGAAAATATCTTGGATTATGTCTCAGGAACATTTAGTAGCAAAACTCAATGATAAGGTGGAAAGATTCAGGTTCATATGGGAACCTTGGGCATCGCTCCACAACATTTCGCTCATCCCGGGATTGACAGCTGGAAATAATATTAACTCTTCCTCTCCCTGACCCAACTCTGTTTTAGCCCCTTTTCCTCCTCTCCCTCCTTATTTCTCATGTTTTCTTTCCTTCTCTTCTGGGACTTCCTTGTCCCTTCCATTTCGGTAGCATATTGGGAATAGTATTCCTACTCTAGAAGAGGTCTGTTCACATTCCTTATTATCTCTCCTAGGACTGCCGAGAGGCCCCCGCTCCTCCTTAGCTATCTGTTCTTTACCAACCCTATTATTGTATAGTGACACAGAGAGGAGTATGGCTTTAGCCTATTATTTTCTCCCCTGTTACTGCTCTTGGGGGCTTGGAAACAGATTGGGGGAGTCTCAGCACGTACCTTCAGGAAGATCCCATTGGGGAAGGTCGTGCGGGGCTCCATGACCAGTCATTTTTTTTTTAGTTCAGAGGAAGTCACGGGCACCTTGGTGGTCTGGATTGTGATAAAGGCCCATATGGTTATCAAACAGAAAAGCTCATTCTTTAGAAGTTGTTTTAACGGTTGCCTTCTCTTAGTGTTTTATTGTTTTATCTTATTACTCATTTCCAGAGATACAAGTTGATTTAGTAGATATTACTGCCTCCGATACACTATTTGTGATTGTATCTGTGCTTATACTCTGTATTACGTATAAAAATCAATAAAATATTTAAAGAAAAAAAAAATAGTTGTCGTTTTATTGTTCTCTCTCTCTCTCTATTAACTCTCTATTGTTCTGCTCTTTTTTACTGTATTCTATTCTGCAATATTTTATTGTTATTATGTTTTATCATGTTTGCTTTTCAGGTATGTAATTTTTTTATACTTTACTGTTTACTGTGTTTTATTGTTAACCATTTTTTTGTTTTCAGGTATGCCTTCAGCTGCAGCGCGGATTATTCATTTATATTGACAGCAACAGCGTTTGCTCCCACGATACATAAAGCCATGACTCCAGTGCTGTCGGAGGTGATTTTACCACCACAGTTAAAAAAAGAGCATACATGCTGAAGCATGGGGGCAGCAGGGGCGGAGGAGCGATTTGCTCCTACCTTTTGTGGGTGGATGCCCCCATGTTCCGGCATATATATATTTTAGGCACAGTTTACGTTAAAAAATGTTTTATTTTTTACTATTTTTTTTTATTTGCTCTGCAGGTATGGTAAGTCTTACTGTTTTATTGTAATGTTACTTTGTTTTATTGTTAACCATCATTTGCTTAGCAGGTACGCCATTTAGTTGCAGCGCGGATTTATTTATCTTGACAGCAACAGCGTTTTCTCCCATGATACATATACACATGTACCAAAAAATAAAAATTATGTGTAACGCTAAAAGTTCAACAAAATGTCCAACAAATGGCAGAGATGTCAAAAAACATAAAGAAAAAGTCCTCCGTATAAATAAGATTCAAAAATGTCAGTGACTTCGTGTGAAGAACATAGCAAATGAGTGACATCTGAGGTGGACACAGAGAAGACACACCACCACCAATTGTGAGGAGGCTTACCAGATGACGTAGACCCAAGGGGGCATACGCCCGACTGGGTCAAGTCAGGCTTGGGTGGTGGGTAATGATGGATGTTCCAGGATGATGATGAAAGTGGAAGTCCGAGAACCGACCAGACACTGATGGATCCCTCAGGATAATGATGGGAAGCAGATGGCCATATGATGTGATAAGAAGGAAAAAAGCCACATAGTGTGATTCCGTAAACGAATTAAAAATGTATTAAAAAGAGATACACTCACATGAAACTCTTAAAAACAGCGCTGTAGAAAATATGGCGGCAGTGGGGTCCTATCCGATGCGTTTCATCCTCTTAGACATCGTCCCCCAGACGATGTCTAAGAGGACAAAACGCGTCGGGTAGGACCCCACTGCCACCATATTTTCTAAAGCGCTGTTTTTAAGAGTTTCATGTGAGTGTATCTCTTTTTAATAAATTTTGAATTTGTTTACGGAATCACACTATGTGGCTTTTTTCCTTCTTATCACATCATATGGCCATCTGCTTCCCATCATTATCCTGAGGGATCCATCAGTGTCTGGTCGGTTCTCGGACTTCCACTTTCATCATCATCCTGGAACATCCATCATTACCCACCACCCAAGCCTGACTTGACCCAGTCAGGCGTATGCCCCCTTGGGTCCGCGTCATCTGGTAAGCCTCCTCACAGTTGGTGGTGGTGTGTCTTCTCTGTGTCCACCTCAGATGTCACTCATTTGCTATGTTCTTCACATGAAGTCACTGACATTTTTTAATCTTATTTATACGGAGGACTTTTTCTTTATGTTTTTTGACATCTCTGCCATTTGTTGGACGTTTTGTTGAACTTTTAGCACTGCACATAATTTTTATTTTTTGGTACATGTGTATATCTTATTGGTTGTGTTAACTGCTCATGGTTATCCTCTTTCTTTGGCCGTGCAGAATTTCTTGTTATTCCATGATACATATAGCCGTGACTCCAACGCTGTCGGAGGTGATTTCACCACCACAGTTAAAAAAAAGAGCATATATGCTGAAGCATGGGGGCAGCAGGGGGGGAGGAGCGATTTGCTCCTACCTTTTGCGGGTGGATGCCCTCATGCTTTGGCACATATATATTTTAGGCACAGGTTGCGTTAAAAAATGCTTTATTTTTTACTTTTATTTTGTATTTGCTTTGCAGGTATGGTATGTCTTACTGTTATGCCCCATACACACGGTCGGACATTGATCGGACATTCCGACAACAAAATCCTAGGATTTTTTCCGACGGATGTTGGCTCAAACTTGTCTTGCATACACAGGGTCACACAAAGTTGTCAGAAAACCCGATCATTCTGAACGCGGTGACGTAAAACACGTACGTCGGGACTATAAACGGGGCAGTAGCCAATAGCTTTCATCTCTTTATTTATTCTGAGCATGCATGGCACTTTGTGCGTCGGATTTGTGTACACACGATCGGAAATTTAGACAACGGATTTTTTTGTCGGAAAATTTTATAGCATGCTCTCAAACTTTGTGTGTCGGAAAATCCGATGGAAAATGTGTGATGGAGCCTACACACGGTCGGAATTTCCGACAACAAGGTCCTATCACACATTTTCCGTCAGAAAATCCGACCGTGTGTACGGGGCATTATACTGTAAAGTTACATTGTTTTATTGTTAACCATCATTTTCTTAGCAGGTACGCCATTCAGTTGCAGCGCAGATTTATGTATTTTGACAGCAACAGCGTTTGCTCCCACGATACATAAAGCCATGACTCCAGTGCTGTTGGAGGTTATTTCACCACCACAGTTAAAAAAAGAGCATATATGCCGAAGCATGGGGGCAGCAGGGGAGAGGAGCGATTTGCTCCTAACTTTTGGGGCAAATGCCCCCATGTGTCAGCATATATAAATGGTGCATGTATGCCCATCATTAGAAGTGGGTGGATGAAGGGAGGTATGCTAATGGTTGGCATACCCACCGATCAATCTCTTTTTTTTGTTCAGCCCACAGGCTGCATGAAAAAAAAGATTACAATATATGCCCAATAAGGACCAGCAACATACTGGTTTGTTGCTGGACTTTGAGTGGTTATACCAGAATGATGCCTGCAGGTTTAGGAATCATCTTGTATCATTCTTTTCAGCCAGTGGTTGGCTTTCTTGTAAAAGCAATCCTAGTGACTAATTAGCCTCTGGACTGCCTTTACAAGAAGTGGGAGGGAATGTCCCCCCCCCACTGTTTTCCATGGTTTTCTCTGGCTCACCTGTCCCAACAGGGAACCCGAGAATGCAGTCAGTGATTTGGCCAGCTGACCATAGAGCTTATCATAGACCAGAATGGCTCCAAACATCTCTATGGCCTAAGAAACCAGAAGCTGCGAGCATTTCATGACTTAGATTTCGCCGGATGTAAACAGCGCCATTGGGAAATTAGGAAAGCATTTTATCACAGCGATCTTGGTGTGGTCAAATGCTTTGAGGGCAGAGGAGAGATCTAAAGAGATCTAGAGAGATCAAAAAAGAGTACCTGTCACTACCTATTGCTATCATAGGGGGTATTTACATTCCCTAAAATAGCAATAAAAATGATTAAAAAATGAAAGGAACAGTTTAAAAATAAGATAAAAAAGCAAAAAAAAAAAAAAGAAAAAAAAAAAGCACCCCTGCCCCCCTCGCTCTCACGCAAAGGCGAACGCAAGCGTCGGTCTGGCGTCAAATGTAAACAGCAATTGCACCATGCATGTGAGGTATCACCGCGAAGGTCAGATCGAGGGAAGTATTTTTAGCAATAGACCTCCTCTGTAAATCTAAAGTGGTAACCTGTAAAGGCTTTTAAAAGCTTTTAAAACTGTATGCAGTTTTTCGCCACTGCACGTTTGTGCGCAATTTTAAAGCATGTCGTGTTTGGTATCCATGTACTCGGCCTAAGATCATCTTTTGTGCATTAAAATGTGTTTTTTCCCCAAAAAATGCGTTTGAAAAATTGCTGCGCAAATACTGTGTCAAAAAAAATGAAACACCCACCATTTGCTTTTAAAAATATATAATGTTTGGGGGTTCAAAGTAATTTTCTTGCAAAAAAAAATATTTTTTCCATGTAAACAAAAAGTGTCAGAAAGGGCTTTGTCTTCAAGTGGTTTGAAGAGTGGATGATGTGTGACATAAGCTTCTAAATGTTGTGCATAAAATACCAGGACAGTTCAACCCCCCCCAAATGACCCCATTACGGAAAGTAGACACCCCAAGCTATTTTATATTGTGACACAAGTTGCGGGAAAAAGACAATTTTTTTTGCACAAAGTTGCAAAAACATGCCATGGGCATATGTGAAATTACCCCAAAATGCATTCTGTTGCTTCTCCTGAGTACAGGGATACCACATGTGTGAGACTTTTTGGGAGCCTAGCCGCGTACGGGACCCTGAAAACCAAGCACCACCTTCAGGGTTCCTAAGGGTGTACATTTTTGATTTCACTCCTCACTGCCTATCACAGTTTCGGAGGCCATGGAATGCCCAGATGACACAACCCCCCCAAATGACCCCATTTTGGAAAGTAGACACCCCAAGCTATTTGCTGAGAGGTATGGTGAGTATTTTGCAGACCTCACTTTTTTCACAAAGTTTTGAAAATTGAAAAAAGAAAAAAAAATACATTTTTCTTTTCTTTCTTTCTGCAAAATACTCACCTTGCCTCTCAGCAAATAGCTTGGGGTGTCTACTTTCCAAAATGGGGTCATTTGGGGGGTTTGTGCCATCTTAGCATTTTATGGCCTTCAAAACTGTGATAGGCAGTGAGGAGTGAAATCAAAAATTTACGCCCTTAGAAATCCTAAAGGTGGTGCTCGGATTTCGGGGCCCCGTATGCGGCTAGGCTCCCAAGAAGTCCCACACATGTGGTATCCCCGTACTCAGGAGAAGTAGCAGAATGTATTTTGGGGTGCAATTCCACATATGCCAATGGCATGTTTCAGCAATATATCATTTAGTGACAACTTTGTGCAAAAGAAAAAAAAAGTTTGTCAATTTCCCGCAACTTGTGGCAAAATATAAAATATTCCATGGACTCAACATTCCTCTCAACAATTAACTTGGGGTGTCTACTTTCCAAAATGGGGTTATTTAGGGGGGTTGTGCCATCTTAGCATTTTATGGCCTTCAAAACTGTGATAGGTAGTGAGGAGTGAAATCAAAAATTTATGCCCTTAGAAATCCTGAAGGAGGTGATTGGTTTTCGGGGGCCCCGTACGTGGCTAGGCTCCCAAAAAGTCCCACACATGTGGTATCCCCATATTCAGGAGAAGCAGCAAAATGTATTTTGGGGTGCAATTCCACATATAACCATGGCATGTGTGAGCAATATATCATTTAGTGACAACTTTTTGTAATTTTTTTTTTTGTCATTATTCAATCACTTGGGACAAAAAAATAAAATATTCAATGGGCTCAACATGCCTCTCAGCAATTTCCTTGGGGTGTCTAATTTCCAAAATGGGGTCATTGGGGGGGGGGGTTGTACTGCCCTGCCTATTTAGCACCTCAAGAAATGAGGCAGTCATAAACTAATAGCTGTGTAAATTCCAGAAAATGTACCCAAGTTTGTAGACGCTATAACTTTTGCGCAAACCAATAAATATACGCTTATTGACATTTTTTTTTACCAAACACATGTGGCCGAATACATTTTGGCCTAAATGTATGACTAAAATTGAGTTTATTGGATTTTTTTTATAACAAAAAGTAGAAAATATCATTTTTTTTCAAAATTTTCGGTCTTTTTCCGTTTATAGCACAAAAAATAAAAACCGCAGAGGTGATCAAATACCATCAAAAGAAAGCTCTATTTGTGTGAAGAAAATTACGCAAATTTCTTTTGGGTACAACATTGCATGACCACGCAATTAGCAGTTAAAGCAACGCAGTGCCAAATTGTAAAAAGTGCTCTGCTCAGGAAGGGGGTAAAACCTTCCGGGGCTGAAGTGGTTAAGCATTATTAAAATCACTGCTCCTGAAAAAAACGTCCATTTTTAAAACCTTTTTTGCATTGATACATGTCTCCTGGGGCAGGACCCGGGTCCCCAAACACTTTTTATGACAACAACTTGCATATTAGCACTTTTGATTTTTCATGTTCGTGTCCCATAGACTTTAACGGTGTTCCCTTATACACAAAATTTGTTGCCTGTACACAAGTTCTGGTGTGAACCGAACCGGGGGGGTGTTCAGCTCATCCCAACTAGAGGGAGGGGTGTAGCACCCTCATCCTAGAGTAGGGCTGCAGGTAACTTTAGTTATGCTGGGTGGTAGCCAGCCTGGGTAATTTGTAGTGTTTAACGGTCAAATAACTTCTGTTCTAATTCTATTAAGTTGTGGCTTCTCCCTTTTGTCAGTAGGTGGCACTGTTGCCTTTGACTTTAGTATGATGAGCTACAGTATAGTTTATGGATAAACATACTTTACTCAGTCATTCATATTTTCTGCTAAGCATGCTGCAAAAAGCTATTTAATGGAAAGAAGTCAGGTGATCAGGGTCAGTTTTCCCGCACAGGACTGCAGCCTGGGGGGATGTGTGTACAGTTCCTGGCTGCTAGGCCTGAAGCCTGAGGCTTATCCAGGTGGCTGCCGGCTGCTAGGCCTATCTGAGGCCTATCCGGGCATTAAAGTTTATGCAGAGGGAAGCCTGTCAAAGATCCGGAATTGATTCTGAAAGGGATGGAGTTCTAAGGAAGCACCACAGGGGACTCTTCATGAGCTGGAGGCTATGAAGTTGCTAGGAGGACTTCAAGAGAGAGCTTCAAGAGTACAGATGTGCTGATTCAGCTTAATGGCTCTTTTTCCTGTACTGCTGTCTACCTTATCTCACCTATTTTTGTCTAAGGAGTCTGCCAATCTGTCTGTTGCTGATCGTTACTAAGGGTGTCCTGTGCCCTATCTCACCCTCTCTCACATTTTTCCTGTTTGAAAAATAAACTTCTCTCTTGTTTAAAGCATAAAAGTGACTGGTGCCCAATTTCTTTCTTGTTCATCACCCACCATGCCCACAAACCTGCACCCTGAGAATGTATGTCAGCCATCCCTACCCCTGATAGTCACCATCAGACTCCTGGAAAATTGGGGTAGGCACTACAGGGGGGAAAATGGAGCACACAGCTGCTCTATCCACTCAGTAACACAGCCACTCTGATCTCGTGCTATTCTGCTCTCCTCCTCTGACAGGAGGAGGGAGGGGGAATGGGCAGGAAACACAGAGAGCCCTCTTCTGACAACTGCAGCAGCACAGTCTCTCCTCATCTGACCTGCTCCTGTCATTTGCCGGCAGAGAGCAAGTGGGATGGGGATCCGCGGCACCCGCTACTTGTGTTAGGCGGCCGCAAGGCCCCTGTGAGCGCAAGGCCTTAGGCGACCTCCTAATTTGCCTAACTAAAGAGCCGCCTCTGAACTCAGTTCGGAAATATTCCCAGTGTGTTCATGCCAGCTCAACCCACATGCTAAATGTGTAGATTAAAGCATTGAAAGCCAAGGTTAGAAAGAGAAAATTGGAACCTAGCAAGGATTTGCCTCCTTCCTGACCAGACCATTTTTTGTGATACAGCCTTGCGTCACTTTAACTGACAATTGCATACAATTGTACCCAAACAAAATATATGTCCTTTTTTCCCCACAAACAGAGCGTTCTTTTGGTGGTATTTGATCACCTCTGCGGTTTTTATTTTTTATTTCAATATGTTTTATTACTTTTGTAACGTAAACATACAATAAGACATAGAAAATAATGCAACGGTATACAAGTTTTGGATAGCTGAGAATATATCGAGATAATGTGCTGAGGTCATGCTATCAGAGGTTAGGGTAGTGAAATTATAAACTGTGTCAAATGCTATTAAACAGATTCTAACTGGTAACCTTAGAGTGCTTCTTCTCCTTGTAATTCACAAGATAAGATGACTCATCCAAGATCCAAACTGATCTAGTAAAATTGACCAACCAAACAACGGACTTCATCTATTTATTCATCCCTGGGGACCATAATATGTATGATCCTGAAGACCGTTATATCTTGCTCCATGCTGAGAGCTTTACCGTAAGGTATAATAGTATAAAAAGGAGAAATAGGAAAGTACGAAAGAGAAGAAGAGTGGAGAGAAAAGGAAGTGTTTCCGGCTTGCCAGCCACCCGCGATCCCCGGCCACCACACACCTTGGGCCATTATCCAGGATATTTTCCTTTTGCAGCTGTAAAGGACACGTGATGTTGTTTCCATGCTTTAGCTATGGTTAATTTAGTTCCCAAGAGTATGAAAAAAATTAATGATTGGGTTGCCCTGGGCACGTCTGGAATCCCCTCATTAAGTAAAGCAGCGGAGGGATTCTTGGGGATGTGGTTACCCATCACTTTGCGTATTATATAAAATATTCTGTTCCAGAATCCCCTGATTTTCAGGCACTCCCACCATATGTATATCATGAAGCCATAGGAGTCACAGTTCCTAAAGCATAGAGGCGAGGAGGTAGGGAAGATCGTTGCTAATCTCGCTGGAACCAGGTACCATCTAGTAGACATGTGCACACTGAAATATTTTGTTTCGGAATTTCGTTTTCGTCTGAAAAATACATTTATTTAGTTACTCCCGAAATTCGTTTTTATTCATATCGTTTTTCGTTAAAAAATTGCATTCGTCCGAAAATCCAAATTAATTAAGATTGAATCTGTCATTGAAGGCTTATGGTGTCTGTCGAATGTTCAAAGAAGATTCGACAGAGCATCTGCAAAATCTTCAGTTTGCTTTTGCAATAGCTGAGTGAGAGAGGGCCCTGGGGAGTGAGGAAGTTCCCAATGCTGTATAATTCCTTGTTCAACCACCAGCTAAAGGCTTTGATGTTCATTCCTGGTGGAAATTTTGGGTTATGAAAAATATGGGCCAGTGGTGTCATCTCCGATGATAGGGAGGGATGATTTTTTTAGGCTATCCCAGAGGGAGAAGGAGTGAGAAAGTACTGGGGACATGATTGGGGGGCGGTCTTTTGGTGGACACCAGAGGAGGAAGTCTAATGTGTGCGTGGGTACTGCTTGTAGCTCTATTTGCACCAAATCAGGCTTTTCTATGCGCGATAAATGATAGATAATTGGACAAGCCTGGCCACGTGATAATACCAAAGAAGGTTGGGCGCGCCCAACCCTCCCTGTTTCCTAGGTCTGTATAGGACTTTTCTGGAAAGACGGTGACCTGAAGAACCCCAAATGAATTTTGTCAAATTGCTTTGAATTTTTTTCAGGTTATCTTTTCTGATTGGGATCGGAAGAGATCGAAAGAGGTAGAGCAGTTTGGGAAGCAGAGTCATTTTAGTTGCGTTCAGTCTCCTCAACCAAGAGAGGTCGTGGAGTGCCCAATTTTTAAGGTCTGCGTACAGTTTGTCATACATGGGGGGGAGTTGGCCTCGTATAGTAGCTCCACCCTGGGGGGAAGTTCAACCCCCAAGTATCTAATGATGGAGCTGCTCCACTTGAATTGAAGGGAACTATCACGTACCTGGTGGAGACTGGAATGTGATGGAGGCCTCCCTTGCTCCTCCCGCCTACACGCCTGAAGGTGGGAACAGAAAGTGTAAAGGCAAGGAGTGGCACGAGTGCCGAGTAGCTGGCTGGTGATGTCCCCTCCGAAGGTGGGTAGAGCTGGCAGCCAAGATCCTTGGAACAGGAAGCGGAAGCAGCTGGGCACCGGAGCATGGACAGGAGCAGAACCAGGAGAAGAGCAGTAGTCAGCAACAACCGGGCAGCAGGGCACTGACTCAGCATGCAAGAGGAAGTCCAGAGGGAAGGCCAAGGTCGGGTAATAGCCGGGCAATGCAGTACCAAGTCAGCAGGCAGATCAAGTCCAATAAACAGGCCGAAGTCAAGATACCAGGTAACAGGTGAAGGAGCAGGCAGAGGGGAAGTCCAAGACGAGCCGGGTCAAACACGAGCAGACAGGAACACAGGATCAGGACTTGGTTGGTTCAGGGAAAAGCTGAAGATCATCCAGCACTTGTTTGCAGTAACAGAGCAGTTTAAATAGGCCACTGGGCGCCAAGTGCTAATTGGTGTGTACACGAGCGTGTGCACGAGCGTGTGCACGAGCTCGCGCACCAATGCATGGGTGCAATGTGTGCGAGAATGAGCAGGTATCTGTACTATCCTTTTGATGGTGGAAGTCCGGTTTGCCTTACAGGAACTCTTTAGGTTTTCTGCAACTACCGTGGGTATATTCACGTTCAAGATTTGGGATTTTGAGAGATTAACTGTCAAACCCGAGGTCCTAGAGAATTGGTCCAACAGGTTACAGATATTTGGAAGAGAAGTGGTTGGTGATGTCACAAAGAGCAATAGGTCATCCAAAAACAGAGCACATTTGTGTGTTTGCGGACCGCATGACACCCCCCTTATATCAGTGCTAGTGCAAATTGCAATTGCCAAAGTTTCTATGGCTATCGCGAATATAAGGGGTGACGGGGCAGCCTTGTCTAGTCCCTCTGGCTATGTTTATGCTGTCAGAGTAAAAACCCTGTAATCTTATTCGTGCTACTGGGTTGGAATAAAGTGATGACATTAAGCCCATGAAGTTCTGACCGAAGCCCCAGCGTTGCAGGATGTTAAACAGGTACGGCCAGGAGACCGAGTCAAATGCCTTTTGGAGGTGAGAGGAGCATCCCTTCTTGGCGTGTTCCCTGTGTCCAGCCTGATTGTAATATAGAAATGATATCTATCGCTCTGCGAATTTGGTCTGGGCCCCGTCTGCCTGGTATGAATCCCACTTGATCCTTGTGTATGTATAGATTTATAAAGGAGGCTTGCGATCCGCAAGGATTTTTGTTAGAATTTTCATTTATTGTTATTTATTAACGATATGGGCCTATAGTTTCCTACCTCACCTTGGTCCTTGTGGCTTTTGGGAATTATGGATATGTAAGCCGAATTGAGGTATTTATCTAGGGGTTTCCCGTTTGTTTTAGTGTTAAAGAAACGTGTAAGGGGCTGGGATAGCGTCTGATCAAATGATTTATAGTAAGGTACGGAAAATCCATCTGGGCCAGAAGCGGAGCCTCTCTTTATACATTTCATGGCATCTAGCACTTCCTCTACTGTGATCGGGGACTCTAGGATGTCTTGGTGTCTATTTTCCAACTTCGGGATTGGTGGTGAGTCTAAGAAGGAGTTCATGTCTCATCATCCTTGTCACCTGCGCTGTATAATTTCTCATAGAAACGGTGAAAGGTTTCCACGATGTGTTGTGGGTTGATGGTGTGGTGATTACCTGTGACGTGTATTTTGGGTAGGGTCCGTTGTCTGGATTGGGGTGTCAATTTGGCCGCCAACAACAATCCAATTGTGTCCCTTTGGTGATAAAATTTAGCTCCACTCTATCGGATGTGTTTTTCAGATGATTAAATTCTGTCTCTATTCTATCTATATCAATCGTGTGCTCCTTTTTCACTTGGGTGGACAGTTGAATCAATTTGCCCCGGATCGTGGCCTCGTGGGCTGCCCAAAGGGTTTCCGCCGATATCTCCGCTGATGAGTTGAACTGAAAATATTCTTTAATGGCCTTTTCAATTTCTGTGGCCCTGATTGGGTCGCTAAGTAGGGATTTGTTTTAGTCTCCATTGCAAGAGGTTGGGCCTGTTGAAGGTGTTTTTTTAGTGAGAGGAGAACTATGGAGTGGTCTGACCAAGCCGTGTCCCTTATGGATGATTTAATCATGGCTGGGGTGTTGGCTGTAGAAATAAAGATGTGGTCAATCCTACTATATGATTGACGTGGGTGGGAGTAGTGTGTGTAGTCCTGTTTGTTTGGATTTAGTTCCCTCCACGCATCCGTTAGGCCATGATGGTGTATCAATTTGGCTATTTTAAGGCTCCGCTTAGGTGGACGAATGAGCTGGCTGCCTGGGGGTCTGGTCTTGTCTAGGCCCTGATCGAGGGCGGTGTTGGAGTCCCCCCATATATGACAGTTCCGCTTACCATAGGGGTCAATTTTTTGAGCATAGCCTGGAAAAATATCACTTGGCCCTGACTGGGTGCATAGTAGGAGACAAATGAGTAAAGTTGATTGTCTATTGTGCCTTTTATAAGGATGAACCTGCCCTCTGGGTCCCTGTGTTCCATTTGTGGTGTGAACTTACAGTTCTTGGATATCAGGATCGCCACTCCTTTGGTTTTGTCCTCAGTGTTAGCTAAGAAAAACACCGGAAATTTGGCATGTAGGAAGGAAGGATTATACCGCCTCGGAAAATGGGTCTCCTGGGACAATGTCAATTTTTTGGAAATGCATATACTGTAAGATTTTTCTGCGCTTGACCAGGGAATTCATCCCCTGCACTTTGTGTGAAGCAACCTGCAGGGGAGGAAAGGGTATAGTGTTATCAGCCATTGAGCAGGGGTAAAAGGCCCTCTGTCATCACCATGTCACCTACCTCAGAGACTTTTGTGGATCTAATCAGGTATCCACTGAAGCGAGAATCGCACTTTCTGGTCTGGGCAGCAGGAGCAGCAGGGTCCCAGGGTCTGGTAAAGCGGGAAGAGAAGATTAGTAGAGGAAAGCAGAGATGAAAGAGACAGAAGAAGAAGGGAAGAGCCTTCTAGAGGCTCAGGCGGACAGAAGCAGTGTACTGACTTACTGTCCATACAGTATACATTAGACTCAGCCTCTGCTTGAGAGGCTGAGGTCCTACCGAATGGCCCTGGGAAAGCCAAAACCATTGGGTAGGTGGGGCACAGCATCGAATCACCCCAGCCAAGGCACACCTAAACCAGTAGTTGTAAAAACTTTAAAGAGAAAAACTACTGACTACGACTCTGATGTTGCATAAGTTAAACTACGTTGGACCCTTGTGATGGTAAGTAGGGGGGATAGGGAAGAGGGGGAATGGATTGCCACAATAACATAGCATGTAGATTAGGGAAGGGAGGGGCGGGGAAGTTGGGTTGTTCAGGGAGAGTACTGAGTGGGAGACCCAGAGTCAAGAGTATGGGAGTTTGTGGAAGGACTCTTTGATTTAAGTCCCACTTATATAACAATGGATCCTTGCTCTGGAAAGCCTGGACAGAGTCAGGATTGGGGTATATGGAGTCCTAGGTCTGTTCTAGTATCTATGAGTTCCTGTGGAAAAATTGTTAAAACAATCAAAAACAGTTCAAACTGATAAGCTTGTGGATATAAGAAAAACTGGGGATAAAGTTGAGGTGGCGTTTCGGGAAGGCACAATGTGCAACACAGCTGAAAACAAAGCCTGGTCAGGCCTGGAGAAAAAGGTATGTGTGTATAGACAGTCCTCTTGCGGTTTCAGGGGGGCCTTCCTTCGTTGGAGCGCTTGAAGTTGGACTTGTTCCATACCGGTGAGATGGGGCTGGAGGGTGTTTGTCGTTTCGTGGCTCCAGAGTGGAGATTTGGTGGGGTCTGTGGTGGGTCCAAGGTGATCAGTTTCAGGCCCAACAGTATTTTCTCTCCTTCCTGGAGGTTGGAGAAGGAGTAGGTTCTGGATCTGAAGTTAAATTTGAGGGCAAATGGGAAAGTCCACCAATATTTCTTTTTGAGTAAGGACCGCTAGCAGGGGCTTTAGAGACCGTCTTTTTTGGATGGTTGACGAAGAAATGTCTGCAAAGATTTCAATAGCATGATTTTGGCAGAGGAGAGGGGCCTGCTTGCGGGATCTCTTCATTACCTCTTCTTTTATCGTGTAAAAATGAGGTTTCACCACGATATCTTTAGGGGCTTCATCCTTTCTTGGGGGTCCAAAGCCCTGTGTGCCCTGTTGAGCTCAAGTTTATGTGGGGGGATGTCTGGGATAAGGTCCTTGATGAGGCCTTGTACTGCTGCCGTTATGTCGGTAATTGACTCCGGAAGCCCCCTAATCCTGAAGTTATATAGTCTCGAACGATTTTCGAGATCGTCAATTTTGGACAGGGCTTCTTCACGTTGTTCCTGTAAGACCTGAATGTGGCCTGAGTTTTGATTAGTTCTGGCAACTGTATTATCCAGCTTGTGTTCTATGGCCTCCAACCTGTCTCCCAACCTCTGAAAATCTGCCTTAATGTCCCCGGTTATTTTAGCTGCTGTGGTAGTGAGCCCCCTTTCCAGCAGTTCTGACAATTTGTTGAAGAGATCAGCAGTGTTGATAAGGGTGTCTGAGGTACCCTGTGTGGGATAGTGTGGAGAGGCCTGGTAGGTCTCATCAGGCCTCATGGGCGACAACATATAGTCCTCCACTGTGCGGCTTATGAGAGACTCTGTGGAGGTGGGAGAGGGTGCCCCGTCATGTCGGTTACTCACTGTGTATACAGCAGGCAGCAGCAGTGGGCTGTGAGGTAATTCCTCAGTGAGTTGCTCCTCCATGTCAGCTCCTGTGAGTGCTGTGTCCTGTGCTGCGACCTCCATCTCGGATTCGAGCATCTCCATGATCGGGGCAAATTGCAGCCTCAGGTCCCATTTAGCCGAGCCTCTGGGCATGGATCTGCTCCCAGGTGTTTCCCCCTGCTAGTGGAGTGGTTCGAAGTCGCCGGGGGTCGCAATCGGGCACCGTGTGTGCCGTTAGGCCAGGGAGATGCGGAGCTCCAGGCTCAGGTGGACATCTTGGAGTCCTTCGGTTTTTATTTTTTGCGCTATAAACAAAAAAAGCGTCAGTTTTGAAAAAAACACAATATTTTGTACTTTTTGCTATAATAAATATCCCCCCAAAAAATCTTAAAAAGTTTAGGCTGATATGTATTCTTCTACATATTTTTGGTAAAAATCGCAATAAGCTTACCGTATTTATCGGCGTATAACACACGCCGGCGTATAACACGCACCCCAAGTTTAGGAGGGAATTTTAAGGAAAAAAAACTTTTAGGAGGGAAGTTTAGGGAAAAAAACTTACATTAAAATGCCCATCAATGCAGCCTTATCTGTCCATCTGCAGCCTTTTCAGTGTCAGTGCAGCCTTGCCCCAGTGCAGTCTTGTCAGTGCAGCCTTGTCAGTGCAGCCTTGTCAGTGCAGCTTTGTCAGTGCAGCCTTGTCAGTGCAGCTTTGCCCCAGTGCAGCCTTGCCACAGTGCAGCCTTGCCCCAGTGCAGCTTTGTTAATGCAGCTTTGGCAGTGCAGGTTTGCCCGTGCAGCTTTGCCCCAGTCCAGCCATGTCAGTGCAGCTTTGTGATAGATTCAAATATGGCGCAGAGACTGCAGGGATTCGTCGGAGCCGAGATACACATACCCGAGTGTTCTCAGCTCTTTTCGGCGCCGCCGTCATGCCCAGTCCCGCCCCTGGACCTGTGTTATGTCTATCATAGGGCGAGACTGGGCGTGACTGTGAGCGGCGCCGAAAAAGAGCCGAGAATACTCGGGTATGTGTATCTCGGCTCCGACGAATCCCTGCAGTCTCTGCGCCATATTTGAATCTTCTCAGCTCTTTTCGGCGCTGCCGTCATGCCCAGTCCCGCCCCTGGACCTGTGTTATGTCTATCATAGGGCGAGACTGGGCGTGACTGTGAGCGGCGCCGAAAAGAGCCGAGAGCACTCGGGTATGTGTATCTCGGCTCCGACGAATCCCTGCAGTCTCTGCGCCATATTTGAATCTACCCACGACTGTGTATGTCGGCGGCGACCGCGGCAATTGCCGCGATCGCGTGGATAACACAAAATCGGCGGGGATCGGCCTAAAACACGCACCCACGATTTTCCCCTGATTTTCAGGGGAAAAAAGTGCATGTTATATGCCGATAAATACGGTATATTGATTGATTTGCGCAAAAGTTATTGCATCTACAAAATAGGGGATAGATTTATGTCATTTTTATTATTATTATTTTTTTACTAGTAATTAGGGATGAGCTGAATACCCCCCAGTTTGGTTCGCAGCAGAACATGCGAACAGGCAAAAAATTTGTGCGAACACCGTTAAAGTCTATGAGTCGCGAATGTGGAAAAATCAAAAGTGCTCATTTTAAAGGCTTATATCCAAGTTATTGCCATAAAAAGTGTTTGGGGACCCGGGTCCTGTCCCAGGGGACATGTATCAATGCAAAAAAAGTTTTAAAAAAGGATTTTTTTCGGGAGCAATGATTTTAATAATGCTTAAAGTGAAACAATAAAAATGAAATATTCCTTTAAATATCGTTCCTGGGGGGGTGTCCTTAGTATGCCTGTAAAGTAGCTCATCTTTCCCATGTTTATAACAGTGCCACAGCAAAATGACATTTCTAAAGGAAAAAATGTCATTTAAAACTGCTCGTGGCTGTAATATATTGTCGGATCCCAGCAATGTAGATAAAAATACCAAAAAAAATGGCATGGATGTCCCCCCAAAATCCATACCAGGCCCTTCTGGTATGGATATTAAGGGGAACCCCGCACCAAGTTTTTTTAAAATAGAGTGGGAGAACCTCAGGCCCCCAGGCACTATATACTTTAAACAGCAGTATATATACTGTACGGCCTGCCCTATATACTCTGCAGAAAATTGGGCCTTAGGTGTTGGTGGTACCAGAACACTGTAGGCCCTCACAGTTACTCTTGTTGGGTGCAGGAACGGGCCCAGCTGTGAAATATTATATCAAGAATGGCCCTGTTAAACAGGGGGGAGAAAAATTGGGCCTTGAGTGGTAGTGGTGGTGCCACAACACTGTGACCCCTCACAGATACTCTTGTTGGGCACAGGAATGGGCCCTGCATTGAAATATTATATCAAAAATTGTAATTACATGCCCCTGTTAAAGAGGGGCAGAAAAATTGGGCCTTGGGTAGTGATAGGGGGGCCACAACACTGTAACCCCTCACAGATACTCATGTTGGGTGCAGGAATGGGGCCCTGCTGTGAAATATTACATCAAAAATTGTAATTACATACCCCTTTTAAACAGGGGCAGAAAAATTGGACCTTGAGTGGTGGTGGTGGTGCCCCAAACCAAAATATTGTTGGAAGCTAACATCATCAAGATTGAGGAGGAATAGGATAGACAGCATAGGCAGTCTTCAAGGGATCCCACATCCATAGCAAATTCAATCAGTTACATCAGCATCAGGTGCTTGATAGATGCTGATCCAAGACTGATTCATTTTTATGAATGAGAGCCTATCAATGGAGTCTGTGGACTTTTTGATCCATTACAAACCCTCCAGCAGCACTGAATGTGCTTTCAGAAAGCACGCTGGATGCAGGACAGTCCAGTAGCTCAATTGCATATTGAGCAAGTTTTTGCCAGTGGTCCATTCTCAAGACCCAGTAACACAGTGGATGCTCTGTTGGAAAGGTCTCCAAGTCTGCTCTTGCCCCTAGATATTCCTGCACCATATAATGCAGACTGTGGCGATGGTTTATAATGCAACGTCCTGTGAGCCTCCACTAACTATGAGACCAATAAAATCGCTTTATAACCAATTTTCCTCTTTTGAATCAGCTGCTAACGTTACACATGTCTCATAAAGCATGCAGGGGTAATCAGATCAAATATATATACGCTGCGATATCAAAAGTATAAATCTAAATGATAATAAATAATATACTATAACTAAATAGCTATAGATAAAAGTGATAATTGTGCATTACATAAAAAGCATGCAATATTGCAAAAAAAGTGACAATGTGCATACACGTGATAATAATCTGTGAGTAAAAGTCCATAAACAATAAAAAACAATTCATCAAAATCCTCAAGATAAAATGCTTCAATGTGCTGTGCAATATTCAAAATTATCAGTTCATAAGTGCTCCAAAACAATCCAAGAGATTCGGTAGATGCTGTGAAAATGATCCAATAAAGTGCTGCATTCACACTCAAGTGCTCCCCTCTAGGTATCGGACGATCACCTTAGAGCGTGTGACCTTGCTGTTAAGCTTAGTCAATACACGCCTTAGAACCACTATAGGGTTCAACAGTATATCCAAAATCCTGGATTGGTCCCCACTTATGCCTCGGTATGTCAGTAGAATGCCAATTGTGCCTCGGTAGTTAATAGAAAAAGGAGGACTTCATGGTGTAGTATGTAAAACATTTTATTTATAAACACAATAAAATCCCACACAGGGTACTCACAATAGCATGGCGTGTCAGTGCACCACTCTAAAACCAACGTGATTGAGTGGGATAAACCAGTCGATAACGGGATGGTGTGCTGATCGTTCCCGGGAGATATTCTGCCTAGAGTTCCATCCTATCCCCTTCCCCAATGAGTGTCGATACAAGGGGTTACCGTATCTTCCTCAGGGGGCAATATGATTGGACGGTAAGGCTGTCAATTATTATAGCGCGTCCGTGGCCATTTTGTTGTGGCCTGAGGACATTCTAGTGCTGAATCAATGTACTTCAATGGTACTGACACCTATGTGTGTACTGCTGGGATACAATAGGTGAAACCTACTATGTGATAAATCTCCATTTTGCCTGCACTATATGGTGGCCGAAATGTGTCTTTGGGCACGGCAAACTAATGTAAACATACATGCAAGACGAACGCAGGGAGATATGCCCAACATCCCATTCGTTAATTGGCTATCATATAAACCATTCAACATATCAGAATTTAAAATATCATGAGAAAAACTACTAATATGAGATTAAAATATTAACATTGATAAAATTATTAAATGGACCCTCACTGAGTATAAATTAATGTCACTAGGGAACTTGTTTCTATTTCCACTGACCCATATATAAGGACTAGTGATGGATTAATCCAGTCACTTGTATAATTAAGCAAAAATATATATATGAGACTAAAATGAATAATATCATGAAAAAATAATTAACTGATGAATAAATAAATATAAATTGATAGGAAATTAAAAATAAGAATAAAAAATATATAAAAAATATATATACAGTTGTGCTCAAACGTTTACATACCCTGGCAGAATTTATGATTTCTTGGCCATTTTTCAGAGAATATGAACGATAACACCAACATTTTTCTTTCACTCATGGTTAGTGTTTGGCTAAAGCCATTTACTATGAATCAACTGTGTTTACTCTTTTTAAATCATAATGGCAACAGAAAATACTCAAATGACCCTGATCAAAAGTTTACATACCCTAGTAATTTTGGCCTAATAACATGCACACAGGTTGACACAAAGGGGTTTGAATGGCTATTAAAGGTAACCATCCTCACCTGTGATCTGTTTGCTTGTAATTAGTGTGTGTGTATAAAAGGTCAATGAGTTTCTGGACTCCTGACAGACCCTTGCATCTTTCGTCCAGTGCTGCACTGACGTTTCTGGATTCTGAGTCATAGGGAAAGCAAAAGAATTGTCAAAGGATCTGCGGGAAAAGGTAGTTGGACTGTATAAAACAGGAAAGGGATATAAAAAGATATTCAAGGAATTAAGAATGCCAGTCAGCGGTGTTCAAACTCTAATCAAGAAGTGGAAAATGAGGGGTTCTGTTGAAACCAAACCACGGTCAGGTAGACCAACTAAAAATTTCAGCCAAAATTGTTTGGGATGCAAAGAAAAACCCACAAATAACTTCAGGTGAAATACAGGACTCTCTGAAAACATGTGGTGTGGCTGTTTCAAGATGCACAATAAGGAGGCACTTCAAGAAAGATGGGCTGCGTGGTCGAGTTGCCAGAAGAAAACTTTTAATACGCAAATGCCACAAAGTATTCCGCCTACACTACGCAAACAGCACAGAGACAAGCCTCAAACCTTCTGGCACAAAGTCATTTGAAGTGATGAGACCAAAACTGAGCTTTTTGGCCACAACCATAAACGCTTCATTTGGAGAGGAGACAACAAGGCCTATGATGAAAGGTACACCATTCCTACTGTGAAATTTGGAGGTGAATCGCAGATGTTTTGGTGATGTGTGAGCTACAAAGCACAGGAAATTTGGTCAAAATTGATGGCAAAATAAATGCAGTATGTTATCAAAAAATACTGGAGGAACATTTGCATTCATCAGCCAGGAAACTGTGCATGGGACTTGGACATTCCAACATGACAATGATCCAAAGCACAAGGCCAAGTCGACCTGTCATTGGCTACAGCAGAATAAAATGAAGGTTCTGGAGTGGCCATCTCAGTCTCCTGACCTCAATATCATTGAGCCGCTCTGGGGAGATCTCAAACATACCATTCATGCCCAAGAATTTACAGCAACTGGAGGCTCTTTGCCAAGAGGAATGGGCAGCTTTACCATCTGAAAAGATAAAGAGCCTCATCCAAAAATATCACAAATGACTTCAAGCTGTCGTTGATTTTAAAGGGGGGAATACACGGTATTAAGAACTGGGGTATGTAAACTTTTGATCAGGGTCATTTGGGTTGTTTCTGTTGTCATTATGATGTAAAAAGAGTAAACACAGTTGATTGATAATAAATGGCTTTAGCCAAACACTAACAATGAGTGAAAGAAAAGTTTATGTGTTATCATTCATATTCTCTGAAAAATGGCCAAGAAATCATAAATTCTGCCAGGGTATGTAAACTTATGAGCATAACTGTATATAAAAAATGTATATATATAAAAAAATGCAGAAAAAAATGCAGATATTAATGGTATGGTCAGAACACATAAGAATTAATTAAATATTTTTATATATTATCTAAAAAAAAAAATATATATATATATATATATATATATATATATATATATATGTATGTATATATCAGAATATTAAAGTACACATATTATATATAAAAGTGGGGGATAGATCATTAGCGGACGTTCACTCATAGTTATGGTAATAATTAATAATTACTTAAAAAAACACTTTAGGTCAAATTCTTTATTCAACCCTCCAGGAGCGAGGGAACCTAACTGATGTATCCACCATGATTCTCTCTTGCTAATTTCTCTCACATAATTTGATCCTCTCCAATGGCGTTTAGGTGCCTCAATGCCCCAAAATTGCATACCTTCTGTATTTTTGTTCTGTACATCCCTAAAATGTATAGCTAAAAAGTGCTTATCAAACCCCTTATTTATATTCCTCAATACGCTCCTTTAATGCCCTAATAGTCCTACCCACATAGATCAAATTACATGGGCATTTGACTGTGTGAACTACACCCACCGTGTCACAAGAAATAAAACCCATGATGGTATATGCTCGATTGTTTTGTGGATTAGTAAATTCTTTTACTTTCCTGACATTCCTAGGGACCCTGGTGCAACTATAACAGCGTCCACAACTGTGGAAACCCTTAATTTCCCAAAACATCTTGGGTTTAAGGGGGGGTGGTTCCACCACCTTATGTACCAATCTATCACGTAGGTTAGGGACCCTCTTATATATTATCTTGGGTGTTTCCAATAAATTCCCGTTAAGATGGATGTCCTGTTTCAAAATGTTACAATATTTGTGGATAATTTTCTCGACATTCTTGTTCTGCAGGTTGTAGTGCAGAACAATGCAGGTGTCCGTGTCATTATTGGGGCTCACATTAGTGGTATTATCTTTAAGTAGGTCACCCCTATTGATGTTCTTGATTATATTTATCTCCTTTTCCAAGAAGTCCTCATGGTATCCTTTTTGTTTAAACATATTGGTCAGCATTTTTTATTGTGATTCAAATTCAGCTTCTTGTGTACAATTTCTCTCTATTCTCATGTACTGGCCACGTGGAATGTTATCCAACCAAGGTCTAAAGTGGCAACTCATGGTTAGGATATAAGAATTGCGATCTGTTGCTTTAAAGTATGTTCTCGTTTCTATACCACAAGGTGTATTTCGAATCTCCAGATCTAAGAAATGTATCATATCTTTGCTGATATTCCATGTCAGATTAATATTGTGATCATTATCATTCATTGTCTGGAGTATTTATTTTAAAGGCTCTTCGTTCCCCTTCCATAAAATCAATAGATCATCAATGAAGCATCTGTATAGTATAATACTAGGGTCTCTGTTGCATAGGATGCCCTCAGCTACCCATTTTGCCATATACAAGTTGGCAATGCTAGGAGCGAACTTGGCACCCATTGCAACGCCTTTGATCTGTAAATAAAATGTATTCTGGTACCAAAAAAAAGTTATGTTCCAGACAGAAACTTAAACGTTTTAGAAAATTGAGATGGGATGTACCCAATAATGATGGCTTATTGGGGGTAGATGGTATCGAGGAATGGTATGCATTTTTTAATGATAAAGGCAGGGAGGTTATGGAGTTTTTAGTCAAAAGGAAACAGCGCAAAATGAGATTAATAGAAAGTCAAATAAAAAACATTCGGGAAAAAATTGAACCTTTTAAAGATAGTAGTGATTATAATAAACAAATGGGGGAATTACAGAAAAATATGCAGAGAAAAGATGTGGAAAATAGTAATATTAAGAAAAAAAATACCTACGTGACTTTGGAGACTATCAGAAAAAACAGGTTTTTAGGTGGCAAGCCACGGCGGGGGGCTATGAACAATGGGGGCACCCAGGAACCAAATATTAATGAAAGTAATATTACCACGGACCGTGGTGTGGGATCCAAAATGCCACAGACCCAAAGAGTGTAAAATCCACCAAAGCCACAAATGGCATATCCCAATAGGGAATATCTCACAAACTATCACCCATAGGGGGACCAAGGTGGTCCACAAGGGCAACCTTATAATGGCAGAAAACCATACCATGGCCAGTATTATAATAGGGGGTATAGCCAAAATGGCAATAGGGGATACAACCAGTATGGCGGTAAACCATCGCACTATGGATATCCACTAAATCATGGTAATTGGAATAAGGGCCAGCAGGGAAATAATTATCAACGGAGAGGTAACCAATCAGCAAATGCACCATATTATAAGGGACAATACAATGGTCAGAACTCGCAAACTTATCAATATCATCAATATAATCAGCAACCACAATATAGGGGTCCACCGCAAGTTAATTACCAACCCCAGGGACAACCCCACTCATATAGGGGCCCTACTCAAGGTGAAGGACATTATTACTCACCTAAACCTCAAAGAGTGAGATATGAGAGACCAACAACAGACCAGTATGAGGTACCAGTCTATAATAGCTATCAACCCCTGTACGATGACATTGATTCAGCACATGAGAACTCTTTTTTAGAGAGGGGCCAAACGAACCACTACCATCCCAGGATGGAAAAAATACAGTAAGAGGGGAGGACGAGCAGGACGAAGGAAGCAAGAAAAGACGGCGCGAAGATTAAGAGAAGGAGAAGGTATCTATAATTTGAGCGGTATCGATCTAACTAGGGAAGAAACAACTTTGGATCAGGGCATTAAATTTGCCCCTAAAAAGGGTCTCAATAAATTTGAGACATATATAGGTATCCAGAAATTTGTTCGCAAATTGAATATAAAAAAATATTATGCCCCAAACCCTGTGGAGAAAGCAGTAATGGGGAACAACTTCACCCACTTAAGGAATAATTCAGTGTTCAACCCTCAAATAGTGAACAATAAGTATATAGATCCCTTTAAGAAATTGGTTACAACTGACTTGGAGCAGCTCCCAGTTAAGAAAATATACGAACAGAAGGATAAAAGGCAGGGCCTTAAGAGCTTGGAAGAGGACAAGGGAGGAGGTATTGTGGTATTATCCTTAGAACAATGATGTTTCATCCTCTGCTCCCTCTGCGAAGGCAGGATGAGTTCTGCAATCTTACCCTTGTAACATGGATTAAGAAGGGTTGCCAGTCAGTAATGATCCCTCTCCTTGATACCACAAATCTCAGGGTCCTTTCGCAGGCTTTGCAGAATCAGGGAGGCCATGCAGCATAAGTTTGCAGAGACATTCGATTCTGAGTTCTCTGGGTCACTAAGGATCACATGATTCATAACTACCTCCTCCCAGCCACGTACAATACCTTGGGTTTCTGGGGACTGAAAATTATACCTTGAAGACTGCTGCTGAGTGTTATTCTCTACATCCATGCTGACACAATCCTCCTCCTCCCCCTCTTCTTCCTGTGTGTTTAGCGGGCCCACAGGAATGCTATCTGGATAAAGGGGGCCTTGAGAAGAAAGGAAGTCCTCCTCTTCCTCCCGCTGTTCTGCCTCAAGTGCCCTGTCCATGATTCCACAAAGCGTGTGCTCCAGCAGGAAGACTAGAGGGACAGTGTCACTGATGCATGCATTGTCACTGCTCACCATCCTTGTGGCCTCCTTAAATGGTGACAGGACAGTTCATGCATCCTTTATCATTAGCCACTAGCGTGGCTAAAAGAAGCCACGCTCCCCTGACTCTGTTCTGGTGCCATACTCGCACAGGTACTCATTGATGGCCCTCTGCTGTGTGTACAGCCGCTGCAGTATTGCCAGCATTGAGTTCCACCTGCTGGGCATGTCATAAATGAGGCGGTTGGTGGGCAGGTTGCATTCCCCTTGAATGTCAGCCAGCCGAGCACTGGCATTGTATGACCAGCAGAAAAGACCACAGACTTTTCTGGCCTGCCTCAGGAGCTCCTGTAAGCCTGGGTACCTGCTCAAGAACCGCTGCACCATTCCGGACGTGTGCCAAACATGGAACATGGGTCAAGTGTCCCTGTTGGAGGGCGGAGGGAAGGTTGGTGCCATTGTCGCATACAACCATTACTGGCTGAAGCTGGCGTGGTGTCAACCACCTCTGAGCCTGCCCCTGCAGAGCTGATAGAATCTCTTCCCCAGTGTGGCTCCTATCCCCTAAGCAGACCAACTCAAGCACTGGGCATGGGATCTTTTAGCCTGACTGCTTGCATAGCCCCTTGAACGCCTATGGAGCACTGCTGGTTAAGAGGACAAATGTGCAGAAGAGGCCATAGAGGAAGAAGAAAAAGAGGGGCTGTGGCAGAATCACCACTAGCATTTAGAGGCATGGTGGTAGAACAAGCTCCAACAACACTGAACCCTGTCCTGCATCCTTCCCAGCTGCCAGCCGAGTTACCCAGTGTGCCATGTAGGAAAGGTAACGTTGTTTTGCAGCACCACAATATACTGTATTTTGTACAATGGTTATATTGTGTACTGTGTACACCACCAGAAGTGTAGTAGAAACTGTACACACTGTATTAGATACTGTGTACACTGCTTAAAGTGTATTAGAAACTGTACACGCTGTATTAGATACTGTGTACACCACCTGCACTGTATTAGAAACTGTACAAGGGCTGTACTATATTTTATACTATGTACACCACCAGAGGTTTAGTAGAAACTGTACACACTGTATTAGATGCTGTGTACACCACCTGCACTGTTCTATAAACTGTACAATGTCTGCACTGTATTTTATACTGTGTACACCACCAGAAGTGTATTAGAAACTGTACACACTGTATTAGATACTGTGTAAGGGCCCATTTACGAGCAAACATGTGTCTCTCATGCAAGGGGATGCATAGATGTTGTGCGCAACCCTATGCCAGATCCCCATTCATTTCTACAGGGACATAAGGTTGTATGGGCACAGCCTCTGTATCCTAATATGACATGCAGGTGTGGATCCCAATAGAAATGAAAAGGACGCTGGATCAGGGATGCACACAGTGCCTGTACATCCCTATGCTGATAAAAGAAAAGCGCTGCACAGGACACGCATGTCTGCACTGCACGTGAATGGGCCCTAAAGAACTCCATTTTATGCAGGAGCTACTAAAACTGGCCATAGATGGATGGAAATTCAACTGGTCCAACAAGGACCGGATAAGTTTCAATTCATCTATGGCCATTCCTGCTAAAGCGAGGTCAATTTAACCACTTCAATACAGGGCACATATACACCTTCCTGCCTAGACCAATTTTCAGCTTTCAGCGTTGTCGCATTTTGAATGACAATTGTGCGGTCATGCTACACTGTACTAAATTTTTTTATTTTGTTCCCACAAATAGAGCTTTCTTTGGGTGGTATTTGATCATCTCTGGGATTTTTATTTTCTGCTAAACAAATAAAAAAAAAGACTGCATTTTTTTTTTAAATGTTATTTTTTTGGTTTCAGTTACAAAACTTTGTAAATAAGTAAGTTTTCTCCTTCACTGATGGGCACTCACTGTATGAGGATGCATTGACAGGCACTGATAAGGCGGCACTGATGGGCACCGATGAGGTGGCACCAATGAGGTGGCACTGATGAGGTGACATTGAGGGGCACTGATGATGGGCACTAATATGCGGCACTGATGGGGCACTGATAGGCAGCACTTATGGTCACTGAAAGGTGGCACTGATATGCGGCATTGATGGGCACTGATAGGCGGCACGGATGGGCACTTATGGGCACCACGGATGGGCACTAATAGGCGGCACAGATGGGCAATGATAGGCAGCACAGATGGACATGAATGGGCACTGATAGGTGGCACTGATGTACTGTAATGTATGGTACTGATGGATGCCAATCAGTGCCAAACAATAATGCCTGCCAATCAGTGATGCCCATTGCGGGCACTGATTGGCATCCATTGTGGACACTGATTGGCTTCCCTGGTGGTCTAGGGTGGCATACCTGGTAGTGACACCCCTAGCGGTCCTAGTGGCGTCCCTGGTGGTCCAGTTTTTTGCATCCTCGGGGGGGGCTGCACTCATAATTGATCCTCACAGACCCCCCCGTCAGAGGAACAGCCGATCGGCTGTCCTCTACTCGTGTCTGACAGACACAGTGAGGAAAAGCCGATCACCGGCTCTTCCTGTTTACATCATGATCAGCCGTGATTGGACATGGCTGATCACGTGGTAAAGAGTCTCCTTTAGAGACTCTTTACCTAGATCGGAGTTGCGGTGTGGTAGACTGACACACCGCAACAACAATTGCCGCGATGCGTGCCCCCGGTTTTGCTATATGGCGGGTGGCAAGTGGTTAATGATCAGCTTTTCTCAAACCAGCAGAAATGTTTCCTTCGATCCGTAGTGCTGACATAGATGTCTCAGTGGAAAGGATTCCCTCATCCACCTTAATTGTATGGATGGGGGGATCCACTCAGTTTTTTTCAACCAGACACTGACTGATGAAAAAAAAACTGATCCATCTATGGCCAGCCTGCAGCTTAGCATACATTATACAATCTGATTGAACAATCTCTTTTGGATCTTCAACCAACTATGTAGTACAAATGCCTGCCTGATTGGATACTGCTTAAATTAATTGTTTAGGTTTGTACAGGAGCTTTGTCTTTGAGTCCATTAAACACCCTGACACATTGTCTAAAGCTGGGTACACACTAGGGTTGCACCAATACTTGTTTTGTATCAGCAATTATGAGTACTGATACTTGTGCTCAAGTACTCACTGCTACCAGTTACTGATACCTTTGCGGTGCAATTTGAGCCCATACAAAATGAATGGGCTCAAATCGCACTGCAAAGAATCTCATGTGATTTGAACAGGAATGGGGTGCAATTCCTCTCCAAAGCACATGCAATTTTGCCCACCACTCCTGTGTGAACCCGGGCTGAAGTAACTATGACAAGGCTGGGCTCACACAGGAGCTGTGAGGGAAACCACATTTGATTTGGAGGGAAATCGCACCACATTCCTGTTCAAATGGCATGTGATTCTTTGCAGTGCAATTTGAGCCCATTCATTTTGTATGAGCTCAAATCGCACTGCAAAGTATTGGTTTTAGGTATTGGAGCATTCTCATGAGTACAAGTACTCGTGCAGATGCTTAGTACCAGCAACGATACCGGTATCAGTGCAAACCTAGTACATGCTACTATTTTTTTTTCCATCAGGCTGAACAGATCCCTGCATCCACTTAAACAAGATGGATGGAGGAATCCCACCTCTGTGCTATTGTCCTCTGACAGTAGGACTCCTCCACTGTCAAAATACAATGATCAGCGCTGGAGCCCGCAGATCGAAGGAGGTTTTGAAGCAGGACCAAAATCAGCTTCAGCTAGTTCCTTGTACAATTTTCAGAAATCACCCTGGGACACCCAGGTTACTCATTATTGGCTGCGAACCAAGCCGTCATCAAAGCAATCTAATGGGCTGTGTGCTTTGTGATTATTGTGATGACCAATCACAAATGTAAATAGTAATACTGGTGCACTCCACAACCATTATATATGTTTTTATGTGCTGCAAATGCTTCTATTAGCTCTGCCACCTGCTCTGCGCATGAGGGGGGTGCATTTTGGCATCCTCGCCCTGGGCAATGAAATACCTTGTCCCGCCACTGGCCCCATCTGAGCCTATTCTCTATTCAGCAATGTGCATGAGAGCAACAGTGCTCTCCACTGTCTCCGATCTTTCCCTTCTAGAAACACAATGTATATATTGTTCTACATTATGTTTTTATTGAGGTCAATGCTCTACTAACAAAAATAATTTATTAAAATAATATGTAACAAATCTGTAGTGGCAACGGGACACTTGACCTTCAGATAAAAAACCCAAAAACTCTATTCAACACATTCTGGGTACTGAGCAAGTGGCTCTGTGCCATGAAACGCGTAGAGGTCATTGTTGTTTTGGGCTACATTGCTGTAGTGCTTCAGGGTTATATGCTATCTGGTGTTTGGTCACACAATTTGCTTACATTTTTATGTCCTTTATATGCACTTTTATCTAAATGACTTAAATTAAAATATTTCATCCATTTGAGATATATGTCATTGGGTGTTCTCTTGTGGCTGTCAGAAGTAAAGTACCATTTTATGGAGAGTCCCTGGTTCAAAATATTAATGGAAATATATCCAAATGCATAAAGACACATGAACTGATGCATGAGATAAAGACAATAACATGACAACAAACAAAATAATTACCCATAAAGGTGGAATAAGTGGTAAAATTAAAAGTATGAAAGTAAAAAAAATGATGACTGAAACTACTACAACTGAACTTCATTATTCAATTAAAGTCAACAGGGAAGGTAAGATTAAGGTGTATTTTGCTAAACAGAATCAGAGCCTTCGTATGTAAAATGAAATAAAAAAACATAAATTTGATAGCATCTCGCAGAAGACTGATATACTATATAAAGTCTATCAAGATAAATATTTGAAGACTGAAGTGAAAACTTTCTTTTTATTTATTTATTTATTTTTTTTCAATAAATTTTTATTTTGAAAGAAAACAAGTACAGAAAACTCAAACATTACGGAAACTCATACAGGTGTTGTCATTGCAATATTACAGTGCATGCATTAATATCAACATTCAATAGTGGCCTTTCCTCGCTGTCGCCTGGTCTGGTAGAGTCTGTGTAGAAATATAGCTTGCTCTGCCATACCTGGCCTAGTAATATTACCTGTGTAGTGTTGACCTATCTTCTGGGTTACGTGGTTATTGACTGGAGGGGTTGGTTATTCTAGGTGGTTAAGGGAGTTGCATTTGAGCTTGGTGTATGGAGTTTGTGGATGTTAGTGAGGGCCGGTACGTTGTGTCTCCGACCTGGTCATGGAACTGGATGCGTTTGCCAGAAGAGTAGGTACGGTGGAAAGTGTTTAAGGAGATAATCTGTAATAGGTCTGGTTGGTATTTTCTTTGTGGGGGTAAGGGGGAGGAGGAGGAGGGGGTAACTTGGGGGGATGGGAGAGGAACGAAAGAGAGAGGGGAAGAAGAAATAAAGAGAAAGAAGAAGAAAAAAAAAAAAAAAGGGGGGGGGAAAGGGGGGGGGAGAGGTTTCCATCTCTGACTCCTCTTCCCGATTTATTTGAATGAGTGGGGGTTTCCTGTCTCTGTTTACCATGAGAGTTTGATTTGGGGTGTCTGGAAGTAATCCTGGGTGGGTGTTGTGATTGTTACATCTTGATATGCTGTTAATTTAGGTTGGTTTGGGTGTTCTCTATTGCTTTATGATGGGGGTTCGAATGTTCTGAGGTATGCGGGTGTGGTTTGGAAATGTATCCAACATGCCCATTTTGTACTGAATTTCGAGGGTGTGTCTCGTGATATGTGAATTAACTCTTCCATCTCAGAGGTTTTACGTATTCTGTGAAACCACTCTTTGACTGTGGGTGTTTGGGTAGAGCCCCAATGTATGGGGATACATTGCCGAGCCGCATTGATCATGTGCATTGTCAGGGACTTATGGTATGTCCTGTGTGGTTGTGGGGAGTGGTGAAGCAGAAACTGGGCTGGAGTTAGGGATAGTTCATAAGTGGTTACTTGAGAGGTGATTCTACATACTTCTTTCCAAAAGGTTTGTATTAGAGGGCATGACCACCATATGTGTAGGAGTGTTCCTTTATCTTTGTGGCATCTCCAGCATCTATCTTGTGTGGAGGGGTAGAGTCTATTTAGCAGTGCGGGTGTGCGGTACCATCGGGATTGAATCTTGTATCCGTTTTCTTGTGTGCTGACGTTCAAGGATCCCTTATGGTTGTTTAGAAAGATATATTCCCATTGTTCGTCAGTAAGTGAAAGGGATAGGTCTTCTTCCCAACGTGTACAAGCTTTGCTTGTATTGGGGTGTCTGTTTTCAAAAAGAAGGTTGTGTGTGTGAGCTATGAGGTGTCGTTGGGGTGTTTTTTGGGAGCAAAGTTTTTCAAAAGATGTTAGTTGTCTTGAGCACTGTCGGTCCTTGTCTATGGATTTGAGGAAATGGGCGATCAATAGGTATGTCCAGGGTGGGATGGGGGGCCCGTTCATTTGGACGGCTAGGTTTGAGGGCGATATGAGTTTTCCTGCGTTGTAGAAATGGTGTGTCCAGGTTTGGTCTTGTGACCAGTTGTCTGAGAGGAAATGGTGGGACATTCCAGGAGGGAAGTCAGGATTTAATTTGACTGAAGTTAGTGGTCCTGGTATGGAGGATATATTTGTGCGGGTGCATAGTTTTTGGAAGCACGAGAGTGTTGGTCCTATGAGTGGGTGTTGCCGGATTGTCAGCGGAATGTGTTTAGGAGTCATCCAGGGAAGAGAAGCTAGGGGGAAGGAGGTGAGGGATTCCTCAAGGGGGACCCACTCTTTGTAAGGTGAATGAATGTTCCAATCAACTATTCTGGACAGGTGTGTGGCTGAGAAGTAGTTTCGGATGTCTGGGAGGCCAATTCCCCCTAATCTTTTTGGTCGGGTGAGTTGCTGGAAGCTAATTCTGGGTTTCCGTTCCCCCCATAGGAATCTGAAGCACATACTTTTGTGTGCCTTAAAAAAGGTTTGTGGGACATGAATCGGTAGTGTTTGCAATACATACAGTATTCTTGGTAGAGCATTCATTTTTAGGATTGCTGCTCTGCCAAACCATGAGAAAATAGGTTTGTTCCAGTTTTTAAGGTCTTAATTAAGTGTATTTAGCAGAGGTAAATAATTTGTTGCGTAAAGATTGGATAAATTGGAAGGGATTTGGATGCCTAAGTATGTAATTGAATCATTTTTCCAATGAAATGGGAAGTTGACCATGCATTGTTTTTTGATTTCTTGTGGGAGTGATATGTTAAGGGCATATGATTTGGAAAAGTTTATTTTAAGATTGGATAAGGATTGGAAATGTTGAAATTCAGACAGGAGGTTAGGTATGGTAGTTAGGGGTTCTGTAAGGAACAATAATATATCGTCCGCGAAGGCGGCGTATTTGTATTCCTTGTGGGGAGTTTGGATTCCTTTAATGTCCTGATTTAATCTTATTTTCCGTAAGAAGGGTTCCAAGGTGAGAATGAAAAGGATGGGGGAAAGGGGGCATCCCTGTCTGGTACCATTGCGAATGGAGAAGGCGTTTGACAGAGTGCCGTTAACCCTGACTTTGGCCGTTGGGTTGGAGTACAAGGATAAGATAAAGCTTAGCATGCGCGGTCCCAAGCCTATGGCCTTAAGTACTGCTTCCATCTAATCCCAAGCCACTCTGTCAAACGCCTTCTCCGCGTCTAGGGACAGGAAAAAGCCTTTTTTCCCGGTGTGGGTCATCAGATGGTGTATGTTGATGGCCTTTATGGTGTTGTCCCTGGCTTCGCGTCCAGGGACAAAACCCACCTGGTCTGCTGTAATGAGGGAGGGGAGGAGAGGGAGAAGTCTGTTTGCTAAGATCTTTGAGAAAATCTTGATATTGACGTTCAATAAAGAGATTGGCCTGTAACTGCCTGTATTAGTAGGGTCCTTGCCTTCTTTAGGGATGACCGTTATGTGTGCTTCTAAGAGCCCGTGGGAGATTGTCTTTGAGGGGGAGATTGAGTTAAATGCTTTTAGATAGGGGGTCTGAAGTGTCTCCGCGAAAAGTTTGTAGTATGCCGCGGATAGTCCGTCTGGGCCTGGGCTCTTGCCGGGTTTTAATTGTTTTATTGCTTGTGACCATTCCGCTGGGGTGATTGGTGATTCGAGTGTTTTGGCTATGTCTGTAGGGATTGTCCCTGTACTGAAGTCACGTAGGAAATTTTGTATTTCTTTTTGTCTGCGTTGGGAGGGAGAGGTGTTGTTGTTTGACTTGTTGAGGTTGTATAGAGATGCATAATATTGTTCAAATTCCTGTGCGATATCTATGTTCTTTGTGTGTATATTGCCTGTTGGGGAGTGTATCTGATGTATGGTATTTTTGGCTCTTTTCAAACGGAGGGCCTGAGCTAGTAAATGACCTGGTTTGTTGCCGTGTTCATAAAAGAGCTTCTGGGAGAGGATGAATTTTCTTTTTAAGTTACAGCCCAGTTCTTCTTGTATGTGTGAACGTAGTTCAGTAAGCTCTGCATGTGTGTTTTGAGCCAATGTGTGCTTATGTTTCGCTTCTAGTGTTTTGAGTTTTGTGAATAGGTCTGAGAGCTTGGCTGATTTCTCTTTTCTGATTGCCGCTGCTAGGGATATTAATCTACCTCATACTACACACTTGTGGGCCTCCCATTGTGTCAGCTGTGATACCTCTGGTGTGTCATTTTCAGCGAAATATTGCGTTAAGCATGTACGTATCTCTTCTTCTCTAATTTTATCTGTCAGGATGGACGTGTCCAGTCTCCATATGTTGGTATGTGCTATTTTGTCTGGGAAGGTAAATGTGGCCGTGATAGGGTGATGGTCTGAGAAGGTCATGGGCTCTATCGTTGCTTTAGTTAGGGTTTGGAGATCCTGTTGCGTGATAAAAAGGTAGTCTAGGCGGGAATACCTTTTGTGTGGGATGGAGAAGAAAGTGAAGTCCTTCTCCTTGGGATTGAGGGTTCGCCAGGTATCATGGAGTGACAGGTCTTGTAAGCTTCTCCTAATTTGTTTGATGGCCTTAAAAGGGATATGTGAGGTACCAGATGAGGTGTCTAGAAGTGGGTCCAGTGGTACGTTCAAATCGCCACCTAGAATCAGTGTTCCTTCTTGAAATGTCATTAGTCGGCGTGCTATGTCTCAGGTGAAGGGGACCTGGGATGTGTTGGGGCTATATATGTTTGCTAGTGTTATTCGTTTGTTGTTGAAAGTTCCTTTCAGAAAGAGGAACCTGCCTTGATCGTCTACAAGAGAGTCTGAGATTTGGATAGGTGTGTCTTTGGAAAGAAGTATGGAAACCCCTTTGGATTTAGTGGTGGGGGAGGTTGCGTGGAAGCCGTGGGGGAAGAAATGATTTGTCAATTTGGGAACCGATTTTGTACTAAAGTGGGTTTCCTGCAAGAAAACAACATCTGCTTTCATGGATCGCATGCTGTTTAGTGTTTGTGTGCGTTTTTCAGGGGTGTTCAAGCCTTTTACGTTCAGAGATATGAGTTTCAGTTTAGAGTTAAGGATTCTCGTGTTTGGCGTGTCCATGGTAGTAGTAAATACACGATGGGATGTGATAATGATACTTTGGGAAAGAGGAGTCAGAGAGGGAATGGAAGGGTCGGGGGGGACCGAGGTAGGGAGAGTAGAGGAGGGGAGAGAAAAAAAAAAGGGGGGAAAAAGGGGGAGAGAAAAGAGGAGGAGGGGGTAAGGAAGGGAGTGTGGGTTGAGGGAAGTTTGGATAGGAAAAGAGGAGTGGGTAAAGGGGGTGAAGATCAGGGGATAATACCGGTTAGAAAGTTGAACCTGTCAACTCTCTATGTTGGGGGGTGGGCGACCGGGATGGTCAACGATAACTGCCAGAGTCTGTTGTGTGGGGGTGGTAGATAAGGTAGTACAAGAGGTGTGCGCTCTGTGTTCCTATGAGGCCAAGGATTTATGCGTCCGGCATGTTGTAAGTGGCGTCTCTGGTTTATGGGGTGAGGGATATGTCCTCATCCTCTTCTGAAACCGATCCACTACATTAGTAAGTAGTGTTAGTGATGGGGTGAGTGTGTGTTGTCAGTATTGGGTGGTGGGGTGGTGTGAGGTATATTCTAGAGATACTGTCGTCTGGATAGAAGACATGTCTTGGATATAATGACGATAGAGTACTACGGCTGAGATATGTTTGGAGGGAATCTCGTTTGTAGTTGGAGTAAGAACGATTCCCAGTGAAGGGTTTAATCAGGTGGGTAATGTAAAGAGTACCCTTGGTGTGTCAGGTTTGTTTAGTACCTTTTTTAGAAACGTAGTGTGGAACATCTAGTAGCCTTTTCCTTTACATGACACTTAATAAGAAGAGAACCAAATAAGAACAACAAACATGGAAAACAATAACTGTAATACCTGCTGTGAGTAAAAGTGGGGTTTCGGGGTCCGAGATGGAGGCGTTCAGCCATCAGATTGACAAGCCAAGTCTCACGGGTTGATCAAAACTAGGAGGAGAGGGGGATCTTATAGGTGAGATATCATTTTGGGTATAATATATATGACCCTTGATTTTTCCTATCATATGTTTTGCGAGGAATGTGAGAATTTCACCTGGACACCCCCATCTCAGACTATCCGAAATAAGATAAGAGTGGGCATGAGGTTCTTTAGTGGGACCTCTCAGTCCGTGCTCTGCAAAATAAACATACAATTCTGTTACTCGAACTACTTGTAATATGAAACAGTTTAGTACCACTCACACTCAAAGAGAGAAATGAATGAAAGAGAAGGAGAGGGGTAACGGAGGTAGGTTAGTAAGGGCGGAAGAAGAGAGACATTACAAGAGTAATAGGGGAGGTGGGTTGAGTTAATTGTGTAGGGAGGGTGGTTTAGTTGAAAGGAAGGTAAGAGTAAGAGTATACTTGACTGCATGTTCTCAGGTGATGTTGGTTGTCCCAGAAAGCCGTTGTATGATGGTGGAATGCCTGATTTGGCAAACAAAGAGAATGGTGAGGGGGGTATTGCTCATTCCCAAAGGTTGGTCCGTATGTCCACTTTTGTTGGCGAGTATTGAGTTCTAAGTCCACATAAGTGTATGGGGGTTTGGTGAGGAATGTGTTCGAGTCCCGGCTGGTCAGGTGAGGGTCCTGGCGTTGAAAGCTGGGGGATTCTCTAGTGTGGAGCGGTCTTGCCGTTGTCATTTTCTGCTTGGAACATCTGGGACATGGCATGTGGTGTAGCATAAGAGGAGAAGGATGCTCATGTGGTAAGATAGAGTTTGCTTTCTCAGGTCTCAGGCGTCTCAGGTGGTGGATGAGGGAAGCTTATCAGGCTGCGGCCTGTTTCAGCTCTGTGGTTTGAGTTCGCTGGTGATCTTCCTCATTTGTGGATACAGGTGGGTGGCAGAGCATTTGGAGGTTGTATCAGGAGTCTTTAGTGCGCTTCCGGGAAGAGTCTTCAAATCTAAATTGAAGTTGGGCTTTGGATTTCACTATAATTGTATTTGTATGTGAGTCCAGTAAAGTTGTTACTGTCCGAGTCAGTATTCTCTCTCCGAGTGGGAGCGGGGCAGGCACCGTGTGTCTTGATTTTGTAGTTATTGAGTTAAGGGTAAGTTTACTTCATGTGGAGCAGGCGATGGGGGCTTCGTTGCTTAAGCATAGTGGTTGCAAAGCATGTGGGTAAATATGAGTATCATAGTAGTGCTTCTCATCACAGTCAGGCATAAAGGGGTGAACTGAACTAAAGAATAATAGGTGTCATGAAGGAGTTGAGGTAAGAGAAATGTACCTGATCAGAGCATTCTTGCTCTGCGGTGAGCCGGAGAGGCTGTCGGGCTTCCGTTTCTGGGGCCTTCTGCAGTTGCCATAGGTGGGTGTAGTGGAGCCGGTTGCTGTGCATGGCGGCGGCGGCGTCTTATGCTGAAGCCTCCTGCTTCGTCTATTCCGTCCATAGATGTTGCTCTGTTGATTGAAGGGAGTCTGAAGTCGCTGTACCAATCAGGTAGATCTACAAGTGGAAGATCTAGAATAGAGCAGAAGTGTTCTAGGTCTTCAGGGACTCTGAGGTTTGCTGTACGTCCCTGGTGTGTTACTGACAGGCAGAATGGAAACTTCCAGCGGTATACGATAGATCTCGCCCGTAGTGTGTCAAGAAGGGGCCTCAGTTCTCTTCTGCGCTGTAGGGTTATGTTGGACAGATCCTGGAAGATTTCAATATTAGAGCCCCTAAAGGATAATTGGTTTCTGCTTCTTGCTTTATATAGAATTTCCTCCTTTAATGGGAAATCTGTCAGGCAGCATATTGCGTCCCTGGGAGGGTCTGTGTCTTTCCCTCTCGGGCGAAGTGCTCTATGTATTCGCTCAAAGGCGATCGGTGTGTCAGGGGGTCTTTCTAGTAGGTCATTGAAGATATTGGTGACTGCCTGTGAGAGGTGGTTGGGCTCTATGGATTCAGGGATCCCTCTTACCCTGAGGTTGCGGCGTCTCCCTCTGTTATCGAGGTCTTCCATGTGTCGGTTGATTTCTCTCAGGTGTATGGCGTGTGACTCGGTTAGTTGTTGTACTTGGCAGAGGGAAGCGTCATGGCGGGCTTGTGTAGTTTCCACTTCTTCCACCCTTAGGGCTATAGCTTGGATGTCGGCTCTTAAGTCCGAGATAGCGGCAGAGAGAGTGTTCTTTATGTCTAATGCGACACTGCGGAGGTCATCGAGGCTCAGTGCAGGAGATGTTCGGTTCTCTGAGCTCTCACTACCGCGCCGCGGGCTTCTGCTGTGCGAGCGTGACTCACGGGGGAAGGCGTCTTGCGATGGCTGCGTCCCGCCTCTAGGCCTTGTCCGGAATATCTCGGGTATTTGGCGGCTTAGCTGTGTGTCTGGCTCCGGAGCGGAGCTGGGTCTTGTCGCCGGTACACTCCTGGATGTGCTCTCCATTTTGTAGTGGCGATGGGTTCGTGTGTTAGCCAGATGCTGAAGTTGCTGGGCCTCGTGAACAGGAGCTCCAGAGCTACACGTCCATCTTGGTACGATGTCAGGCCACCTTCTTTTTATATACTGTATAATGAAACCTTTCTCATATTTTATTACTGTATATATTTTCCAAAACGTGACCTCACCCTATAAATGGATTGACAGCTCATTAAAGTAAAAAATTCCATTATTCCATAGGTCAAATAACTATAGTTGGGAGAAACTAACAAAGAGCAGCACCATTCCACAGATTAAGATTGGTGATCCCTCTAATCCTCTGCAACCTGCTTCTGCCCCTGACCCTGGACATTACCCCTCTTCGTTGCTGTTCTGCCTCTCTCTCAGAACTTTTCTCCTCTCCAGTCAATGTCACCTTTGAGTGGTCTGCTACCTCAATATACACACCACCTCATTGCTGGAGCACAGAAAGAAAAGACATGTGTTTGGAACGAACCAGAACCATTCAGTACTTTTGTTTCTGTTCCCCATGCCAAATTAACCTTCAATGTAAAAGTGTGCACACTTGAAGCAAATTACTGACACATACACGAGTTCAGTAGATACTTCTCCTTTATTACTTCCTGGACTCCGCTAATATGCTGTGATCCGGATATTTTGTTATCAAATCAAATATCAAATAAGACAAGTGTATGCGGACCACAAGATATACATATTCATTATTGTGACAAAAAGTATAAGCTTTCAGCTCGGTTATATCTATATAAGGGAATAGCAAACTATCATAGCTAAATAGGGTGTCTTGTTTCCAGTTCTTGAAAACAGGCGCAATCTCCTTTAACTTGTTCTTAACTGTTGCAGTTCTGTTCCACATGGATGGAGGGTAAGCTGGCAGACATCTAATTGAATATGGTTAAGGCTGATAGCAGAGGCTGAAGTAAGCACTTATATCTATATGGTTATATGGGAAATAGACATTTCACCATAACACTCATAGTCACATCCATTACAGTTCCCCCCTTGAAATGCTTATTTCACAAAACTGTCCCTCACACTGAAAGACCTACACCCAGCCCATCCCCCTCTGCAACTCTTTTAAGCTGTATGTAGAGAAAGAGCAGCGACTAGTTCACTACCCCCCTCGATACAGCTGGAGGAGTGCGGCCAGGTGCTGTCTGTCCCTATAGCCCTACGATGTTGCATCTCGGGGGAGGGTGACTGTAACAGAGTGTAACACATAATTTTCATCATAATTTTCATCAAGCCTTACATAGACATCGTCATCATCTTTGGTATCTCAGGATAGCTATTACTATCTGGGTCAACAATCCCTGCCATCCTCCCTTTATCCAGGTAAAATACTGATCCCAGGGGTTGGTGAGCTCTGAATTCTGTTTTAGTTCTTTGGACAAGTCCTCAAGTTTCCGGATGGCTAAAGTCTCTTTACCATTTGGGCCGGTGTTGTCTGGGATGTAAGTGCAACATGTACTTGTCTCGGGGATCATTTTACATACACCCCCCTTTTCAGCTAGGAGCATGTCTAAGACCATACGGTTTTGGAAAGTCATGTGTGAAGCTGCTTCCAACTGTTCAGCTAAACCTTGGAGTGCATCTCTGGTGTAATTGACAAATCTTTGTTGATTATAGTAGATGTAATTTATCCAGTCTACATTTTTATTTACAGTGATAATGGGAATCAGTGACTCAAAACCTTCTGCTACTTGGTCTCTTGCTTTGAACTCATCTGGGACCCCCCTTGGGACCCCTATGGCATCTATGTATACATGAGGGTTAAAACTTCCTGCCGGGGCACTCCTGCATCTTCTGTTTGGTTTAGGTACAGTGCTTGCTTCTGGCTCTGGGTCTTGTGAGAGAATATGCAGGGGCATTATGGCTTTAGCCATTGCACATTCTCCTGTCCACTGTCCTGTCATTCTATTTCTAATTTTCATGCCTCCACAGATCCAGTACATGTCCCCTAAGGACTGAACTTGATTTTGCGCTAGATCTGCAGACACCTCACTGTAGGACTCACAGTAACCTTCGGTGAAATTTCCAAGGGGCTTTCCCGCTCCATGGTACTTTCCATAACATGTGTAATTGCCAGGATATATGGTGATACCTTCTGCTGGCTTGGGAGCCTTAGTGACTATGGGGTACTCTTTTTTCCAATGATCACACAGAGAGTAGTTAGTGGTTGTGTTGGTAAACAAGCTAAGGACACAGGACACATGTTCTGAGGGTACATTAAGGGGCACTGTTCCTAGACACATAACAGTTGGTCTTATTGTGCTTCCCTGCATTGTACCTCATCCATTCGAGCCACAAGTTTACATCTGAGAAACCGGTTTCTGCAGCCATGGTGTCCTCAAAGGTAGGGTCTGCTATGGCCACCATGTCCCCTAGTGTTTGTGTGTGAGGCTTTAGGGGGTTAGAGTTGGATACAGATTGGGGAACTGTCCTCTCTGGGTTATTGAGCATGTCTTTCAGTTGGAAAGGTTTTCTAAAACCGTAATACCCATTTCCCCACCATAGGCCCAATACATAGGTCCAACTGTCTCCTGGGCTGGGATTCTCAATGGTCAGTCTGAACTCTTTGGTGAAGTATTGATCTGTGTGCTTGTTGATTTTCATTCTATCTAATGCCGCGTACACACGGTCGGACTTTTCAGCTACAAAAGTCCGTCAGCCCGTCCGACAGACATTCGACAGACTTTCGATGGACTTTTGGTGGACTTTCAACAGAATTTCTAACGACCGGACTTGCCTACACACGATCACACCAAACTCCGACGGATTTGTATGTGATGACGTACACCGGACTAAAATAAGGAAGTTGATAGCCAGTAGCCAATAGCTGCCCTAGCATGGGTTTTTGTCCGTCGGACTAGCATACAGACTAGCGGATTTCTGGGTCCGGCGGAGTTACGACATAAAGATTTGAAGCATGTTCCAAATCTAAAGTCCGTCAGATTTGCGACTGGAAAAGTCCGCTAAAGGTCCGGTGAAGCCAACACACGATTGGATTGTCCGCCGGATTTGGTCCATCGGCGTCCGTCGGACAAGTCCGGTCGAAAAGTCCGACCGCGTGTATGCGGCATAAGAGTGACTTCAATATGTGTCAGTGACACATACATACACAGTCATGGGACCTATTTCTTTTTTGATTGGACTGGACACTGTAATCAGTACCTGGAAGTATCTTACTATAAAGGGATATGAAAGTGGCAAAATCTGTGTTGGATGAATTATACCAGAATTGGGTTATGCCATCTTTCTGTTTGATGGCTACTTCTTGTGCCTGAACAACAATCACAATAAAAAGGATAAACAGGATCATGGCTTGGTCTCCTCAGCCTCTTCTTTGGGCACAGGAACTTTCTTGCAGTGAGAGGCGTGTATCCACGAGTTCCTTCTGGCCACTTTTACTGATGTGGTAGTTGTCAGAAGGACTTGGAAAGGACCAACATATCTGGGTTCAAGGGTGTGTTTCCTCACAAACTTCTTTACCAGGACCCAGTCTCCAGGAACCAACTTGTGCATTCCTGTATCTAGCTCAGGATCTGGAATGGAAGAAAACACTTCCAAATGGATATGGGTTAATTCTCGAGATAAAACAGTCACCTACACAGTTAATACATCAGATTGGAGCTGCAACTGTTGTGGGAAATAACAACCCAGTCTGGGGGCTGAACCAAACAATATTCCATAGGATGACAGACCATGGTTTCCCCTTGGAGTGTACCTAACACTGAATAAGGCAATGGGTAGGTTATCTGGCCAACTCATTCCCGTTTCCTGAGACATTTTTAGCCTTCTAGACTTTATTATGTCATTCAATCTTTCCACCTTCCCACTGCTCTGAGGATGATATGGGGTGTGGAAAGCTAGTGTGACCCCTACCTAAAGCTGTCCATATCTCTTTGGTTACTGAGGCTGTGAAAGCCGGCACCTGGTCACTCTCTATAACCTCTGGGACACCACATCTGCACACTATTTCTGTTAAAAGTCTTTTAGCTTCGGTCTTTGCTGTCATGTTGGTAACGGGATAGGCTTCCGGCCTTCGTGGCAGACACAGTCTCTTGTTTAATTCCATGATTCCTTCAACTTCTGTGGCTCCTTTTTTGATCCACACTTCTTTTTTTTCTTTGTCAGCTGTCTCTTGTTGCTCCTTTAGGTGGGTCCTGTTTATAGGAGGGTTTTGTAGAATCATAGTGGTTTCTACAGTATCATCCAGGATATGTGCATTCACTCTGCTGACCACTTCTCGCGTTCAATCTGCAGTTTGTTTCGCAGCAGTATCTGCCAGGTGATTGCCTTGTGCTTCTTGGGAAACCAGCTTGCTGTGCATCTTTACCTTAAGTATAGCTTGTGCTGGGAGGAGTAGGGCCTCTGGTTTCCCAGATGATCCCAAAGTGTCCTTCTGCCAATTTGCATGCCATAGTTAGGGCCTGGAGTTCTGCTTCCTGGGTAGACATGGAGGAGGGTAATGCCTGCATACCTGGGACCATCCACAAAAATTGTCAAGTCAGGATTCTTAAGGGCTGTTTCACTGTCGGTAAGTGTGTTGTTTCCACTTCAAAGCAGTCATGAGCGGTGATTTGAGGATCATTCTCCAAAGAGGTTCCCCCCTCGAGAAGAGGAGCAGAGTGGATGGGTTGAGGGTATCACATCGGAGGATGGTGATGTTGTCAGGGAGGAGCAAGGCACACTGGAGTCTGAGGAGGTGTCTTGCTGGTGACAGGGCTGTACTTGGTACTCTCTGAGACAAACAGTTTAAAAGTCTTTTCGTCTGGGAGGCCCAAAGGGCTGTTGAGAGGATCTCCTTCAGAGTTCCAAAATTGTCCACAGCTTCTGGTGAAAGCAGGAAAGGGTCAGATTTCAGGGCATCATAAAGGGATTGCATCGAAAAGGAGGCTTCTGGAACTGGGCTCCAAGAACGGCAGTAGGAGATTAATCCTAGAAAGGCGTGAAGGGGTTTTTGACCTTGAGGCAAGGGGATGCCCTTGATTGCAGCAACTCTTTCTTCAGTGCGATGTCAGGTGCCTTGGGAGATGCAGAGGCCTAGGAAAATCACCTTCTTTCTGGACTTTTTGCTTTAAGGCCTTGCAACCTTGCTCAACCAGGTAGTGGAGGAGGCTTTCAGAGAAGATTGGGGCAATCAGGAGGTCATCTACATACTGAAGGAGTACAGTGTCTGGGTGTAACTTCATCTAGGTGTCCAGAATGAGGGCCATTGCCTTGGTAAATTGGGAGAGGGAGTTCTGGCATAACAGTCCAGGTGTAGCTGGCAGGTGACACAGGCTTGCCTGAATCCTTGTGGAGAAAGTCCATATGATCTGGAGTGGGGTGGGGTGGTGGACAAGGTGGGGTGTCATGTCCTTGGTACTGAGCGCTTTCATGTGGACCATGGTTGGGGCTTGGTTGACTGTGGGTGAATTTCTGGGGGCTTCGGTATTCCCTTCTGGAATGGCCGGGTCTTCCCGCAGTTGTAGCAGACACGTGGAGTTGGTACTGGTGGGCGCAGATAGGGTGTGTCAGAGGCCATAATGAGAGGAGCTACTCTCTACTGCTCTGTGAGGATTCTGGACCTAATAACTACTAATAACAATGTCTCAAGCTCCAAGGTTGTGGGTTCTCTATACTCAGACCATAGGATTGACTCTTTAAGACCTGAAATAAATGCGGCAGTTAACATGTGTCTATGCGCTCTGTTCAGCACGATATTGGCTTCAGGCGTTTTAGAGTGGAGATGTGAACCATCTCCATACACAAATTTTTTATTTTTTTTTGTCAGACTACAAAATGCTCAGATGTGAATGGGGCCTAAATCTAGCACATAGATTTAAGCAAGGAAAGCACTTCCTCTTTTGTTCTTCTGGCATAGCGCCCAGAATACATAAACTTCCCCTTTATTTATAATACTGTTAAATATTGAAATTGAACATTTGAAACTCCCCAATTGTTGCTAATACAGCTTAAACACGATTAAAACCATTTGCATAAATATAGCACATTTGCTACATTTACTGTTATTAGAAAAGAAACACCTTTTAGCTTCAATAATGCAAGGGTAAGCAATTACAACTAAATTCAGACTCTGACTGAAGTATTCAGAAATATTCAAGACATCCTATACATAAATTATTTATTTAATTAAAATGCTACATTGATTGCTACTATGTTCCATCACTGGAAACATGTGGGTGGGTTTCGGTGTGGGCGGTTTAGGGGGCGGTGGCATAGGGCGTGTTGCCACAGGTTGAGGTGTCACTTAGAACAGAGGGGCGGTAGACGAAGGGCGGTGTCTACTTCCTGGGGACCAGACGCCAATATAGGGCGGTGGCTGACTACTTAACTTCCTCTTTTCTGGTCTCTTGTACACGTACACAATTCAACCATTTTGATTTGTTTCTTGTTCTTTTGCAACTTTAAACCAGGAGTCTGCTGCGCGCAGTAGGCCGTGGTCTGACAGCAAACCCCTTTTTCTCTTTAAGAGAGTGCGCCATTCGTCTACTTGTAATCTCCCACCCAAATCTTTCCCTTTTTTGCAGCATCCTCTCCCTCCAGTTCTAATATCAAATCACAGGCCAAACTGCCCTCTCCTGACCTTCCCGTGCTTTGCCACACAATTATTTATTGTCCCCCAGGAGGAGTTTGACCATGTCCTGACGCCCTCTCCTGATTCTGATTCAGACCCTCAGGAGAAGTTTAACCATGTCAACTAATTTCATCTGCGACTATATAATCAATCCCTTTTTCCCAACAGCCGTCACAAGACAGACTCCAACAAAACAAAACACTCCAAATACAGGCGAGTCAGAAACAATTACAGGTTCGTACTATATAAATAGGCTCGAGACAAGATATATATACCTGTCTTTGTGGACCGCAGGAAGTCGATGAGGAGACAGAAATTGACCAAATACGGATGTGGATCAAACAGCAGACAAATTATTAAGGAAAATGTCTTACTGTTTTCTCCAGAGTTGATCAGGCTCCGGTGGTCCGCCCGTATATTGGTCCTCTTTCAGTGTCCTCTAGTTTGGCTGTCCTTTTGGGCCAATCTCGAGCCCCACGTTGGGCGCCAAATGTTTTGGACCGAACCAAAACCGCTCTGTACTTTTGTTTCTGTCCCCCTGGTCAAATGAACCTTCCATGTAAAAGTGTGTACACTTGAAGCAAATTACTGACACATACACAAGTTCAGTAGATACTTCTCCTTTATTACTTCCTGGACTCCGGCTAATATGCTGTGAGCCGGATATTTTGTTATCAAATCAAATATCAAATAAGACAAGTGTATGCAGACCACAAGATATACATATTCATTATTGTGACAAAAAGTATAAGCTTTCAGCTGGGTTATATCTATAAGGGAATAGCAAACTATCATAGCTAAATAGGGTGTCTTGTTCTTGAAAACAGGCTAAATCTCCTTTAACTTGTTCTTAACTCTTGCAGTTCTGTTCCACATGGACGGAGGGTAAGCTGGCAGACATCTAATTGAATATGGTTAAGGCTGATAGCAGAGGCTGAAGTAAGCACTTATATCTTTATGGCTATATTGGTAATAGGCATTTCACCATAACACTCATAGTCACATCCATTACACATGCATGCCCTGTCTTTAGATGGTATGGCATGACCATTACTTATCTTGCAGAACCTTCACACCCCTGAGCAGAACCTTAGCTTCTCCCTGCAGGCATGCCTGACATTTTTAATAAGGGGATTTCGCTGAATTTAATCGCAGCTATGACAAGAATTATGTGGTGCTTTAGTGCACAATATTACACTGCATAAGTATCTTGTAATGTTCTACAAACAAAGGCCAATTTTGTCTTTGTCAGCAATTAGTGTACACTGCAGTCTCAGAAAAAAAAGGCCATATAAAAATAAAATAAAATATACATTATAAACTTTAATTAATATACACTTTAATTATTTTATTGCAAAAACCCAGGTAGTAAGAGAAAGACAGGGGGCCCAGATCATTGTAGCAGAGATTTGGGGTGATTATCATTCTGGTATTATAGGACGTGGAAAAGGACCAGTCCGTGTAAGGTGGGCCAGGATGACTTGGGGAGTCATTTGACCATAGTTTGTCAGTGAAGTCCCGGAAAGAAAATAAAAGATTAATTGCAGGATTCTCGTTAAGGTGGACGTCCATCTTTAGATCTCTTAACTTGTTGTTTGTGCCATAGGGGTTGGATGGGGTTTGAGGGGAGAGGCCTTTCATGGAAATTGGAGTCTTGGGGTCCGATGTGAGGGCAGGAGAATGGGAGATGAGGCCCAGCTGAAGTAGCAGGCGTTCTTCGTCCTTGAAGTTTGCGAAGCTGTATGATTTATTTAGGTAAGCAAAGTTTAAGCGGAAAGGAAAAGACCATCTATAAGTGATCGATTTTTGTAACAGGATTTTCAGGAGAGGTTTTAAGGATCTCCTTTTGTATCGTATAAGGAGAGAGGTCAGCAAATATTTGAATGAGATGCCCCTGTATAGTGAGATTTTCTGTTTCCCAGGCTCTACGTATGACCTCTTCTTTGACTCTGAAAAAAATGTGGTTTTACCACAATGTCCCTCGGTAGGCCATCTTGGCGTGGTGGTTGGAGGGCTCTGTGCACACAGTCCATTTCCAGGCGGTGTTCTGGTATGTCAGGGATCAGATTTTTGATAAATGTGCAAGCGATTTTATTGGTTTCCTTTAACGATTCAGGAAGGCCTCTGAGTCTGAAGTTATACCTTTGAGATCATCCAGTTTTGAGAATGCAATATCTAGCTGTTCATGTAATTCTTAAATCCTGTCAGTATTCTGGTTAGCCATGGCGATAGTTTGGTCAGTTTTAGCTTCAATCCCCTCTCTTCTGGCTCCCAGATGATGCAGATCTGCCTCTATTGTGGATGTAATTTGTGAGGCAGTTTGGGCAAGTCCTCTGGAGAACATTTTTTAAAAAGTCTCCATTAAAGATGAAAAGTCTGTGGGGGTAGTGGGTATTGATCTGAAACGAGCCCATAGATGGTCTGGGGTATTGAGAAGATCATCCATTGGTGTAAGAGGGGGGCCATCCATGGTCCTGCCAAGCAGCGATTCGGTGGACGTGGTGGACAATAGTGGGGGCTGCTGGTTACTCACTGTTGGGGGATGCGGCCCCTCTGTGTATGTGTCCAGGGTTGTTGGATCGGCGATGGATTCCTCTGGATCCTGGACCAGGCCTCGTGCAGTTGTTGCAGCCACCATATTGGCTGAGGCCGCCGGAGCTCCGGGATTGAGTTGCCAGGATAAATCCCATCTAGCTGTGCCCCGGATCATGCGGGGGGGTTCCTCGGGTCCTCGGAAGGTGTGGGGGGCCCGGAATCCTTGGATCTCATGTTTAGTTCCCTTCAGATGTCCACCAGGCCCATAGAGCACAGTGTGGAGGCTATCTTAGTGCTCTGTAATTCATTTGTTTCTTACTACGCCCCAAATAAAGGCCAGGCAACTTTCTTTTACTCCATGATGTCCACACTAGGTCCACAGCTGGAAGGGAAAATAATCATAGGAGGTGACACAAATCTTCCTTTCGATCAATCCCTTGACAAATCGGGGTCAGGCCCCTCTCGGCCAATGAAACCTCCGAAACAGAGCACTAAGATAGCCTCTATACTGTGCTCTATGTGCCTGGTGGACATCTGGAGGGAACTAAACCCGAGATTCAAGGACTACACTCACTACTCCGCACCACATGAAATTTACACTAAAATTGATCACATCTTTATTCAGTCCCACAATATTCTATCAGCTACCTAAGCGATCATCAGAGATACCACCATGTCAGACCACTCTATGGTTCTTTTATACATACAGCGTACCCACAACCCTAGCACAAAATTTATATGGCGCCTCAATGAAGGGCTCTTAAGTGACCCAGTTCAATGCACGATCCTCACACGAGAAATCCAAAAATACTTCCTCCTGAACAATAGTGACTCCATCTCCCCAGAAACCCTATGGGCTGCCCATAAGGCAGTGATTAGGGGGAAGATTATTCGAACCACCTCACGACTTAAAAAGGGACGAAAGGCAGATATCAACAAACTCATCAGGGAATTCCAAACCTTAAGTAAGGCCCATAAACATAATCCCACTAGAGAGTCTCTGGAATCCCTTGAATCAGCCCGAACGTCCTTGAATCTTGCTCTGACCACCGAAGCAGAGAAACATCTAAGATGGTCAGGAGCACGATTCTACTCCCAGAAAGACAAAATAGGAGCCAAATTGGCAGCGAAACTTTCCCCCAAACCCCGATCCCTTAACTTTCCCAAGATACAAGCTCAGACGGGGGAGCTGACCCAAAACCCAAGCCGCATCATGGAAACGTTCCATGAATTCTACACCACTTTATATAAAAACGAGCATTCACTTTCAACTGAACACTCTGACCTCGTGGATAAGCCGATATCTGAAGCAGAAGTCCTTGAAGTAATTAAACCACTTAAACAGAACTTACCAGAAATTACCACCACCCTTGCCCCATATATGGTCAAATTCCTTAATTCTCTCAGGTATGGTTCTCCCCTGGATAAAGCCCTAAACTTGGCTTATATATCGGTTATACCTAAGCCTGGTAAGGATACAACTTTGGTGTCTAATTATTGTCCTATCTCCTTAATTAACAATGATCTCAAGATTTTAACAAAAGTACTGTCCAATAGACTCTCATCCTGTATCGCTCTTTATGTCCATAAGGACCAGGCGGGCTTTATTCCGGGGAGACAAGGACCTGACCAGATAAGGAGAACAGCTGACATCATATCTCTCCTCAACTCCTGTTGGGATGGAGGCAGCCACCAGGAAGGATTTTTACTGTTGATTGACCTACAAAAGGCATTCGACACAGTCACCTGGCCTTACCTATTCAATGTTAAATGAAAAGAAAGAAAAAAAGAGCGCACCAGCCTAGTGCATTATCCTTGACAGATTTATTGATTAAAAACAAGATAAAATCTACTCACAAAGGTTGAAGAAAAAAATCGCATTTGTATATGCCACAGCGGCGATTAATCCAGTGGTAGCAGTTTTCCAGGTCCCAGGAAGGAGGCGTACGATGGGGGGGTCAGTTATTTGACTTGCAGGTACATGGATGTTACTCTGTATACTGGTCTTCCTGCTGGTACCTACTGTGATGTCATCTCAGGCCAAAAGGAAGGTTCTAGATGCACCGGTAGACAGATCAGTGTGGACTACAATGGCAATGCTCGATTCCAGATCAGCAACAACGATGAAGACCCCTTCTCTGCCATCCATGTTGATGCCAAACTGTGAAATGCTTATCTCAACAACAGCATGGGAGATGTCCTTCCTCCCGGGCTCCTGCTGGTTAGAACATCAGCGCCCCTCCCCCAGACAGCTCCCAGACACTGAGGATCTGTGTGAGTGTAAAAGATCCTGTGATAGGAGCCAGGCATCGACAGAGACAGGATTTGGCTGCAGTGACTAACACTTGTCTCAGTGACTAACACTTGTCTCCTCCATGTGTGCACAGAGAGCTCCTCTGTCCCCCCATCGTACGCCTCCTTCCTGGGACCTGGAAAACTGCTACCACTGGATTAATCGCCGCTGTGGCATATACAAATGCGATTTTTTTCTTCAACCTTTGTGAGTAGATTTTATCTTGTTTTTAATCAATAAATCTGTCAAGGATAATGCACTAGGCTGGTGCACTCTTTTTTTCTTTCTTTTCATCTAACATTAGGACATCCCATCCTTAAGAGCAGCAAGGCCGAAATCCATAGTCCTTCCTGAACCCTTGGGATCTTTTTAGCTAATACACCAGTGCGCAAGAGTATTTTGCTTTTTTGTACTTACCTATTCAATGTCCTGGGGAGATGGGGTTTCGGCCCACACTTTCTAGGGACAGTACGAGCCTTGTATTCTAGCCCTAGTGCACAGGTTAGACTCCAGGGCTGTTATTCTGAACCCCTCACCATAGAGAAAGGTACCAGACAAGGCTGCCCACTCTCACCCCTCCTTTTTACCATAGCTATCAAGACACTTGCCATAGCAATCAGGTCTTACCCTGACATCAGTGGAGTGTTCTGTGGAAAACAAGAACATAGGTGCGCATTGTTCGCCGAAGATCTGCTATTATTTGTCACCTCTCCACTGATATCAACGCCCAACATTTTCTCCCTGCTTGATAAATTTGGCAAAATCTCCGGCCTCCCTGTAAACGTCTCAAAATCATTAGCACTAAACATCACTGCCCCCCCCCCCCCCCAATTTACTCAGCAATTTACAGAGACATTTTCCATTCTCTTGGTGCTCAACTTTCATCCCATACCTAGGGGTCATCTCCCCCTTAGAATAGATTCCTTATATTCCTCTAAATACCCAGCTGCTTTCCCCAAACTGACATCAGACCTTACTATTTGGGCTAAATATAACTTATCTTGGCTAGGCCGCATAAACGCAATCAAAATGACCCTCCTCCCTTCGCCTCCTGTACTTATTCAGATCTCTAACTATCCCAATTCGGAAATCACAACTGCATGCGCTTCAGTCTAAAATTCTACAATTTATTTGGGGACCAAAAGGCAGAAGATGCTCTAAAAATATTCTATTTAGACTCAAATCTCAAGGGGGTTCGCCCTAACCAACATCTGGTGGTACTACCAAGCCACACAGCTGGCCCAGATCTCTATTGTCTACTCATGGGGTCCAAAACCTGATTGGGTCTCCATGGAGAGACAAGCAGTTCCCCTCCACACTATTGACTTCCTAATATGGTCGCCTCCTAAACTAAGGCCCCCTATTTTAGCTCCCACTCTCTCCCACTCATTAGCTCTGTGCGATCAAATACACAAAAACCCAACCCTGATCTCAGCCCTTCGCCCCCTAACACACATGTTCCATAATCCTGACTTTCCACCGGGAATGAACATATTAGCATTTAGCTGGTGGCTCAATAAAGGACTACTCAGAATAGGGAACTTTTTCACCTCCACAGACCCCATATCTATCGCATTCTGCATTAGCAAACTAGAGATGCCATCTTCCGAAAAGTACAGATACTTGCAAATACTACATTTCCTCCACTCGATCTGGCCTAATAAACCAGAACCTCCCAGGGCCACGGCCTATGAATCATGGTGCTTAGACATCACTGATCAGAGGGGCGGGATCTCCATCATCTATTCCTCCCTGGCCTCAGATATGTCCAAACGCTCCTACGCTCCCTCTTGCGAAAGCGGCCTCGATATATCCTGGGACCAGAATAAATGGTTTAACTGTTTCCAACGCTCCTTCAAAGGTATATTAAATGCCTCCCTGATTGAAACAAGCCTCAGAATTCTGACCCGCTGGTACAGGGTTCCCTCCCCCCTTGCTAGGATCTATCCAGATACTTCCCCGCTGTGTTTTCGAAATTGCAACCATTTAGGAACAATGTTTCATATCTGGTGGTCTTGCCCACGCATAAGGAGTCTCTGGAACAAAGTATTTTCTTTGATACGCAAAGTGGCAACCGTACAGGTTGCCCAAACACCAGAAATAACACTCTTTAACCTTAAAGTGAATAAAGTAGACAAACACACTCAAGCACTGATTTTCTTCATCCTGCTGGGCACCAAAATTACAATAGCTGCCCATTGGAAAAAAACTTTGGTTCCAATCACAGCAGTGAAGCATAAAATATCTTGGATCATGGCGCAGCAGAAAATAGTAAGCATTATACAAGACAAAGCCGATATATTTGAACTGATCTGAACTAATCCCCCATCTCCTCCTATCTCTTTCCCTTGCACCTTTCCCTCCCCTAATTCTTCTTTTTTAATCTTTTTCCCCACCGATCCATGACAATATATATAAGACAAGGCCGATCCTGACTTCTATACTATGCTTCAGATGTGCATGGTACAGCTACACTTGAGCTCAGTTTCTCCGGAACTCTTATGCCCCATACACACGGTCGGATTTTCTGACGGAAAATGTGTGATAGGACCTTGTTGTCGGAAATTCCGACCGTGTGTAGGCTCCATCACACATTTTCCATCAGATTTTCCGACACACAAAGTTTGAGAGCAGGCTATAAAATTTTCAGACAACAAAATCCGTTGTCAGGAATTCCGATCATGTGTACACAAATCCGACGCACAAAGTGCCATGATCGCTCAGAATAAATAAAGAGATGAAAGCTATTGGCTACTGCCCCGTTTATAGTTCCGACCCGTTTTACGTCACCCCATCAGAACGATCGGATTTTCCGACAACTTTGTGTGACCCTGTGTATGCAAGACAAGTTTGAGCCAACATCCCTCGGAAACAATCCTAGGATTTTCTTGTCGGAATGTCCGATCAATGTCCAACCGTGTGTACGGGGCATTACTCTCCAAGCTATCTGAGCTTGCCTCCATTCCCGCTCCTAACAACTGAGTTTCAGTTCTGGTTATATCGGTAATTATTTTTCCCGTTTTGATGCACTAACATTTCTACACAATACATACTCGCACTTCACTCTCCTGAGTGGAGACTTGGGCCAAATATTGATGGAGTCGAGGAGAGGGAGGATCCCCCACCCACTGTATGATGCCTTTAGGGGTGCCTGGGGGAGCTTCCTATCACTCTCCTCACCATTACTAGCTAAAAGCTAGGGGACAACAATCCCAAACTCATCACGGTACCGCTATGAAGCTTATAACTTCGACTTGGGAACATGTCAGAGTTAGCGTTGTTGGTTGACATAACGCTCCTTTGCAACTACACATGTATAACCTATGCTGTATCCTTTGAGTAAGTCATATGTTATCTCACTCTAAGTTAGGCCATGTTGGCCAATATATGTATTCTTCAAGTCACAGGTACCAAACATTCCCCTTTGTCTTTTTTTTTAACGTACTTTGTGAATATAAAACCAATAAAAATTATTGAAAATAAAATCTCCATAGGCAACACTTTACATTTTTTTTACAGGTTACCAGTTTAGAGTTACAAAGGAGGCTTAACACTAGAATTATTGCTCGAGCTACAGTGTTCCCAGTGATACCGTGCATGTGTAGTGGGAGCACCATTTAATTATACGTGCAGGCCAATTCCCACCCGGGCAATAGCATATTAACAGCCGGGTTGGTGCTCTCCCATCCTGACTGGATGTCATATGTAGGGATGAGCCAAATACGCCCGGTTCGGTTCGCACCAGAACATGGCAAAAAATTCAGCAGAACACACGAACTGGAAAACACCCCGAATACCTACCCACACGGAATGGGTGACTTTAGTAAATAATATTATGGCTGCTGAGGAGTGGATGGCACAATATAAAGATAGACATGAGAAGTTCTATTCCATGTGGGCCACCTGGATAAATTACACAAACCCTCAACGGCTGCAACCCCCTATGTCTGATGGGGTTGAACCGGAGTGAGCTTCGGACACCAAGGATCTAAATATATATCGGGGAAGCCAAACTTTGGCAGGATTGCCACAGATTACTTCAGCCTAACATGCTAGCAGATGTGTTTTTTTTTCTGTTTTTTTATCTTTTTATTTTCAGTTTATTGTCATTGTATTACCTTACTTTTATTTCAGTTTCTTCCTCTTTATTCTAGTTTTTTCTTCCTTAAATTAAATTGTTTCCCTTACCCCATTTGTTTTCTATGTTGATGGGCCCATGGTCTAAATGTGCGGTCTGAATTTTTCCCTTTGAATAGAGACCTACATCCTCTGCAGAGACGTACCAGACAGGGACGATAGGGGTGACCCACTGCTGTTTGAACTCATATCATGGTTGTAAGATGTTGATAACCATTCCCGTGGGGGCAATCCCCCAAAAATGTGTACATCCCTGAGTAATTTCCTTGCTGACCACATGCACCTGATAAGGGGTCCTTCATTTCATATCCTGTCATGTAATGTCCTTTTCTACCTACATGCCTTGTTAAATGCCTACTTGTTTGTTATCTGAAAATTTTCCAAATAAAGATTACATTAAAAAAATTACAATTTAGAAATGTCATTTTGCTGTGGTACTGTTCTAAACACGGGAAAAATGTGCCACTTTACAGGCATAATATAGACACCCCCCAGGCACGACATTTAAAGGAATATTTCATTTTTATTGTTTCACTTTAAGCATTAAAAAATCACTGCTCCCGAAAAAACGTCAGTTTTTTAAAAAAAAATTTGCATTGATACATATCCCCTGGGGCAGGACCCGGATCCCCAAACACTTTTTATGTCAATAACTTGCATATAAGCCTTTAAAATGAGCACTTTTGATTATTCATGTTTGTGTCCCATAGACTTTAACGGTGTTCTGAATTTTCCCCGAACAACGCATATTGTTCCATGCCTAGTCATATGACGTCCTGTCAGGAAGTGCTGATTGTACAGCAGTCATGCTACGCAGTGGCATGATCTGTCACTGGCTATGTCCATGGTACACGGCTGATGACCAATCAGAGTACCAGCTCATTGCTGGTACTATTTGATCGCCATGATAATTTACAGCAGGTCACATGATTTCCTTTCAAGCCATCCAGTATTTACTTTGTGTTGCTAGCTGTGATTGGTCAGTGTGATCACATGGTCCAGACAGGGCCAATCACAGCCTATCTGTACCATGTCATTAGCTTTGACAAATCACAGCTAATCACAACAAAACTGATTAAATGAGTCAGTTTCATTCAGTAAAATGCTTGCTTTTAGCAATGTAATGCACTGCTATAAGCAAACATAATGTGTAAAAAAAATAAAAAATCCTGCTCACTTCCCCAGAGTAGTACAATGTTATTATGATAACAGTATATTGCTCTGGTCATAGTGTGTTTAAAAAAAAAATCATTTAAAAAAAAGACAAAATGTAAAACATACAAAAAAATTAGAACATTTTTTTTTTTTCATACTGTCACCAGTCAGTGTCCCTGATCACCACTACAACAGTTATAAAATGATGCTGTACTGCACCAGTGACAGTCTGTAAAAAAAAAAAAAAAGTGACTTTTTTTTTTATTTCTTAATTTTGTAAAAAATTTTGATAAAAAATTACAACTTCAAAAAACCTGCCATGCCTCTTACTATATACCTTAGACATCTAGTTTCCAAAAAGGTGTCATTTGGGTGATATTTCTACTGTCCTGGCAGTTTCCTCAAAAAATTAGATGGGTCATCAGTACATCAGGATTGATCAATTTTCAGATACAGTATATACATAGTTTGTGGACTCTATAACTTTACTACAGACTAAATAATATTCACTGATTTGAGTTATTTTCACAAAAGGAATGTAGCAGGATACATTTTAAGCTAAATGTATAAAGAACAATTATTTATGTGCTAAATTTTGTAACAGAAACTTTCATTTTTTTTGTTATTTTCAGTCTTTTTTCATGTATTTGGCAAAAAAATCAGTGGTGATTGAATACCACCAAAAGAAAACTATATTTGTGTGAACAAAATGAAAAAAACTTTAGTTTGGGTACAGTGTTGCATGACTGTGCAATTATCATTCAAAATGTGACAGCGCTGAAAGCTGAAAATTGGCCTGGGCAGGAAGGGAACTGCATAGTGCCTACTACTATGCCAATAAACAAACTCGTTTTTGCTGCACTTGGAAAAGCTGTCCTCCATATATTGCCCCAAACTCACTGCCATATTCAAAGAGCAACATGGGGTGTGTGTGGGCTACAAAACCAGGTGGTTGGTGGAGTGCATCCTTATGTGTGTAGTAATTATGGATCTATTCACTTAGAAGATGTGTATTCTTTGTAGAATAAGCTATCATTTCTTTCTTGTCTTCCTCATGCAGTTAGTTCTTTAGTAAATTCTTGTCTTCACTACTCTTTTTGTACACCTGTTACGTATACAGCATACTGACTGCAGCTTAAGAATGTCTATTTGTTTTGTTTTTTAATCTTTTAGTATTGAATTATCTGAATGCAGACATTGTAAAATTATGTCAGTGGAGGGAATGTCATGAATTTCAAGCTAATTAGTGTATTGAATTTTGTTAAACTATAGAATAAACAGTGGCAATAGATAATGTCCTACTGTCTAATCATGCAGTAACTGCCAGTTTATTGTTAATTGTATTTTACAGTGCAATATTTAACACAAAATATTCATATTTCTGTGTAAGTTTTATATTTGTTTCTAAATGTTTATATGAATGAGTGAGTATAAATACTCAAGGGCCTGGGACAGAATGGAATTTATATTATTTTAATTTTGGTGAGTGACATTTCTCTTACTGCCCTTAAGAGGGTCCATTTTCAGGCTAATTTCAGTAAAGATAAGGCCAAGCTAAAGATAACTGTACTGTGGAATATACACAAATGATCCCAGCCATCTGACTGGAATTGAACAACTCAGATTGTAGTATGGATGCCAGCTATGGCACAGAATGCATAGGAAGCACACAAGCAATACCTACCTAAGCAGGTTGTAGTATATTTCACTGTAGAATAATTATTTAACTTTCTTTTTTGTGACTTAAATATGAGAACTAGGGATGAAGATAATCTGTATTCTGTTTAAACATATTATCCAGAGCAAATTTAAAGGAGAAGGCCAGCCTGAACTTTTTAGGCTGGGCTTCTCCTAAGGGTCACAGGAGTCCAATTCGTTTTGCACTCTTGTGACCCGTTTTCAGGAGAGATCGGTCTTAAGTCCGCTCTCCACTGATGTCACTGCCATCAGTCAAATCAGCGCATCATCCCGACTTCCCAAGTATAGATCCACCAGCTGCCTTGATTGATGGCAGTCTCGGTGAGTCGTTCCCCGCCCCTCCACAGCTCATTACTCCAATGAGCATGGAGAAGCAGACCAGGACCAATGCTGACTGACAGTCAGCATCGCTCTGCTCGGGGAGGAGTAAGAACCGAGCCTTTCGTGGTGTTCGGTGGCTCGGTTCTCAGTGCAGAGATGCCGGGGGACAGCTACAGCATCGGTCTGATGCTCCATCAACTGAGGTAAGTATGATTATCAAAAAAAACATACTTCTCATTTAAGGTGGAACTAAATAGACAAAATTTTAATAAATGACCACATATACATGACTCAATAAAATGAACACAGCAGACTTTGTAACTGTTTTTTACCTGTTGATCCAGTCAGTAGCTTAACAAACTTTGGGAATAAGGCAGAAAAAGGGGGACCATGGGTGCCCCAAATAGCAATAGGCCGGGAGGGCCCAGAATTATATGGTGAGTGGGAGGTAATAAGGCTTCAGAAAGACTTATTAAAACAAAAACTGTTGTGTTAATGGTATTGACAGACTAAATCACATACGTAATTTTTGATTTTGCCAATGGTTCCTTTAAAAAAATCAGTGGGCCAGGGCAGGTCATTAATAAGGTACCAATGTAGTAAACAAAAAACACACAAGAATCAGGCTAATTTAAAAATGCATGTTTTTTGTTTAACCAAAATAATTAACGATTCAATTCAAGAATACAGTCAAAAAAGGTACACAGTTATACACTAAACAAATGAAGCAGACAACATGGTTCTTTGTACTGACCATACATAAAAAATAAAAACACATGCTGAGAATTATACCCAGAATAGAGAAGTGCTACTACATAGTGACCATAGACACAGGAAAAGAAGTGATGATGATTCTCTTCCTTCATAACAGACAGCAACAGAAACCTTATAGAGGGGCAAAGCCTTCCCTACTCTATGCAAAAGAGCCAGGATGATGAAGAGGCAAAAGCATCATCAGCAGCCTCAGATTTAGCAGTTTTCCTGGAAGTGAGGCATTTTCCATGCCATGATGCAATTGCTTATAATTTCCAAAATTTGCTCCTTATCACATTTCAAATGTTGATGGTTTTCACCAAGTACCAGCAATAGTGGCCCATTTCTGAAGCCAACTCCAAATCAATAATCAACAAGCAAGATGTATCACATTGATGTCCTCCAGTAGACTTGCTCCATTCCCGATACTATGGCAAAATCAAGCAAGATGAAACGCAATGATGTCCACCAGCAACAGTTTCCCATTCCAGATGCCATCTCCTAGTCAGCATTTAGCCAAGTATGACATAATACAGAGATGTCCTTCTAAGTTCACAATGTGGAACCTTTGTCTGAGATAAGAATACCAACATTTCTTAAACTGAGCTCAAAAATGTGTCCTGCTTTAAAGCATAGTTATGATAATAATAATAATAAAAAACTTTCCTAAGGGCTCAACCCAAATGAGAAAGCTCCAAACAAGTTGGGGCGTACAAAGGAAAATAAACTTAACCACTTCAGCCCCGGAAGGATTTACCCCCTTCCTGACCAGAGCACTTTTTACAATTTGGCACTGCGTCGCTTTAACTGCTAATTGCGCGGTCATGCAATTGTGTGCCCAAATGAAATTTGCGTCCTTTTCTTCCCACAAATAGAGCTTTCTTTTGATAGTATTTGATCACCTCTGCCGTTTTTATTTTTTGCGCTATAAACGGAACAAGACCAAAAATTTTGAAAAAAAAGGATATTTTCTACTTTTTGTTATTAAAAAAATCCAATAAACTCAATTTTAGTCATACATTTAGGCCAAAATGTATTCGGCCACATGTCTTTGGTAAAAAAAAATGTTAATAAGCGTATATTTATTGGTTTCGCAAAAGTTATAGCGTCTACAAACTAGGGTACATTTTCTGGAATTTACACAGCTTTTAGTTTATGACTGCCTATGTCATTTCTTGAGGTTCTAAAATGGCAGGGCAGTACAAAATCCCCCCAAATGACCCCATTTTGGAAAGTAGACACCCCAAGGAAATTGCTGAGAGGCATGTTGAGCCCATTGAATATTTATTTTTTTTGTCCCAAGTGATTGAATAATGACAAAAATAAAAAATTTACAAAAAGTTGTCACTAAATGATATATTGCTCACACAGGCCATGGGCATATGTGGAATTGCACCCCAAAATACATTCAGCTGCTTCTCCTGAGTATGGGGATACCACACGTGTGGGACTTTTTGGGAGCCTAGCCGCGTACGAGGCCCCGAAAACCAATCACTGCCTTCAGGATTTCTAAGGGCATACATTTTTGATTTCACTCCTCACTACCTATCACAGTTTTGAAGGCCATAAAATGCCCAGATGGCACAACCCCCCCCCCAAATGACCCCATTTTGGAAAGTAGACACCCCAAGCTAATTTCTGAGAGGCATGTTGAGTCCATGGAATATTTTATTTTTTGACACAAGTTGCGGGAAAGTGACAATTGTTTTTTTTTTTTTGCACAAAGTTGTCACTAAATGATATATTACTCACACAGGCCATGGGCATATGTGGAATTGGACCCAAAAATACATTTAGATGCTTCTCCTGAGTATGGGGATACCACATGTGTGGGACTTTTTGGGAGCCTAGCTGCGTACGGGGCCCCAAAAACCAAGCACCGCCTTCAGGATTTCTAAGGGCGTAAATTTTTGATTTCACTCCTCACTACTTATCACAGTTTTGAAGGCCATAAAATGCCAAGATGGCACAAAACCTCCCCAATTGACCCCATTTTGGAAAGTAGACACCCCAAGATATTTGCTGAGAGGCATGTTGAGTCCATGGAATATTTTATATTTTGACACAAGTTGAGGGAAAGTGACATTTTTTTTTTTTTATTCTGCACAAAGTTGTCACTAAATGATATATTGCTCAAACATGCCATGGGCATATGTGGAATTACACCCCAAAATACATTCTGCTGCTTCTCCTGAGTACGGGGATACCACATGTTTAGGACTTTTTGGGAGCCTAGCCGCATACGGGGCCCCAAAAACCAAGCACCGCCTTCAGGATTTCTAAGGGCGTAAATTTTTGATTTCACTCCTCACTACCTATCACAGTTTTGAAGGCCATAAAATGCCAAGATGGCACAAACCCCCCCCCAATGACCCCATTTTGGAAAGTAGACACCCCAAGCTATTTGCTGAGAGGCATGTTGAGTCCATGGAATATTTTATATTTTGACACAAGTTGCGGGAAAGTGACTTTTTTTTTTTTTTTTTTGCACAAAGTTGTCACTAAATGATATATTGCTCAAACATGCCATGGGCATATGTGGAATTACACCCCAAAATACATTCTGCTGCTTCTCCTGAGTACGGGGATAACACATGTGTGGGACTTTTTGGGAGCCTAGCCGCATACGGGGCCCCGAAAACCAAGCACCGCCTTCAGGATTTCTAAGGGCGTAAAGTTTTGATTTTACTCCCCACTACCTATCAAAATTTTTTATAGGCCATAAAATGCCCAGATGGCACAAAACCCCCCCCAAATGACCCCATTTTGGAAAGTAGACACCACAAGCTATTTGCTGAGAGGCATGTTGAGTCCATGGAATATTTTATATTTTGACACAAGTTGCGGGAAAGTGACTTTTTTTTTTTTTTGCACAAAGTTGTCACTAAATGATATATTGCTCAAACATGCCATGGGCATATGTGGAATTACACCCCAAAATACATTCTGCTGCTTCTCCTGAGTACGGGGATATCACATGTGTGGGACTTTTTGGGAGCCTAGCTTCATACGGGGCCCGGAAAACCAATCATGGCCTTCAGGATTTCTAAGGGCGTAAATTTTTAATTTCACTCCTCACTACCTATCACAGTTTCGAAGGCCATAAAATGCCAAGATAGCACAAAACCCCCCAAAATGACCCCATTTTGAAAAGTAGACACCCCAAGATATTTGCTGAGAGGCATGGTGAGTATTTTGCAGCTCTCATTTGTTTTTGAAAATGAAGAAAGACAAGAAAAAATTTTTTTTTTTTCTTTTTTCAATTTTCAAAAGTTTGTGACAAAAAGTGAGGTCTGCAAAATACTCACTATACCTCTCAGAAAATAGCTTGGGGTGTCTATTTTCCAAAATGGGGTCATTTGGGGGGAGGTTGTGCCATCTGGGCATTCCATGGCCTCTGTGATAGCAGTGAAGAGTGAAATCAAAAATTTACGCCCTTAGAAACCCTGAAGGCGGTGCTTGGTTTTCGGGGTCCCGTACGCGGCTAGGCCCCCAAAAAGTCCTAAACATGTGGTATCCCCGTACTCAGGAGAAGCAACAGAATGTATTTTGGGGTGTAAATTCACATATTCCCATGGCATGTTTGAGCAATATATCATTTAGTGACAACTTTGTGCAAAAAAAAAAATTGTCTTTTTCCCGCAACTTGTGTCACAATATAAAATATTCCATAGACTCGACATGCCTCTCAGCAAATAGTTTGGGGTGTCTACTTTCCAAAATGGGGTCATTTGGGGGGTTTGAACTGTCCTGGCATTTTATGCACAACATTTAGAAGCTTATGTCACACATCACCCACTCTTCTAACCACTTGAAGCCCTTTCTGACACTTTTTGTTTACATGAAAAAATTATTTTTTTTTGCAAGAAAATTACTTTGAACCCCCAAACATTATATATTTTTTTAAAGCAAATGCCCTACAGATTAAAATGGTGGGTGTTTCATTTTTTTTCACACAGTATTTGCGCAGAGATTTTTCAAACGCATTTTTTGGGGAAAAAAACACACTTTTTAACATTTTAATGCACTAAAACACACTATATTGCCCAAATGTTTGATGAGATAAAAAACATGATCTTAGGCCGAGTACATGGATACCAAACATGACATGCTTTAAAATTGTGCACAAACGTGCAGTGGCGACAAACTAAATACATTTTTAAAAGCCTTTAAAAGCCTTTATAGGTTACCACTTTAGACTTACAGAGGAGGTCCACTGCTAAAATTACTGCCCTCGATCTGACCTTCGCGGTGATACCTCACATGCATGGTGCAATTGCTGTTTACATTTGACGCCAGACCGATGCTTGCGTTCGCCTTTGCGTGAGAGCAGGTGGGGACAGGGGTGCTTTTTTTTTTTTTTCCTTTATTTTTTTTTTGCTTTTTTATCTTATTTTTAAACTGTTCCTTTCATTTTATTTTTTTAAAATAATTTTTATTGTTATCTCAGGGAATGTAAATATCCCCTATGATAGCAATAGGTAGTGACAGGTACTCTTTTTTGAAAAAATTGGGGTCTATTAGACCCTAGATCTCTCCTCTGCCCTCAAAACATCTGACCACACCAAGATCGGTGTGATAAAATGCTTTCCCAATTTCCCAATGGCGCTGTTTACATCCGGCAAAATCTAAGTCATGAAATGCTTGTAGCTTCCGGTTTCTTAGGCCATAGAGATGTTTGGAGCCATTCTGGTCTCTGATCAGCTCTATGGTCAGCTGGCTGAATCACCGGCTGCATTCTCAGGTTCCCTATTGGGACAGGAGAGCCAGAGAAAAACATGGAAGACGGTGGAGGGGGGTCATTCCCTCCCACTGCTTGTAAAAGCAGTCTAGAGGCTAATTAGCTGCTAGGATTGCTTTTACATGAAAGCCGACAGCTGGCTGAAAAGAATGATACCAAGATGATACCTAAACCTGCATGCATCATTCTGGTATAACCACTCAAAGTCCAGCAACATACCAGTACGTTGCTGGTCCTTGTTGGGCATATATTGTAAACTTTTTTTTCATGCAGTCTGTGGGCTGAACGAAAAAAAGATATTGATCAGTGGGTATGACCACCATTAGAATACCTCCCTTCATCCACCCACTTCTAATGATGGGCATACATGCACCGTTTATATATGCTGAAGCATGGGGGCATCCTCCCGCAAAAGGCAGGAGCAAATCGCTCCTCCACCCACTGCTGCCCCCACGCTTCGGCATATATGCTGAAGTATGTAACTGTGGTGGTGAAATCACCTCTGACAGCGCTGGAGGCACGGCTTTATGTATCGTGGGAGCAAACGCTGTTGCTGTCAAGATAAATAAATCCGCGCTGCAACTGAATGGCGTACCTGCTAAGCAAATGGTGGTTAACAAAAAACAAAGTAACATTACAGTATAACAGTAATACTTACCATACCTGCAAAGCAAATACAAAAAAAAAATAGTAAAAAATAAAACATTTAACGCAACCTGTGCCTACCTAAAATATATATATGCCGAAGCATGGGAGCATCCTCCCACAAAAGACAGGAGCAAATCGCTCCTCCACCCACTGCTGCCCCCACGCTTTGGCATATATGCTGAAGTATGTAACTGTGGTGGTGAAATCACCTCCGACAGCGCTGGAGTCACGGCTTTATGTATCGTGGGAGCAAACGCTGTTGCTGTCAAGGTAAATAAATCCGCGCTGCAGCTGAATGGAGTACCTGAAAACCAAAAAATGGTTAAAACACAGTAAACTATAAAAAAATTACATACCTGAAAAGCAAACATGATAAAACATAACAATAAAACATTGCAGAATAGAATACAGTAAAAAAGAGCAGAACAATAGAGAGAAAATAGAGAGAGAGAGAACAATAAATCGACAACTATTTTTGTTTTTTTATTTTATATTTTTTTGTGTATTTTTTTTCATTTTTTTTTATAACTGTAACTTTTAAAACTGTAACGGTTCCAGGTTTGGGTCTCTCAAAATGCGATGGCATCTTGGGAGACCCTGTGAAAGTATGTCCTAGTCTGTGCAATGCTGTACCCTACACTAAAACTCAACTAGTGTATGGTAGCGCTCAAAACATTCACCAATGCAAAGACCAGGATTGCCAGGACAGGAGGGACAATAATACCGGGTGTCACACCTAAATCCGTGCTTTCTGCAGACGCAACATTTTCTTTGGGGGGCTCGTTGGGTAGGAGTACTCTGGAGGACATAAGGAAAATGCCTCTCATGCAGCCGGCTTACTGCATTTGGTTGGGGAAGGTGAGGTGGAGCACCGTCTGGATACAGAAGGGCTCTGACGATCTCTTCCTGGAATTTAAGGAAGGATCCAGTCCGTCCTGAAGCTCTGTATAGCACATGAGCATTCAGCAAAGCCAATTGAAATAAGTATACAGACACTTTTTTGTACCAGCGTCTGGCCTTACGGGCAATTAGGTACGGCGCCAACAACTGGTCTACCCCTCCCATATTTTGATTATATTCGTGGACACAGAGGGGTTTCTCCACAACACCAGTCGCCGTAGTAATTTGGACCGTCGTGTCTGCATGAAGGGAGGTAAGAACGAAAACATTCTTATTGTCCCTCCACTTCATAGCGAGCAAATTATTACACTGCAAGCAGGCTCTCTCCCCCAGCCTAAGACGGGAATCTACAAGTCACTGGGGAAAGCCCCGGCAATAAGGTCGCATGGTGCCACATGCTCCAATTTGATGATCAAAAAGGTGACTAAAAAGTGGCACGCTCGTGTAATAATTGTCCACATATAAATGGTACCCCTTTCCGAATAAGGGTGACACCAAGTCCCATACTATCTTGCCAGCGCTTCCTATGTATTCAGGGCAGTTTGTCGGCTCTACGTGACTAACTTTGCCCTCGTAAACCATAAAACTACATGTATAGCCTGTGGCCCTGTCACAGAGCTTATACATCTTGACCCCGTATCTGGCACGCTTGCTGGGAAGGTACTGTTTGAATGACAAGCGCCCAGAAAATTTAATCAGGGACTCATCAACACAGACAACTTGATGGGGAGTAAACAAGTCTGCAAAACGCTGGTTGAAGTGGTTTACGAGGGGCCGAATTTTGTAGAGCCGATCGTAGATCGTATTCAAGGTCTCCACGAGGACGACAGAGTTCATTGTCGTTGAAGTGCATGAACTGCAAAATCTGCTCGTATCGTGCCCTGGCCATGGAATCAGAGAACACGGGCATATGGTAAATTGGGTCAGTGGACCAATATGACCGCAACTCACTCTTTTTATTTATGCCCATGTTGAGGGAAAGGCCCATAAAGAGCTTAAATTCAGAAACCGTAATTGGTTTCCAATCTCTGGCAAGGGAGGACTGGTGATTAGCGGCGATGTGTTGACCAGCGTATAAATTGCTTTGGTCCAAAATAGATCTATAGAGATCTTCGGTGAATAAAAATCCAGTGGCGTAAAATCAACTGTTTCCACCTGAATTCCGGGTTGGCCAGTGAATGGGGGAAGTACAGGTGCTGCAGAAGTGGTGGGTAACCAATTCGGATTGGCGAATTCAGCAGGAAGGGCACTATGGGCACGACGGGCCTGTGTTCATCTTCTTGGTGGCAGCGGGACACTACTAGTGCTTGTCACCTCACCAGCTTGAACTGCACTTATGGGACTCGCCACGTCACCACGTGATACTGCAGTGCTGGATGTAGGACCAGGGTGTACTATGCCGCTGGTGCTTGCCAGTTCACCAGAAGGAATAGCGGCGCTAGTACTTCTCTGCTCCATACGAGAGACCTGCGGTTCTTGCACTTCAAGGACAGAAGAAGAAGATTGGGGTCTGGTACGCCTGACCTTAGCAGGGACCACAACTCCGTCGTCAGAGCTATCTGTCATGGAGCCGCTGTCCTCTACAGGATCGTATTCTGAGCCTGAATCTGACAGATGAGTGACTTCCTCTTCACTATCTGTCATGCTCAGAAACGTGTAGGCCTCTTCACTAGTGTACCTTCGATTTGCCATTTTGGGCTCTAAATTTAGAGGTACACTAGTGAGACTCACAGGCAAAAAAGCTCCTGACTGTCAGCGACTGTATCAAAATGCTACCAAAAAACTGTTAGCGATCGCAGGGATCAGGCCTGACTCTGCGAACGCTGCAGTTATGTGTGCTTAGTGTTTTGTAAGTGACAGTTATCGATCGATACTGCACTTGGGTGGGCTAGGCTGGGCTGGGCAGAGGGGCAAAATGCAGGTGCTAGCAGGTATCTGGGCTGATCCCGCTAACACTGCGTTTTTTTGGGGGACCCTAAACTGCTGGGGAGTATAGATCTGATCGGATCAGATATTGATCCATTCAGATACTATAGCACTAAGGTAGGTGTATCATGCGTGCGTGGGTTTTAGCGGTACTGGCGCTAACCTGACGCTGCCTGGGGCGACGCAGACCTTATCTGACCCTAAAAACGTAACTTATATCACCGCCGGGCGATCAGGGGGTTAAACCTTTATAAGGTATTAAACGGCCGGTGCCCTAAAACTATAATAAACTATAATAAACAAACTAACTAACCAACGTCACCTGTAACAATTGTATGGTGATCATTGGTGAAAGGGTTAACTAGGGGGCAATCAGGGGGTTAAAACCTTTAGTAGGTAGTATATAGGGGTCCCTGTCGCTATAAAACACTGACGGCGAACCTATATACTTACCTCCCTAACTAGCGTCACCTGTGTCACGAATACAGCCATCAGAAAAACGATCGCTTAGTGACACTGGCGATGGGGGGTGATCACGGGTTAAAACTTTATTAGGGGGGGTTAGGGGAGTACCTTTGACCTAAAGGGGGGTACCCCAGACCTAAAGGGGGCTAATCCTAACTGCCCTAACACTTATAACTGTCACAAACTGACACCAATGCAATAATCAGAAAAAAAAACTGCTTTTGGTGTCAGTGTGACAGGGGGTACAGGGGGGTGATCAGGGGGTGACTGGGGGGTGACCGGGGGGTGACAAGTGTGCCTGCGTGTTCTACTGTTAGTGTAGTGTTGGTGCAAACTTACTTGGATGTCTTCTCTCCTCGGCGCCGGAACGAAAAGACCAGCTCGAGGAGAGTGACATCACTTCCTCCGCTTCTGTTTACATTACTGAAGCCGAGGAAGCCCGTCATTGGCCAGGAGCGATTGCGAGGGGGGAGCCACGAATGAGTGGCCTCCCCCTCACCTTTGATCACCCCTGACCTGAATCCGACCGCCACAGGCACCGGGGGGTCCAGTCGGACCCCCCACCCGCGGGTAGGCAGGGACGTACCTGTAAGTCCTTTTGCCTGCCAGTGCCATTCTGCCGACGTACATCGTCGTGCGGCGGTCGGCAACTGGTTAAAAGGGTTGTATGGGTTAGTTTTAAAAAAAAAAAAAAATAACAAACATGTTATACTTACCTCCACTGTGCAGTTCGTTTTGCACAGAGTGGCCCCGATCCTCCTGCTCTGGGGTCCCTCGCCGGCTGTCTCGGCTCCTCCCGCAATAGCTAAGCTCCCTCTGGGAAGCTCTATCCCTATGGGGTTAGCTTGCGGGAGCACTCCCTGTCATACACAATGCGTCCATAGACACAGCATGTATGACTTGGGCCGCGCCATTGGATGCTATTGATAGCAACACGAGCCAATGGCTGTGCTGCTATCAATCTCTCCAATCTATCCAATCAATGGCCAGACTCCGTGGATAGGAGGATGCCAGGGGATGCACACAGCAGGTGAACAGGCTCAAGTAAGTGAACAGGGGGGCTGGGGGGCCGTCATTGCCAGGTGTTTTTTCACTTTAATGCATAGGATGCATTAAGGTGAAAAAACATAAATCTTTACAACCCCTTTAATGGAATAAATAAATAAATAATTGAAAAATAAATTTATAAATTAGGTATCCCCAAGATGTGTGCTACTAGCCTGTGTGGTAAGTGATTAGTGTATGCTAAAAGTGATTATAAAGTCTTGTTTTTTTTCCTCTAAAAATACAAACATGTTATAATTACCTGCTTTGTGCAGTTGTTTTGCACAGGGCAGCCCAGATCTTCCTCTTGTCGGGTCCCTCTTCAGCTCTCCTGGCCCCTGCCTCCTGATTCGAGTCACAGCTTCCTGTGTCCATTTAGATACGGAGCCCCATTTTTGCACTGCCCTCTCTCTCTCCTGATTGGCTAACTGAATTTGATTGACAGCAGTGAGAGCCAATGATGCCACTGCTGTGTCTCAGGCAATCAGGAGGAGAGTCCCAGATGTCTGAGTAACTTGAGGACATCGCTGAAGAGAGATGAGGCTCAGGTAAGTATTAGGGGGTGCTGGGGCAGCTGCTGCACACAGAAGGTTTTTTATCTTAATGCATAGAATGAATTAAGATAAAAAACCTTCTACTTGTTTGGAAAAAAATAACTTCTGACTTCTCACTTTAACCACTTCAGCCCCGGAATATTTTACCCCCTTCCTGACCAGAGCACTTTTTTGCGATTCAGGACTGCATCGCTTTAACTGACAATTGTGTGGTCGTGCGACTTTGCACCCAAACAAAATTGCCGTCCTTTTTTCCTGAAAAATAGAGCTTCCTTTTGGTGGTATTTGATCACCTCTGCGGTTTTTATTTTTTGCGCTATAAACAAAAAAAGAGCGACGATTTTGAAAAAAACTCATTATTTTTTACTTTTTGCTATAATAAATATCCCCCAAAAATATATAAAAAAATTTTTTTTTTCTCAGTTTAGGCCGATATGCATTCTTCTACATATTTTTGGTAAAAAAAAATCGCAAAAAGCATATATTGATTGGTTTGCACAAAAGTTATAGGGTCTACAAAATAGGGGATAGTTTTATGGCATTTTTTTTATTAGTAATGGTGGCTATCTGCGATTTTTATGGGGACTGCGACATTATGGCAGACACATCGGACACTTTTGACACTATTTTGGGAGCATTGTCATTTATACAGCGATCAGTGCTAAAAAAATGCACTGATTACTGTGTAAATGACACTGGCAGTGAAGGGGTTAACCACTAGGCGGCGATGAAGGGGTTAGATGTGTCCTAGGGAGTGATTCTAACTGTTGGGGGATGGGCTTCAAGTCACATGGCAGCCATCACTGCTTCCGATGACAGGAAGCAGTGATCTCTGTCATGACACAAGGCAGAACAGGGAAATGCCTTGTTTACATAGGCACTTCCCTGTTCTGCGGCTCCGTGACACGATCGCTGGGAGACCGGCGGACATCGGGTCCGCCAGTCCTGCGGGCACGGTCACGCTGTATGCAGCTGGCGCACGCGTGCATGCCTGCTATCCCTGCCTCTTAAAGGGGACATACAGGTATGCCCATTTGCCCACCGCTGCCATTGTGCCGATGTATATCGGCATGCAACAGTCAGCAAGTGGTTAAACAAGCTGCAAACAATGTTGCCAATGTGTCTAAAGACCCAAATGACCACGAGTTTTTAATAGCTAAATAGAGGCATCTGACATCTTTCTCCCCGGCTGCCAGAAACCAGAAGGTACCTTCAAAGATAAAACAAAGAGAAACCAGTGCAAGGGATCCAAGTGTAGTAAAAACAAAAGGTGTTTTTTTTTAATTGAATAGAAAGCAAGTGCACTCACAAAAGGACAGCAGAAGCTCTCATAATAAAGAGAGAGAGTGCTGCTTTATCTCCATGACTGCTTGTGTCATCCAGCTGATCTGATGGTGAACTGGCTGCAGAGTGAGATGTACTGCTCTCCTGCTGGCAGAAACTGGTTCTGGCACTAATACCCATTAAGTCCACCCTCTGGGAGGTCTTCTGATGATGTGTCCCCATAACAGATTGCATTTCTAGGAGGATTCCCCTTTCACCAGCCTGAAAGAGCTTCATATGTGTCAACACCAGAACCGGTTTTTGTCAGTTGCTTCCAGGAGAAGAGCAGTGTGGCTCACTCCGCAGCTCAGCCCTGCAGTTTGTCATCAGGTCAGCTGGATGACATGAGTCTGGGAGGTACAGCGGCACAGTGTCTCATTATACCCATGACCTCTGCAACTGTTCTTTTGTGAGTGCATGTGATTTTTTTATGAAATTTTCAAAAAACATCTATTGTTTTTATTACACTAATGCCGCGTACACACGGTCGGACTTTCTAGAAAGCTAGGTCCGACGTACTTGCCGCCAGACTTCCGGCGGACTACCGCCGGACTTTCTGAACGGCCGGACTTGCCTACACACGGCCGGACTTTCCGGAATCCGGTCTTCCCGACGGACTTCCGCCGGACTTTCAGAATGAACGGACTTTCCCACACACGGACAAGTCCGTTCATTTTGAACGTGACTTTGGTACGACGGGACTAGAAAAGGAATTCAATCTCGCCGCTTTTTTTGGCGAGATTGAAACCTTGCGAGCCCCGTCGCAGGCCCTTAGGTCTGGTATGGATTATAAAGGGGAACCCCTACGCCGAAAAAACGGCGTGGGGTCCCCCCCAAAATCCATACCAGACCCCGATCCGAGCACGCAGCCTGGCCGGTCAGGAAAGGGGGTGGGGACGAGCGAGCGCCCCCCCCCCCTCCTGAACCGTACCAGGCCGCATGCCCTCAACATGGGGGGTGGGTGCTTTGGGGGAGGGGGGCGCCCTGCGCCCCCCCCCCCCAAAGCACCTTGTCCCCATGTTGATGAGGACAAGGGCCTCTTCCCGACAACCCTGGCCGTTGGTTGTCGGGGTCTGCGGGCGGGGGCTTATCGGAATCTGGGAGCCCCCTTTAATAAGGGGGCCCCCAGATCCCGGCCCCCCACCCTATGTAAATGAGTATGGGGTACATGGTACCCCTACCCATTTACCTAGGTAAAAAGTGTCAGTAATAAAACACAACACAGGTTTTTAAAATAATTTATTAAACAGCTCGGGGGGGGGGGGGGGTCTTCTTCCGTCTTCGGGGGTCCCTCCGGTTCATCTTCTCCCGGCGTCCGGTTGGTTCTTCTCCGCTCTCCGGCCTCTTCTCCCGGTGTCGCAGGTCTTCGGCCGGCCCCTCCGCTGTCTTCATGTAGCTCTATTGCCAGCGGAGGTCCGGACTTCTTGGCTTCTTGGCTTCTTGGCTTCTCTTCTCTTTTCTTCCCCCAGATGTTGACACGACGCTCTCTCCGGCTGGACTGGTCTCTGAGGGCTGCGTTGTGACTTATATAGGCGGAGACCCCGCCCCCATATGATGTCACAGTCCCTGGGCATGCTGGGACTGTGACGTTTTAGGGGGCGTGGTCGACCACGCCCCCTAAAACGTCACAGTCCCAGCATGCCCAGGGACTGTGACATCATATGGGGGCGGGGTCTCCGCCTATATAAGTCACAACGCAGCCCTCAGAGACCAGTCCAGCCGGAGAGAGCGTCGTGTCAACATCTGGGGGAAGAAAAGAGAAGAGAAGCCAAGAAGCCAAGAAGCCAAGAAGTCCGGACCTCCGCTGGCAATAGAGCTACATGAAGACAGCGGAGGGGCCGGCCGAAGACCTGCGACACCGGGAGAAGAGGCCGGAGAGCGGAGAAGAACCAACCGGACGCCGGGAGAAGATGAACCGGAGGGACCCCCGAAGACGGAAGAAGACCCCCCCCCCCCCGAGCTGTTTAATAAATTATTTTAAAAACCTGTGTTGTGTTTTATTACTGACACTTTTTACCTAGGTAAATGGGTAGGGGTACCATGTACCCCATACTCATTTACATAGGGTGGGGGGCCGGGATCTGGGGGCCCCCTTATTAAAGGGGGCTCCCAGATTCCGATAAGCCCCCGCCCGCAGACCCCGACAACCAACGGCCAGGGTTGTCGGGAAGAGGCCCTTGTCCTCATCAACATGGGGACAAGGTGCTTTGGGGGGGGGGGGCGCAGGGCGCCCCCCTCCCCCAAAGCACCCACCCCCCATGTTGAGGGCATGCGGCCTGGTACGGTTCAGGAGGGGGGGGGGCGCTCGCTCGTCCCCACCCCCTTTCCTGACCGGCCAGGCTGCGTGCTCGGATCGGGGTCTGGTATGGATTTTGGGGGGGACCCCACGCCGTTTTTTCGGCGTAGGGGTTCCCCTTTATAATCCATACCAGACCTAAGGGCCTGGTATGCCCCGCGCTCGCCGCAATAGGAAGAGTTGTTTTTCCTATTGCAGCGAGTGCGAGATGCAGTAACCTGCCCCTCCGTCGTATCTGGTCCTTCGGACTAGCATACAGACGAACGGGCTTTCCGTCAGGAACTGAGTCCGGCGGAGGTACGACGTAAAGATTTGAAGCAGGCTTCAAATCTAAAGTACGTCGGATTTCCGCAAAAATCCGACCGAAACGGTCCGTCGGAAGTCCGATGGAGACCACACACGGTCGGACTTTCCGCGGGACTTTGTCCGGCGGCGTCCGTCGGACTTTTGCAGGTGAAAAGTCCGACCGTGTGTACGCGGCATTAGATCCCTTGCGCTGGTTTCTTTTTGTTTTATCTTGGCATGTTAATAATTTCACTTTCTTTTTTTCCTAAAAGGCTAATCCCCCAAAATCCAATTCCTTAACGGGGTCAACAGGCAGCAAGTTATACACAGCACAAAGAAGAGTCTTTCACCATCTAACAGTGTTGAAGTCTACTCTGAGGTAAGTATCAACATTTTATACAAATTTGTCTCTACACTTGTACACACAAATTTTGCATATGGATTACAATTAACAGTATGTTATACAGTATCTCACAAAAGTGAGTACACCCCTCATGTTTTTTTTGTAAATATTTTATTATATCTTTTCATGGGACAACACTGAAGAAATTACACTTTGCTACAATGTAAAGTAGTGAGTGTACAGATTGTATAACAGTGTAAATTTGCTGTCCCCTCAAAATAACTCAATACACAGCCATTAATGTCTAAACCACTGGCAACAAAAGTGAGTACACCCCAAATTGGGCCCAAAATGTCAATATTTTGCTCTATGCCCCTCTTGGGCATAGAGTTCACCAGAGCTTTACAGGTTGCCACGGGGGTCCTCTTCCACTCCTCCATGATGACAGAGCTGGTGGATGTTAGAGACCTTGTTCTCCTCCACCTTCTGTTTTGAGGATGCTCAATAGGGTTTAGGTCTGGAGACATGCTTGGCCAGACCGTAACCTTTACCCTCAGCTTCTTTAGCAAGGCAGTGGTCATCTTGGAGGTGTGTTTGGGGTCATTATCTTGCTGGAATATTGCCCTGCGGCCCAGTCTCCAAAGGTGCTCTGCTTCAGTATGACACAGTACATGTTGGCATTCATGGTTCCCTCAATGAACTGTAGCTCCCCAGTGCCAGCAGCAATCATGCAGCCAAAGACCATGACACTACCACCACCATGCTTGACTGTAGGCAATACACACTTGTCTTTGTACTCCTCACCTGGTTGCTGCCACACATGCTTGACACCATCTGAACCAAATAAGTTTATCTTGGTCTCATCAGACCACAGGACATGGTTCCAGTAATCCGTGTCCTTAGTCTGCTTGTCTTCAGCAAACTGTTTGCAGGCTTTCTTGTGCATCATATTTAGAAGAGACTTTCTTTTGGTATGACAGCCATGCAGACCAATTTGATGCAGTGTGCGGCGTATGGTCTGAGCACTGACAGGCTGACCCCCCACCCCTTCAACCTCTGCAGCAATGCTGGCAGCACTCATACATCTAATTCCCAAAGACAACCTCTGGGTATGACGCTGAGCATGTGCATTCAACTTCTTTTGTCGATCATGGCAAGGCCTGTTCTGAGTGGAATCTGTCCTGTTAAACTGCTGTATGGTCTTGACCACCGTGCTGCAGCTCAGTTTCAGGGTCTTGGCAATCATCTTAAAGCTTGGGCCATCTTTATGTAGAGCAACAATTCTTTTTTTCAGGTCCTCAGAGAGTTCTTTGCCATCAGGTGCCATGTTGAACTTCCAGTTACCAGTATGAGAGAGTGGGAGCCATAACACCAAATTTCACACACCTTCTCCCCATTCACACCTGAGACCTTGAAACACCAACGAGTCACATGACACCGAGGAGGGAAAATGGCTAATTGGGCCAAATTTGGACATTTTCACTTAGGGGTGTACTCACTTTTGTTGCCAGTAGGGATGAGCCGAACACTGCCCAGTTCAGTTTGCACCAGAACCTGCGAACGGACCAAAAGTTTGCACGAACTTTAGAACCCCATTAAAGTCTATAGGACTTGAACGTTCTAAATCAGAAGTACTAATTTTAAAGGCTAATATGCAAGTTATTGTCCTAAAAAGGGTTTGGGGACCCGGGTCCTGCCCCAGGGGACATGTATCAATGCAAAAAAAGTTTTAAAAACGGCTGTTTTTTTTCGGGAGCAGTGATTTTAATGATGCTTAAAGTGAATAATAAAAAGTCAAATATTCCTTTAAATATCAAACCTGGGGGGTGTCTATAGTATGCCTGTAGAGTGGCGCATGTTTCCCGTGCTTAGAACATTCCCTGCACAAAATTACATTTTTAAAGGAATAAAAGTCATTTAAAACTGCTTGTGGCTTTAATGTAATGTCGGGTCCCCGCAATATGGATGAAAATCAGTGAGACAAATGGCAGGGGCACCCCCCTGGTCCATTACCAGGCCCTTTGAGTCTTGTATGGATATTAAGGGGAACCCCGCACCCAAATTAAAAAAAGGAAAGGCATGGGGCCCCCAGGCCCTATATACTCTAAACAGAAGTATACAGGTGGTGCAAACAAGACAGGGATTGTAGGTTTGTTGTTAAGTAGAATCTGTTTGTAATTTTTAACTGGTACATTTTTAAAGTGTAGCTCTAGCCAAAAAATCTATTTTTAAGCTTTTTGGAAAACATAGGGAAGGGTTATCACCCCTGTAACATTTGTTTTGCTGTCTGTGCACCTCTTCAGAACATTTCACCTCACTTTCTGTCCCAATGACAAATGTTTTTTGAAAATTTTTAGTGAAACAAGGATTGGTGATAAAGCATCAGTGAAGAGGAGACACGTTTTTCCCATATTAACTCTTACAGGAGAGAATTTACCTTCCTAGGGGTAGATTTCATCTCACTTCCTGTTGTCTCCTTCCGTTTGCAAGTAGGAGTCATTTGTAAGTTGGATGTTTAAAAGTAGGGGCCTGCCCTATATACTCTGCAGAAATTGGGGCCTTAGATGTTGGTGTTGCCACAACACTGTAAGCCCTCACAGCTACTCCTGGTGGGCGCAGGAAAGGGCCGTGCTGTGAAATATTAGATCAAGAATTGTAATTACATGCCATTGTTGAACAGTAGTAGAAATATTGGGCCTTTGGTGGTGGTGCTGGTGCCACAACACTGTAAGTCCTCATAGTTACTCTTGGTGGGCGCTGGAACGGGACCTGCTGTGAAATATTATATCAAGAATTGTAATTACATGCACCTGTTGAACAGGGGCAGAAAAATTGGGCCTTTGGTGGTGGTGGTGGTGGTGGTGGTGGTGGTGGTGTTGCCACAACACTGTAAGCCCTCACAGTTAGTCTTGGTGGGCGCAGGAATGGGCCCTGCTGTGAAATATTAGATCAAGAATTGTAATTACATGTCCCTGTTGAACAGGGGCAGGAAAGATGGGCCTTAGGCACTAGTGCCACAACACTGCAACCCCTCACAGATGCTATAGTTGGAGCGCAAAAATGAGCCCTGCTACAACACAGGCACTGATACCTTCTAATTCGTCTCACTCTTCTTCACCTACTCAACACTCCTATACGCAAGCCTTAAAATGAATACCCCTTCCATCCCACCCAAGGTAGACACTACCAATAGAGGTTCACACAACCACTGTAACCCTCCTCCACACTCAAAAGTGAAATTTTGCTCTCTGAATATGCGAGGACTCAATACTCCAGAAAAAAGATCAAAACTACTTTATACCCTTCGACAAAATAAAGTCCAGATAGCATTTATCCAGGAAACTCACTTTCGTTCGGAAAATATCCCTAATCTTTCGAACCACCATTTTCCTACGGCTTATCATGCTACCAATGAGGAATCTAAATCAAAAGGGGTATCAATCCTAATAGCTAAAAATTGCCCCTTTCAAGTGTCAGAAGTTAAAAAAGATAAGAATGGTAGATATCTATTCCTCAAAGGGTTGCTACATAGCAAACCCTTCACTTTGGCGAACCTCTACGCTCCAAACACAAAACAAGTCTCTTTTTTCCGTGACACTCTCCAGTTACTAACTGAATTTTGCCCTGGAGTCCTCATTGTCGGGGGTGATTTTAATGTAGCTCTTTCGCCTACACAAGATTCATCCACAGGAACACCATCCTTGCCATATAGAGCCTTAAAAGCCATTAAAACAATGCTTCGAGACCTAACATTGCATGACACTTGGCGTATGCTACACCCGAACGAAAGAGATTTCACGTTCTATTCATCGCCACACAATAAATACACCAGAATCGATCACTTCTTCATTTCTCAAGCAGACTTGCCTCTTCTCACTAAAGCTTCCATTGACCCAATGATACTCTCAGATCATAACCCTGTTTCTATATCTCTAGACATACCAGAAACCCAATCCAAAAACATGATTTGGCGCTTAGATAACTCAATACTGACTGATCTTGACATCACTCAAAAAATTAACACGCGCCTACTACAATACTTTGCGGAAAATGATTCCACTGACATCTGGGTGGCACACAAATGTGTCATCAGAGGAGAAATTATGTCTTTGACCGCACATAGGAACAGGTCTAGAAAGAAGCATATAACTGATTTATTAGCTAAAATTCACAACTTAGAACAAGCTCATAAACTCTCGTTAGCTTCTAAAACTCTTACAGAACTAATCAAAACCAGAGAAGATCTGCTGGAAATTTCAGGCGAATCCATGAAGAGCAAATACAACCTTACTCAAAAATTGTTCTATGAGATGGGAAACAAATGTGGTAAATTAATAGCAAGAGCACTACAATCAAAGAAAGCTTCACACACTATACACAAAATTAGAGACTCGTCCGGCACCGTTTTCGCCTCATCAGATGACATAGCCTCCCAATTTGTGAAATATTTTTCCGACCTGCATAATTTACCGTCTTCCAAAACTCAAGGAGACATCTTAAACAGACAAAATCTCATTAAAGAATTCTTAGGAAATCACTGTTCATCCACTATCTCTCCAGAAGATTCCATTGCTTTATCTCGCCCTATTGATAAAAACGAAATCTCAGTCGTTCTAAAACAACTTAAATCGGGCAAGAGCCCTGGCCCCGATGGTCTAACTGTAGGTTACTATAAAACCTTTCAAGACGTACTTATTCCTCATCTTGTCACGACTTTTAACGCACTCTCCTCTCCCACACAAGCTAATAAAGACCTTCTTGAAGCCCACATTACGCTCATACCCAAACCAGGAAAAGATGATGCACTAGTGTCTAATTACAGACCTATATCACTTCTAAATGTTGATATCAAATTGCACGCCAAAACTATTGCCAATCGAATGCTTCCTTTTCTACCCAAAATGATTTCATTAGATCAGGTAGGCTTTATCCCTGGCAGGGAAGCTAGGGATAATACTATCAAAGCGATCAATATACATCACTGGCTCTCCACTTCAACCACGCAAGGCTTCTTTCTATCCTTGGACGCGGAGAAGGCGTTCGACAGGGTGGCATGGGATTACATCATAGCAGTATTAAAAGCAATGGGGTTCCCGACTCATTTCATCCAAATGATCCTAGCATTGTACACCTCTCCCACTGCCAGAATAAGGGTTAATGGCCGGCTGTCGGACGCCTTCTCTGTGTCCAACGGTACTAGACATGGATGTCCCCTCTCCCCCCTTTTCTTTGTACTCACCCTAGAACCTATACTGCATAAGCGTAAGAATAACCCAAATATAACAAGTATTGATATTAGACACAAAAATTTCAAAATTGCTGCGTACGCTGACGACATTGTTCTTTTTCTCTCCAATCCCTTAATCATTATACCTAATCTCCTCCAAGATTTTAAACTCTTCCAGAAAATATCTAATCTGAAAATAAATTTCACAAAATCTAAAGCACTAAACGTCACCCTTCCACCTTCGTTAGTTTCCCAATGTCAAGCTAACTTTCCTTTTACCTGGGAACCACATACCCTGACATATCTAGGAATCCAAATCCCCTCTAAATTAAATGAACTATACGACAGAAATTATTCTCCACTGCTCCAAAACATTAAAAAAGATCTCATCAGGTGGTCATCGGGGAACTTCTCCTGGTTTGGAAAACTAGTTATACTAAAAATAAACATACTACCTCACATATTATATATCTTTCAGACAGTCCCAATTTAAATACCCCCATCATTTTTTAGAACATATAAAAGAATATGCAGACACTTAATTTGGGCTAACAAATCTCCCAGAATAGGTTGGGACAGGATGACACTCCCCAAACTCAAAGGTGGCTTGGGCCTTCCGGATATTCAAAAATATTATGAGGCATGCCAAATCTCCAGATTAGTTGATTGGCACATTCACACACAATCGAAAGATTGGATTTCCCTGGAGGACTCCAATGACCAAATCCCTCTGTCTCATATTCCTTGGATCGAAAAAAAGTACATCCCGAAATTGCACACCACACACCCATTGGTTGGACCCACTATGGAAATATTCCACAAAGTGTGTCAGTATCTCAAATATATACCTTCACCATGCCCACTGACCCCCCTGACTGGTAATCCTGACTTCCCCCCAGGCCTCCAGGAGAATAATGCAATTTTAGCAAAAACAGGTCATACCCTAAAAGCTCGTCATCTTTTTCAAAAAGGCTCAATCATCACATTCTCGGATCTATCTTGCAAATTCCCAGATCACAACATCCCATTTTTCACATTTCTTCAAATCCGACACTTTCTTGGTAGCATTGGTCCCACCTCTGAATGTTGCAGAGACCTAAATCCCATTGAAACCTTATGCTCCTCTACTAGGCCTCAAAATCATCTAATCTCGACAATATACGCCATACTGTTTGGAACAATTGATCAAACATTGTTATCAACCAATCAGAAATGGGAAAAGGAGCTCAACTTAAAGCTTACCACTGAGGACTGGGAGAGGATACATGAACATATACACAAAGGCTCTATAAGCATTACAGCACAAGAAAACAATTACAAAGTGTACTCCAGATGGTACAACACTCCTGCTCGCATTCACTCATTTAATCCAACCTTATCCTCACAGTGCTTGAGATGTGACTCAGATTTGGGCTCTCTGCTACATATTTGGTGGGATTGTGCTCACATAAAACCGTTCTGGAAAAAAGTACATGATCTGATAACTCGCATTACCACCTACACTCTGAACTTCACACCAGCCCATTACCTGTTACACCACACGTCTCTGCCTCAATCTATATACAGAAAATCTTTAATGCTCCACCTCGTCAACGCGGCTAAACAATGTATCCCCGTGCGATGGAAAGATACTAATCCTCCCTCAATTTCTGATTGGCTGAAAAGAGTTGGGAAAATTGCAGACATGGAAGACTTAATTCATCAGGCCAAAGAAAACCCTACCAAATTTCGTTCCACTTGGGCATGTTGGTTACATTTCCGAGACTCCCAAGAATTCAAGACTTTGGTGTCTGACCTCAACTCCAACTCCTCTTCTATATCCCACTGATACCTATAGCAAACTTATCACCAGGATTCTGAGTTGAAGTGTCTACCTATATATCTACCTACCCCCATTCCTTTCTATCTACCTTTTTCCCTACTTACCTTTCTCATCAATTCATAACTTATCTCTTTTTCTTCTCACACACTTAACATACACCACACACAACAGGAGACATGAACCACATATTTTTCACCATTACGGACCATCACCAATGTGATCCTACTAAACGCTCTTTTCATGATCTCACCTTGCACAGTTTGTTCCCGATAGGGGTGCAAGGTTTGAGATTAGTCACACCTTGGTCCTTACACTGGTAAGGAATATTCCTGATTATTTACTTCTTGGGTTACTTTAGTTTCTCAATAAACACTTAACACGCTTCAAATAAAAAGCAGAAAGACTTTATAGAATTATAGATTAGTTATATATATGCCAATTTTAGTATTTACTGCCTGCTATATTCTCCTGTACCTTCCCTACGAGCTCTTAATTTACAAAATTTTAACTGTATACAACCATAGATCAGTACCCCTCCTCTAGACAATTTTTATGATACTGATGTATTAATTTTTTAGTCTAGGTTTGATTTTGGATATATCATATCTTACCTGTATGACATGTATAACACTTCTGTCTATTTTATTATACTTTCAATAAAATTATTTGAAACAAAAAAAAAAATGAGCCCTGCTGCAAAGTATTGCATCAAAAATTGTAATTATATGCCCCTGTTAATCAGGGGCTGAAAATTTGGGTCTTGGGAACTGGTGCTGGTGCCACAACACTGCAACCCCTCACAGATACTCTAGTTGGAGCGCAGGAATGAGCCCTGCTGCAAAGTATTGCATCAAAAATTGTAATTACACGCCCCTGTTAAACAGGTGCAGAAAAATTGGGCCTTAGCCACTGCTGCCACAACACTGCAACCCCTCACAGATGCTATAGTTGGAGCACAGGAAAAATGTTCTTACAAGCTGTCAGCATGAAAATTGAGGAGGGAGAGGATTGTCACTCAGCATAACAGGATAGTCACTCAGCATCAGCAGTCTTGAAGGAATCTCACATTAAAATAAAAAAATTAATCGGCTACATCAGCATCAGTTGCTTGGTAGCTGGTGATCCAAGACTGATTCATTTTTTTTATCCATAAAGATTTTATTTAGTGTTAAAAAAGCAAGTTACAGTTCACAATTCAAATCAAACGACACAGAAATGTAATTAACAAACAGGGTATGGAAGCCTAAGAAATGCTGGGTACATCCAATATAGGTTAAGATAATACAGTACTGGTAACACAACCAGATATGCAGAATATAATAGCTATGGGGTGGAGGATCATTATTCACATTTCCCCTCCCCCCCTCTCCCCCCTGAGCAGTTAAGCCCAACCCAGGCCAGGAGATAGGTGATACGGTTGGCCCCAGTTCATTTCTCTGAGTGAAGTACCCTTGCAAGCATCTGTGTAGGACTATATAAAGACACGGTTAGGAAGACCTGCTACCAAGTAGGAAGCCGAAGTTGGAAAGAAAGAAAATGGGGTATAGGGGAAGAAGGAGTGGGGAGGGCGAAAAGGGGTAGAATCAGGAGAATAAGGCAGGAAGGGAGAGAGGGACAACAAGGGAAGAGGAAAAACAAACAAGTACATAAATAAAATAATGAGGAAGAGGGGATCAAGAATGAAGGGGAGAGTTTGAGAAGGCGCCCCAGAGCACTCCCCCTGGAAGGCCCACTTCCCCCCACACCCCCCCCACCGATGAGAGTCCACCGTTAGGTTTAAAGTTCACATATCACTTTTTTTAGTACATGTTGGCGATAGCGTTCAGTAGTCACATAGTGATTCCAGCACGCCCAGGTGAAAGAAAATTTATGTGTTCTTTCCTGTGAAATATGAATCAATTCTTCCATCTCTTTTATTTTAGAAATTCTCCTGTACCATTCTCCAATGGAAGGGGTGTGCTTGGAATGCCAATGCACCGGGATACATAATCTGGCGGCATTCACCAAATGTATAGCCAGAGACTTATAGTATGTTTTTTTGGGTAAAGAGGTGTGATGTAGAAGAAATTGTGCGGGGGTGTAGTCCAGGGTATCTGTAGTGATGTGTGAAATGATTTCACTGACCTCCCTCCAGAAGGGTTGAATGCGTTCGCAGTCCCACCATATGTGGAGCATCGTCCCTTCCTGCTTGCCACATCTCCAGCATGTGTTAGGGATAGAGGGGGAGAATTTGTGAAGCCGGGATGGGGTCCTATACCACCTCGTAGCAATTTTGTAGCCATTTTCTTGGACTGCAACATTTAGTGAGCATTTGTGTGCGTATTCATAGACAGTGTCCCACCCTTCTGTAGGGAGGGGTGTTTGAAAGTCTTTGTCCCAGGCCAGCTGTGAAGATGCCGGGTGAGAGGTTAATGCAGATGAAAGGAAGGTGTATATTGAGGAGATTAAGTGCCTTTGTTGTGTTTTGTAGTAGCAAAGGGATTCAAAGGGAGTGAGTTGTTTGGTCCAACAAGATTGGTGTGGTTGGGACGAGAGAAAGTGGCGGATTTGTCGATACGACCAAAAGGGAAAAGAAGCAATCTTGGACATGTTAACTAGTCTTTAATATGGGAGAGGGGATCCCTCTGAGAAAAAGTGGAGAGTTAAGATGTCATCATGTGGCCATTCACGTATCAAATAGGAGCAGGAATCACCTGGGGGAAAGTCTGGATTTTCTCTCAAGGAAGTTAGAGGACCAGGTACCGAGGCAGCCAACCCCAATTTCATTGCTCCTCTAAAGGCCAGCAGGGAGGGGTAAATCAGGGGGTCTGATATTATCTTCTGTGACCAGGGTTTGTAAGACAGCCAGGGAAGTAGGTGTAGAGGCCCTGGTATCAGTGAATTTTCCAGGACTACCCAGATCTTTTTGTTACTGTGGATGTTACTGTGGATGTTCCAGTCTACTATCCTAGTGAGGTGACACGCCAGGTAATATCTATATAAGTCTGGAAGGCCAATACCCCCGTTCTTTTTCTGTGTCGTTAGGCGGGAATATTTTATGCGGGGTGGAGAGTTTTTCCATATAAAGGTGGAACATGCTTTGCGATAAGCTGCAAAGAAGGCCGGGGGAAGGTGGATAGGGATGGTTTGCATAAGATAAAGTAATCTTGGCAGAATGATCATTTTAATTAATGCCGAACGGCCAAACCAGGAGACGTTCAAGCCCATCCACTCCTTGAAATGATTTTGAATTTTGCTGAGGGCTATGTGGAAATTAGACATATAGAGGTCTGACAGCCGCACGGTAATTTTGATTCCCAAGTAAGTGATCGCCCCCTCTTCCCATCGAAAAGGAAAGGCATCTCGACAGTGGATTACCTCCTGGGCGGGAAGAGTCACATTCAAAGCATTAGATTTTGAGTGATTGATCTTGAGATTTGATAAAGTGCCAAAAAGCTCAAGATCTTTTAGTAGGTTGGGTAGTGAGATGCGGGGCGAGCTTAGGGACAGAAGAATATCGTCTGCGAAGGCTGCGACCTTAAATTCCCTTCTACCGACAGTCAGACCTCCAATGTCAGGGTTGGATCTTATTTTATTGAGGAGGGGCTCCAGCATCAAAATATAAAATAGGGGGGATAAGGGGCAACCCTGGCGTGTCCCATTGCTGATGGGGAAGGCGTTTGACAGGTGGCCATTAACCTTTACTTTGGCAGAAGGATTCGAATACAGGGCTAGTACATGTGAGAGCATGCGGGGCGCCAGGCCAACAGCAACCAGCACCTCCCGCATATAATCCCAGGCCACCCTGTCAAACGCCTTCTCGGCATCGAGGGAGAGGAAGAACCCTTGTGACTTAGAAGATGTGAGCCAATGGTGGAGATTCAGGGTACGGATAGTGTTGTCCCTGGCTTCCCTTCCAGGGACAAATCCTACCTGATCTGGAGAAATGAGTTTGGGGATCAAAGGGAGCAATCTGTTGGCCAAGATTTTTGTGTATATTTTGATATCTACATTTAGTAGCGATATGGGCCTGTAGTTTGAGACTTGGGTGGGATCCTTACCTTCCTTAGGGATTACCGCTACGTGAGCCATAAGCATTCCTTCTGGTACAATCTGGGGGTCTGAAAAAGCATTAAAGGTGGAGAGAAATTTCGGGGCAAGGGAGTCTAGGAATGTCTTGTAGTACTGGAGAGAGAAGCCGTCTGGGCCTGGGCTCTTGCCAGTTTTCATCTGTTTAATTGCCAGCTCTAGTTCCCCTTTCGTAAGAGGTAATTCCATGTCCTGAGCTTGTTGGGCAGAAATTTGTTTTGGAGAATGTTGCGAGAGAAACTCTCTAAGGCGGTCGACTCGTGCGGCTGACGCGGGTGTTCCGGGGTGATTCTGGTGTAAGTTATAAAGTCTGGCATAAAAATTCTCAAATTCTTTCGCTATATCGTCGTTCCTGGGTAAGAGTAGTCCCTGAGCATTTCGCACGTGATGAACCATTGATGAGGTTCTAGAGGCTTGAATCGTGCGGGCCTAGAGGCTTGAATCGTGCGGGCCAAAAGACGCCCGCATTTGTTTCCATGCTCATAGAAAACTCTTTGGCCAAGAATGTAGCGTTTCCTATTTTGTTTACCTAATTCTTCCAAAAGAAGTGATCGGGCATGTAGTAATTCTTGTAAGGTGGATTGAGCGTGCGACTGTTTGTGGGCCATTTCTAACTTTTTGATCTTCATGATCAAAGAAGTTATGTTTTCTTGGTGTAACCGTTTGGCTTTCCCTGCGAGTGTAATAAGCTCGCCACGTAATACACACTTATGTGCTTCCCAGAGGGACACAGTAGAGACATCTGGGGTAGTGTTTTCCTTGAAATAAAGGTCTATACAGGTTTTCAAGTGTTCTACCGTCATTGGGTCATTGAGTAAAGAGGGGTTCAGTCTCCATGTTTTGGTTCTTGCGCTAGATTCAGGGTAGGAAAGGGTGATTGTGATAGGATGATGATCGGATAGGAACATTGGTTCTATGGTTGTTTGTTGGAGTAGGGCTAGGTCCTTTTGAGAGAGAAAGAAATAATCAATTCTCGAATATTTGCTGTGGGGCGCCGAGTAAAAAGTGTAGTCCCTCACAGAAGGGTACATGGTACGCCAAGCGTCATGGAGTGTGAGGTTTTGGAATTGCATTTTGATTTGCCGAAGGGCTTGATATGGTAGGGTAGAGGCTCCCGACGAAGAGTCCAGGATAGGGTTCAGCGGGGCGTTAAAATCACCTCCCAGCAGAACCAAACCTGACTGAAAAGTCGAAAGTAGGTCGCAAATTTTTCTGAAGAAGGAAACATGATGTTCATTGGGGCAGTAGATGTTAGCTAATGTAATTGGGTTCGAGGCATATGTACCTTTGATAAAAATGTACCTGCCTTCTGGGTCGATAAGTGAGTCAGTCTGGTGGAAGTTGGCATGTCTGGAGATTAAGATCGAAACCCCCTTTGTTTTTGCTACTGGGTTGGTGGAGTGCAGTGCTGTTCGATAGATATGGTTAGATAGTTTAGGCACCGCATCAGAGCGGAAATGTGTTTCTTGAAGGAAAATGAATTGCGCTTTGTGTTTGGTCAGGGAGTTCAGAATCTGAGATCTTTTTTCTGGGAGATTAAGGCCCTTAACATTCAATGATACACACTTCATCGTTAGGGATGAAGTGGGCGCCATGGTCTTTTCCATAAAAGTGATTAGGAAGAGCAAGTTAATAGTAAGCCCTCAGGAAATCAGTGTGGGTGGAACTCGGTCAGCCGGGGGGGGGGGGTGGGGGAGTACCCAGAGTAGGGGGGAGCGGGCCCTCTTCCACAATAGGGGTAAGCACGGAGAGGAAACACCAAGCAGTTGAGGCACAGGAAAGTGGAAGATACAGAGAGAGAAAAGAAAAAAAAAAAAAGGGAAATTACACAAAAAACTAAAAACCCCCTCTTACAGAAAAAAGGGGGGGGGGGGAAGAAAAAAGGAGAGGGGAGAGGAGGAAGACTAGGGAGGAACGGTAGGGGACAACAAGCAGAAGGGGTAAGGTATGGGAGATACGGGATTTAGTGATTTACCAGAGGTGGAAATAGATTTGCTATTCCACCTATAGATGGGGAAGCTGGTAGGTCAGCGGGAATCCAATGGAAACCGCTGTGTGGGAGCGTAGGTACGAACGGAAAAACCCACAGGTGGTTCCGCAAACTGGGGACCATGGGAAAGGAATCGTGTATGTAGTGTATGATAATGGCCTTGGGGAGCCATAACAGTTTTGCAATTTGAGCATATCAACCAGAAACATTAACTTAACATGTAAAAAGTTAGCATATAGTTAACCTATAGTATGTAACATATAACCTGAAACAGTATGTACGGCTGTCGAGGCCAAGGGCTGACCTCTCCCATATCTAAGCAACGTTTGGCGCCTTCAAGAGCCTCTGGAGAAAGAAAAACAATGTCTACTTGACCTAAAATCTATTGAAACTCGAGGACTCCTTATCTGATTGGGTGGAGCTTGCCCCCATAAGTCACCATGCCGAAAAAAAAAAAAAAAAGGGGGGGGGAGGGGGGGTTGGGAACATTAAGATAAATGCTCTATATATATATGCTCGATGTAGTTCTGCAGGTTGGCTCCCAAAAAAAAAAAAAAAAAAAAAGGGAGTGACCGTGCCCATTAGGTCATAACCACTATAGTGCAGCGACAGTTAAAAAAAAAAAAAAAAATATTCATTAAATGTTAAATGTTAAATATTTATTGTTATTTATTGTTGCTACTATCGAAAGTGATCTAGCAGCAAGGGGGTTGCGTATGTAGTCCCCGAGAATCTGGAGTGCTTAAAAGGGTCTAAAAGGAAAAGACCCCTAGTTGGTCCTGAGACGGAACCGGTCTAAGTAGGAAAGAAGGGCAGTCGCAGAGACTCGGAGTACTTCACGCGTCAATCGCTAATGTGGGTGTATGGTGTACCCTCTGGCAGCCGTTTGCAAACATTTAGAACATAAAATATAGAATGTGGGTTACAGCCTGGGGTTATATTAGGGGTGTATGAGATCCCATGCATATTCTCCCCTCACGAACCCAATACTAAAAAATAAAAAAAAATAAAAAATAAAAAAAGGGGGGGGGATTTTTATGCAATTCAGGATCAAATTTTTTAGGGGGACAGTTTTTGCCACACACCACAAGGGATTCCCTGTGGTGTTTAGAAATCCAGGTGGAGTAGACTAAGTATGGGGCCATGGTACTGTGGGTGATTCAACCAGAAAGGGTCAGGGGTTCAGTCCCAGCCCTCCTCCCCCCTAATTCAGACTGATTAAGTGCCCCGGAGAGTATGCATGTAATTCCGTGGATAAGACTTTGTGCAAGAGGGGGTTACAAACATTGCATATAGGGAGGCATCATCACATAACTTCATAGCTGTATGCATTTCCTCCCATTCTACCCAATGCTGGTTATCCCAGGACAGGCTGCTTAAATTAAGTCCAAGGACCTTAACTTAACATAAGGTGGAATTCAGAGTCACTTGGATGTGGATGGGTAATGATTAAGCCAACTGGAGGCATATTGGAGATCACAAGGTAAGGACCTAGCGTATTGGAGAGGGGAGGTCCACGTTCTTGCATTCGGAGGTACGGTATGTCCGGTAATGCAGCAGCAAGATGTCAAGCCAACAAGCCTCCTACTCACGCTCCGAGGTGAAGTGTAAGGATCTAAGTGAGCCAATGAGAGTCACTGTGGTGGTCTAGGTACGGTCCCCTTAGGATCTGTTGCACAGTGAGGAGGAAGGGGGAAGGGCAAAGGACAAGGCCCAGTAGGGCGTAGGGACTAGACGATCATGTACACACAGTTCCCCTTATCTTACCTTCCCAGTAAGGTTGTCCTGTGTGGGGGTATACCTGATCTTGCCTGCATAAGCCGCTTGTCCCATGGCCAAGCGGCCATAGTTGAGGCCAGGAGGTTGGTGGACAGGAGGAATTGCGTGCCTGTGAGTCATTCACTTCATCTGGTGAGGATTTTTGATGGCAGGTCAGGCGTGTCATCTATACTGTAACAAAAATAAAGACAAACGCAGGGAGAGGGGAAGAGAAGAAAAAAAAAAAAAAACAAGGGGGGTAAAAAACACAAAAAAAAAAACCACAGGCGTGAGAACAGATGGCAAGGGGCAGTCACATGACGTAGGCGGATCAAATTTTGCTGAAAAAGTGTTGCTTGTTAGGCCTCCATGCGGTCTCTTCTAGCTGGAGGTGAAGACGGAGATCCAGGGTTTTGTTGGTATATATCTCGTCATTATCTCGGGGCTGAGGGCGCAATGCTCTATGTATTCTTTCCATCTCTATTGGAGAATCAGCCGGTCGGTCTATTAGTTCATTAAAGATGTTACTTACAGTTTGCTGTAGAAGGCCAGGGTCATTATTTTCAGGCACGCCACGCACCCTGATATTGTGTCTGCGTCCGCGGTTGTCTAAATCTTCGATATGTCTGTGAAGATCTAGAAGGTGTGTAAGCTGTGCATCGTAGGTTCCCTGAACTTGGCGAATGGCTGCAGCATGATGTTGAGTGGTTTCTTCTACATCGCTGATGCGCCGAGTCACTGTTTGAAAGTCTGAGCGGAGGTCGGCAATGGCTCCCATCACTGTGTTCTTGATGTCAGCTGCAAACTTCTCCAGGTCCAGCAGGCTGGGCGGCTGGGTCTGCAGGAAGGGGGGTGTCCCCGTCCCTGTCATCTGAGAAGCGGACGCTCTTTCAGGGGAGTCCGATGCTTGGGCCTGCAAGGGCGCCTGTGAGGCCGCGTGCGTCGATTGGCGCTGAGTCCGGAATATCTCCGGTATATTGCGGCTCAGCTGTGTCCCGGTCTCGGCGGGTGTGCGGGAGGTGGAGGAGCTCCTGGTTGCTCTATTCATGGCGTTTTTAGTGCTGAATTCTCCCCAAGTATTAAACCACGGTCCCCAGTTTACAGGAGCTCAGGTCTCAAGCAGCCATCTAGGTCTCTGTCCAGGCCACGCCCCAGACTGATTCATTTTTATGAAGGTCTGCCGATCGACCGATTTGGTGGACAGGCGCACCCTGTGACCGGTTACAAATCCTCCAGCAGCACTGAATGTGCGTTCCGAAAGAACGCTGGATGCGGGACAGGCCAATAGCTCAACTGCATATTGTGCAAGCTCTGGCCAGTGATCCATCCTCAAGACCCAGTAACCCAGAGGATTTTCGGTGGGAAAGGTGTCCAAGTCTGATCTTGCCCCTAGGTAATCCTGCACCATGTGAATCAGATGCTGGCGATGGTTGCTGGAACTGATCAGACCTTGGGGCTGCGGACTAAAAAATTGTCTGAATGCATCGGTCAGACGGCCACCTCCTCCACCGCTCCTTCTGTGACTGACCGAAGCCTCAACAACACATTGTCCAGGAGGACCAGGAAACTGTAACCTCCCAGGCTCTGGAAATGCATTGCACAAACCATTCTGCAAGGCCTCCGAAGATGTTTCATCCTCTGCTCCCTTTGCAATGGCAAGATAAGGTCCGCAACCTTACCCTTGTAACATGGATCAAGGAGGGTTGCCAGCCAGTAATCATCCTTCCCCTTAATACCACAAATACGAGGATCCTTCCGCAGGCTTTGCAGGATCAGGGAGGCCATGCAGCGTAGGTTTGCTGAGGCATTTGGTCCAGAGTCCTCTGGGTCACTAAGGACGACATGATCTGCAGCCACCTCCTCCCAGCCACATACAAGTCCATGGGTTTCTTCGGACTGTAAATGATCCCTTGAAGACTGCTGCTGATGCTGAGTTCCAGGCTCCATCTCCATGCTGATACAATCCTCCTCCTCTTCCTCATCCTCTTCCTGTGTGATCGGCGGCATGCAGGAACATAAAGGGGGCCTTGAGAGGTAAGGAAGTCCTCCTCTTCCTTCCTCTGTTCTGCCTCAAGTGCCCTGTCCATTATTAGACGCAGCATGTGCTCCAACAGGTGGACAAGAGGGACAGTGTCACTGATGCATGCACTGTCACTGCTCACCATCCTCGTGGCCTCCTCAAATGGTGAAAGGACAGTGCATGCATCTCTGATCATAGCCCACTGGCGTGAGGAAAAAAAACAAGGTCCCCTGACCCTGTCCTTGTGCCATAGTCGCATAGGTACTCATTGATGGCCCTCTGCTGCATGTGCAGCTGCTGCAGCATGGCCAAAGTTGAGTTCCACCTGGTGGGCATGTCACAGATTAGGCACTGCTGGTTCTGAGGACAAATCAGCACAGGAAGAGGCCATGGAGGAAAAAGAAGAGGGGAGGTGGAGGAGAGAGGTGTGGCAGAATCACCACTAGTAGAGTTTTGGAGGCGTGGTGGCGGAACAACCTCCAACACTACTGCACACTGTCCTGCATCCTTCCCAGCTGCCAGAAGAGTCACCCAGTGCTCGGTGAAAGATAGGTAATGTCGCTATCCATGCCTGCTGGACCATGAGTCAGCGGTAATATGCACCTTACCACTGACCGTCCTGTCCAGCGAGGCCAAGACATTGCCTTCCACATGCCGGTAGAGAGCCAGAATCGCCTTCTGTGAGAAAAAGTGGCATTTGGGAACCTGCCACTGAGGAACCGCACATTCCACAAACTCACGGAAGGGGGCAGAGTCTACTAACTGAAAAGGCAGCAGTTGAAGTGCTAGCAATTTAGCCAAGCTAGCATTCAACCCCTGGGCATGTGGATGGCTGGGAGCGAACTTCTTTCAGCAGTGCAGCAGCTGGGGCAGGGAAATTTGCCTGGTACAATCTGACGTTGGTGTACCGATAGCAGATTGCCCGCAAGTACTTGGCTGTGACACACCTAATTCTCCACCTTCATTCCTCTCAGTGCGGGTTTCAGAGAGGACTGAAGGTATAGTGGGGTTGGAGATCCCAGCTGATGAGGAGCAAGGAGAGGTCTGCTTTGTTCTTTGGTGTGGGTCTTTTAGGTACGCTTGCCAACGAATTGCATGGCAGGTCGACATATGTCTGGTCAAGAATGTGGTGCCCAAGTGGGTGATGTTTTGGCCACACTAAATATGCTTGAGAAATATGTTGCAAATAGCAGTGGTGGGATCTGATGCAATCGTCTCAAAAAAGGCCCACACCAAAGAACTTTTGGAATAACGCGCAGAGACAGCAGCGCCCTGCACATGCGGAGCTCTGTGGTGTGATGCAGTCAGTGTGCTGCCCTTAAGCTGGCCCCTGGAGGGCATCCTGCCTCATTGGAGATGTATCTCCTCCTCCTCCTCCTCCACCTCCTCCTCCTCTCTCCTATTTGGCACCCACATGGAGTCAGTGACCTTATCATCCCCTCCCTCCTCATCACTGGAGCAAACCTGGCAGTATGCTGCAGCTGGGGGAACATGACTGCCAGATTGCTGTCCTTCTTGGGCACCCCCTCTCTCTGGGTTCACGATACTGCCTTCCTCTAGCTAGGTGCCATCATTGGAGCCTTCAAAATGCTGGGCATCCTCCTGGAGCATGTACCCAACACTGAGAGAGGATGAGGAGGATGAGGACAGCTTGGTCATCCACTCTACCAAGTCTTCCGAATGTTGCGACTCAACACGGCCAGCTGCCAAAAAAAAGGACAAGCATGTTCCATGGCCACGTGCTGATGAGGATGCACCATCTCCACGACCAGCACTGTTGCCTCTAGACACAGAGCCTGCTTGCCCTCTTTTATTGGCTTGTGACTGTCTGCCTCTCCTTGTTGGCCTTCCAGACATACTAATGGCCTGCAGTGAGATGTAGCTGCACAAAGCTGGGATGTATATATATATATACTGATACTGCCTGTCTGTAGTATTATTAGTATGAGAACACCAGCAATTGTCTTTAGGTAGCCTGCCTGTAGTATTATTAGTATAAGAACACCAGCAATTGTCTTCAGGTAGCTTTAGGTGCACACTGTGCAGAGGACACAGTACATTAACTGTAAATACTGCAGCTGCCTGCCTGTGGTATTAATAGGATCAGAACAACAGCAATTGTCTTCAGGTAGCTTCAGATGCACACTGTGCAGAGAACGCACTACACTAACTGTAAATACTGCAGCTGCCTGCCGGTGGTACTAATAGGATCAGAAGAACACCACCAATTTTCTTCAGGTAGCTTTAGGTGCACACAGTGCAGAGGCCACAGTACACTAACTGTAAATACTGTAGCTGCCTGCCTGTGGTACTAATAAGATCAGAAAAACACCAGCAATTTTCTTCAGGTAGCTGTAAATACTGTAAAAACACCTGCCTGCCTGTCAGTAGGAAGAAAATAACAGGAACGGATCTAGATAAACTGAATACAGTGTGTGTATATATATATATATATATATATATATATATATATATATATATATATATATATATATATATATATATACAACACCTAGGATGCATATATATATACCCTGTAAGTGCAGCTAACTGACTCGCCTGCTTACTCTAACTTAAATCAAATGACACTTTCTCTTTGACTATCTCTCCGCCACGCAGGCGGCCTTATATAGTGTGGGGCGTGTACTAAACCCCCTGAGCCACAATTGGCCAAAACTACCCTGGCTTTGGCCAATTACAGCTCTCTGTGCAGACGGCGCTGTGATTGGCCAAGCATGTGGGTCATAGTGCATGCTTGGCCACTCATCAGCCAGCAATGCACTGCGATGCCGCAGTGAATTATGGGCCGTGATGCGCCACTCGAATTTGGCGCAAACGACCCATAACATTCATAATTCGACGAACGGTTGAACATGCGATGTTTGAGTCGAATATGGGTTCAACTCGAACTCGAAGCTCATCCCTAATTGCCAGCAGTTTGGACATTAATGGATGTTTTTTGAGTTATTTTGAGGGAACAGCAAATTTACATTGTTATACAAGCTGTACACTCACTACTTTACATTGTAGCAAAGTGTCATTTCTTCAGTGCTGTCACATGAAAAGATATAATAAAATATTTACAAAAATGTGAGCAGTGTACTCACTTTTGTGAGATTCTGTATATTACCAGTAGGTTACATTCAAAAGTACTCTAAAAGGCAGTCACCCACAAGAAAAGTGAAGTGGTGCATCAACAGAAAAGGTTTTAAACTGCTTCTCAAAAGTTATTACAGGCTACCAAAAAAGGAAAACATGTTCAGATATACAGTATTTCTAACAACTGTGGGAACTATTATCTTATGTGCAGACATGTCTTGTTTAAGCACTGCATCTTCAAATTTTCTTTCCTCTGTTACTGTATGTCTTCCAAACATGCAGGGTCTGTCATTTTATACCAAAATGTGCTTTCTACATTCGTAGAACTTGTAATTTCTAACCCACTTTTTATAACTGACAATTTTTATTATTATTATTTTTTTTTTTTCACAAAAATATACAGATCTACAGCATTGGGTACAAAAGAAAAAGAGATCGTAACATCACAGTACAATTTGACAAACAGTCAGCTGAGCGTTGAACGATAAAGCCGTTCGATGCAAACATTTAGTGATTAAAGGGGATGAGTTTACTGGATCATAATACATCTCAAACAGTATATCCATTAATACCCTTTGCACAAATGTATAAACACATAAAAAAGAGAGAAGGAAAAGAGTAAAGAAGGAGTGAGAGAGAGAAAAAAAAAAAGAGAAAAAGGGCAGCTACCCATCTCCAGAGCCCATGACAGCCCGGGAAAGAATGGGTCATAAAATACGCAAATGACACAGATCGTTAGGTCGCAGGAGTCTCCAACAGGACCCAGGGTTCCCAAGTACGGTTATGCTTATCAAGAGTATCATTTAATGAGGCCGTAAGATATTCCATTCTCTTAACATCTCTGATCCTGGAGTGCAGCTCAGACAGTGAGGGGGGTTCCCTCTTTTTCCACTTTAGAGCCACCAAACAACATGCTGCAGTGAGCACATGGGCTAAGAGTTTCTTGGATATTTTGGAGAAGGTGGCAGGTGGAAGACCCAGAAGAAAAATCTTCGGATCGAGGAGCACCCCAGTATCAAAGATGGACTGGACTAAGGATTGTACCATACCCCAATAGGGGATGATTAGAGGGCAGGTCCAATAGACATGAAATAACGTCCCCCTATCTTTATAACATCGCCAACAACGGAAATCGGCCGTGGTGCATATGGAGTGGAGCAGATCAGGGGTCTGATACCAGTGAAATAAAATCTTATATTGATTCTCTTTATAAAGCGTGCATATGGAGCTTTTTGCAGCCTGGGTCCATATGGATTGCCAGTTCTTTAAAGATAGGTCTGTACCCAATGCCTGCTCCCACTTAACCATATATGAATGTCGCGGCCCATCCGGTGAGAAATCTGTGACCAGGATCTGATAGGTGCGGGAGATCATGCCCTTAGGGGACGAACCCTCTAAACATAGCTTTTCGAAGTCTGTTAGGGGAGAAAATCTTAAGTTCGACCCTAGGGATTGTGCATAGTGGCGTAGTTGTAGATAACTGAAAAAAGCCTGTTTAGGAATATCAAAAGCGATTTGCAATTCTCAGAAGGATCTTAGCAGTCTGGTTTTAGGATCAATTAATTGCCCATAACGAAATAGGGCCTTATCCATCCAGAAATGAGACATCTGTGAGGTTAAACTGTCAGGGATGTTGGGTGTAAATAGAAATGAGGTGACTGGGGAAGACGTGGTATAGAGTGGGTACTTCGATTTGGCACGTCGCCATAGTGTGCGTAAGAGGGCCATTGGTCCTAACAGTTGTACGCTACCAGGTGGTATATCAGAACTCCAAAGCATGGAGTTTGGGTGGATGGGGGCTAACCATAACTTCTCAATCTGTGTCTATTATAGGCATGTAAGGTATACCAGGAGGCTACAGGTCTTAATTGGGCTGCTAGGTAGTACTTAGCTATGTTGGGGAACACCAGTCCACCTTGATTACGAGGAGCGTATAAAACCGATCTGGCAATGCGATGTCTTTTATAGTTCCAGAAAAAATTCATCAGTTCACCCTGAAGTTTTTTTAGGTGTGAGGATGGGATGGGAATAGGGAGCATCTCAAAAAGATACAAAAGTCTGGGTAGTATAGTCATCTTCAGGGTTGCAAGTCTACCAAAGAGGGACAATTTCAAAGATTTCCATTTAGTTAGGGAGGCTCTGATAGAGGTAAACAGTTGGGGAAAGTTAGCTTCATATAGAGTATCATATGTGGGTGTGATATGTACCCCGAGGTATTTTAAGGAAGAGGACTGCCAAGAATAAGGAAATGCTTGCGAAAGTGTTGATAATGTTTGAGGGGATAGATTGAGAGGAAGAACCTCCGTTTTGGAACTGTTAATTTTATAACCCGAGAGGATGCTATATCTATCCAACTCAGCCTGCAGGTTCGGGAGAGATATATGAGGTTGGGTGAGAGTAAGAAGGACATCATCCGCAAATAGGGAAATCTTAAAATCTCTAGTATGGACTGGGATACCATGAATACTTGGGTTATTTCTGATATGGGCTGCTAGAGGTTCAATGCATAGGGCATATAGAAGAGAGGAAAGTGGGCAACCTTGGCGAGTCCCATTAGAAATCAGAAAGGTAGGGAAGTGGCGAATTGAGTGCGGACCTGGGCCGTCGGGGCCGAGTATAGGTGGGCGATAGCGCGGAGGAATGGACCTTCAATACCAGCCCGATTGAGAGTCGCCAACAGGAAGGGCCAGCCCAGCTTGTCAAAGGCTTTTTCGGCATCCAGACTGAGCAGTATTGCCTCCATTGTGTTCCTGTTCGTAACCTCAATCAAGTCTATAACCCTCCGGGTGTTATCTCCGGCCTGTCAGAAAGGGATAAATCCCACTTGATCTCTATGGACCAGGGATGGCATGAAGTTGTTTAATCTGTTTGCCAGCAGTTTCGTAAAAATTTTTAAGTCTGTATTGAGGAGTGCTATTGGTCTGTAATTGGACGAAAGAGTGTGGTCTTCTCCTGGTTTTGGGATTAGTGTCAGGTAGGAATTTTGCATATCTCTGGGGATGGGTGTATCAGAGAGAAATGAATTAAAGAGATTTGTCATGTGAGGGAGTAAATGTGGTAGGAACGTCTTGTAGTTAAGGTAGTCCATCAGGTCCAGGAGCTTTATTTTTTGGCAATAGTTTAATCGTTTCTGTTACTTCCTCCTCTGTAATGGAGGCATTAAGGGTCTCCAGAGCGGAGGAGGTGAGCCTAGGGGTATCCGTGTCTGCTAAATAGGTATGGATGGCCTGGGACAAGTCAGGAAGGGATGGGTTGTGCGGGACACTGGGATCATTATACAGAGTAGAGTAGAAATCATGAAAAAGCTGTGCTATTTTGTTAGGGCGAGATTGAAGTACACCGTTTGTGTCTCTAAGATGTGTGGTGATAGTTGTAGCTGCCCTGTCGCGAAGCTGTTTCACCAAGAGCGTGTATGGCTTATTGGCTTTGTCGTAATAAGTCTGTCTAAGTCTAATCAACGCCTTTTCTATCTTACCCAAGTCAATATCTCTCAATCCAGCCCTAACACTGATGAGTTCTCTAAGGATTGCTAGGGACGGGAATGAGAGCAAGCGTGCTTCTAAATGTTTACGTTTGTCTAAAAGGGTGCAGCGTGTTATATTAGCGTTCTTTTTCAGGGCAGTAGAAAGTGAAATACATTGGCCTTGGAAAACCCCCTAATGGGCCTCCCATAGAGATGGGACGGAGATCTCAGGGGAACAGTTTTACGCAAAGTACAGCTTCAGGGTTTGTTCCAATTCTGCTCTAGTTGATGAAGGTCAGTGCGGAGCATGCTAATCTCAGTTCTACAAGTATCCCGTACTTCTTGAATGAGCACACGGAAATCTTGTTTTGTGGGCATACAATGGACGTAATCTCGCCAAGAAGTGCATGCTTCAGGGTCAGGGTCAAAATCCGGTGTGGTGTGAACATGGGAGCCCTGCACTACGGCCGAGTAGGAAGTTGGCATGGGGGATCCCCTCTGTGGTGGTAGTGAAGGGGAGGTAGTGCTGGATTTTTTGGTTATCAATGGGCCTTGCGGACTCCCCGTGTGTAAATAAGCCCCCTGAAATCCTGATGGCCGTGGGGCCTGGGGAGGTGCTGGAGCCTGGACTGTGTCTCTCTGGAGAGGGGAGAGAGAGGGGGCTCTGTCCCTATGTGGCTGGGAGCGTTGTGGTAGGGAACGGGGGTCCCAGTCCGGAGCATAAGAGTCCCAGGAGGGGGATGGTTGGTCGGAGGATACAGAGGATGTGGGTCCTATGAGGCATGGGGGAAAAGTTTGTGATAGGCTGCCCAGTATATGTCCTCCGGAGGGGGGGCCGATCGAGAGGTCAGCAGGGGGGATCAGAGAGTGTGTAGTTGGCAAGTCACCTTCGGATCCGTACCTGTTGTTCCTGCGGTCTATGGACGCTTGTAGAGAAGGAGAGGGAGCGGCTGCTGTGCATGGCACCGGCGCCATCTTGGCCTCGTGCTGTCCGGCTCCCTGCCCGAAATACTCGGTGATGAGCGGTGGGGGGACCGAGGAAGAGCGGGTGTCGTGTCTCCTGGGGTTGGTTTCTTTGTTTTTGCGCGGTTTGCCCATGGTTAATGGCGGAAAAGAGCAGGTTCCAGCTTTGTGCAGGCAGGCCGGAGTGGGAGCTTTAGAGAGACACGTCTGCCTGGGAAGCCATCCAAGCCACGCCCTTCTAACCCACTTTAATGAATTAAGTGCCAGGTTTTGTATGTCATTATTGATCAGACGACAACCAATCCTGAAGTAAAAATCTAAAAAAATAGACATTGATTAAATTTAAAAAAAACTATATCCTATGACACAGAAAAAGTGATCTGACCTTATTTCCTGATCATTTAATCTTTTAATCACTTCTTCACTATCACTGCTGGGATTTGTGATATTTGAACAGTCATCTTCTTTAGTAACAGAACCAGAAAAGCCTAAACCTAAACCCTTCTAAATAATTTAAATAATTAAAAATGAAAGAAATATTCTGTGGCACAGAAAGAATGTGTATCTGGACTGCTGATGTTCTGATTTGTGCAGCCATCTTCTTTTGTAAGCAAACCAGAAACAAACTAAACTAAGCTCAATCAGTGACTGAATTAAAAAAAAAATCCTGTGGTTAAGAATGGAATAATTTATTTGGGGGTCACTTCCGAACAGCTAATATTGGTATTTGTGCTGTCAATTTCTTTGGTAAGTGAACCAAAAAAACTTAAACTAATTTCCTAGTTAAATTTGTTTATTGAGAAAAAAACAAAACAAAAGTCATCAGGAATATAACAGATTAGTTAAAGGAAGTTCAGATGCAACAACCAAAATGTAAATAACAGAACACGTCAATGCCTGACAATCAAAATATATCAACATGTCACAGAAGTCAAATACAACCATTGTATAAAAGTAGGTTGGCTGTTGCATATACAGAGGCATAAGTATGAGAAGAACCAACAATGCTACATAGTAAGCAAAGGGAAATAATAGCAAGCCTCAATAATTAAGGACAAGCAATGTGAGATCTAAAAAGCTCTAATGCCGCGTACACACGGTCGGACTTTTCAGCTACAAAAGTCCAACGGACGCTGACGGACTAAAGCTGGCTGGTAATCCGATCGTGTGTGGGCTTCTCCGGACTTTCAACGTACTTTTTTAGCCTCAAATCCGACGTACTTTAGATTTGAAACATGCTTCAAATCTTTACGTCGTAACTACGACGGACCCCGAAGTCCGCTCGTCTGTATGCTAGTCCTACGGACAAAAAAACGACGCATGCTCATAAGCAAAAACTAAACGGAAGCACTCGGTCTAGTAAAACTAGTGTTCGTATTGTAGGTAGCACATTCATCACGCTGCAAAATCTGTGATCGTTGAATGCAGCGCATTTTATTTCTTCTTTACGAATGCTCTAAAGAACGAAGGTGTTTTGCTGTTCATAATCAGAGTTCTCCCAAACTGATTTCTGGATTCTTTTTCTCTTTGATCTCATGAATGATATAGTATGCTTTTTAAAAACAATGTTTCCATACTAATAATACTTTTTCCCTTATTTTTTTTTTTTTTAGGTTTGTAAAGTTACCACAAAGAACCCATTATTCTATTTTTTTTTTTCTAGTGATTATTTTTTAGTTTTTAGATAAAGTTAACCCAAAGCACCGTTTTTGGTTATGTAGATTTTTTTATTTTCAAGACTTACCACTTGAACATTATTAACATTAGTAATGTATTTTTGGTGTGTTTTTTTCAAACTCAATGAGATTGTTGTCCCTTGTTAATTTAACATTGTGTGTAAAATCAATGATTTAAAAGAAAACACATAAAGTCTTTTGCTAAACTCAAAAAAGATCCATTTATTCATGGTCAAAATAAAATAAAGAGGAAGTCAACGCTGGAAAAAGTCGGTGTACAAGAAAATTGGGATCTTGCGGAGTCCATATAAGAGGGAGCACAATCTGGTCCAAGAATCCCAGAGATCAACAGCACCAGCAGATGATCTAGATGTCCCCAGACTGTGGTCCTACAACAGCCTGCGTCTTCTGTCAGACCAGACTGAACCCAGGTCATCACTTTCTTCTCTTCCCTGCAGCCTTTCCTCCACGCTGCCCTGCAGCCTTCCCTGTAGCCTTCTTTTGAGGCTGTGGCTCTGGTGTTTCAGTTGTGGCAGGAGGAGGAGGAGGAGGAGGAGGAGGAGGAGGGGGGGCTGCCTCATGTAGTTGGGTGTTTCGTGTTAGCGTGCCCTGCAGCCCCTTATGGATTGTTTCCCCAAATAGGCGCTCACAAATGAGGCGCTGCTCCCAATCCATCTGAAGAAGCCTGCTGGCTAAGTAGCAGCCATAGGATTCTTCCGCTTCGGGGGGGCTCGTTAAAAAACGGGTGGCCTCTTGCATGAGGCGCAGGGATGCGTCCTGTGTGACATCCCCTTCCTGGCCCTTTTTTTGGGAAGGTGGAGGGGAGGCACTTGGGATTGGGTCAGGCTCCTACTGGGCCCAGCCACCTCACTTGGCCCAGCCACCTCACTTGGCCCAGCCACCTCACTGGGAGCAGCCACCTCCTGCCTGACACTGGGCCCAGCCTCCTCCAGGATGATGGTGAATCCGGCCTCCTCCAGGCTGTCCATGGGCCCGGTCTCCTCCTGCCTGCCACTTTCCCCACATTCCTCCTGGATGGACTCATCCTGTGTATAAAAAAAGGACAATAGTTTTAGTATATTTTTTTGGGTTCATCAATGACACACAGTTTGCTTCTCATGAATAGCAAATTCAATGTGAATACATCTCTTTAATAAAAGAGTCTAATCAGACACCCTAATTATTTCAAGCAGGTGCCAAACATATTTAGCCACTATTGTCATTTGATATGTATACACAATTTTGAGTGCAAAATTATTTTAGACAATTATAACATCCAGTTAACATCATTAATATTAGTACAGTAAATATTTGTTAAAATAATTTACCTGACTCCAGATGGTCATATCCGGTTCATCCAGGATGGAAGACCCAGCTTGCTCCTCATCAGCCTCTGCTGGGGTGGAGGGAAGGGTGGAGGGAAGGGTGGAGGGAAGGGTTGAAAGTGATGCCCTGGCTTCATTCTGGTCATCAAGAAAACGGAGTTGATTGTAGTACCACAGCCTGGGTACATAAACATCATCTGCTGATGCTCCTGATCTCCTTGATTCCTGGATCTTCCTATGCTCCCTCTTATACATGTTCCTCAAGACCCCAATTTTCTTGAGCAATGTCTCCATTGTTGCTCCCGGGATGGTCGCCTGGACAAAGGACAGAAGTCTCTCCAGCGTTGACTTCCTCACATGCTTTGCATAATACTGAGGGTGTTTC